>OY728149.1:106235342-106835342 GCA_963277665.1 Viscum album | reverse complement strand
AAAATTTCCTACAATAATAGCCAAGCTATATTCATTATTCTAGACCTTACATTCATATTCACGCCACTAAATGTTCATCCAATCCTAGATTGGGATGAAATATTTACACAATATATATACACGTATATAATAATTTGGAATATTTCATTTATCTATTGACTTATTTAGTTCAGTAAATGTAAGGTTTAACTATGTGGTAAAAAATAATGATATTCTAACTTCATTTCATCAAAATTCTAGTATGTAATAATTAACCTAAGAATCTACTTTACTCTATAAATAGTTCTCATTTACTCATCTCTCTCTACTGTGACATCTTACTATCACGATGGTGTGTTACCAATCTATTTCTTTCCCTTAGTTTATGTATAAATTTTTTTCAGGAACAATTTCTTAACATTAATTAATTATTTTATTTTATTTTTCTTGAGTCAGAGTGATAAGTGATTGGTTTCAGTGTGGGGATCATCCAAAAATCTTTAGGATGAATATGAAAATCATTTCTATTGTCATTTAAATCACAATTCCCACCCTTTTATATAGAATTATATTTATTTATATATTTTATTGTGTTCAAGGAATGAAACGTTATATAGTGGAGGTTGGTCGTGATGGTTTCATTATATAGATGGATGTGTTTAAATTATTTTTTACCATTGGAGGAGGTAAGGGTTGATGTGAACATTGGTTACTCAATGTATGGTGGGATGGTCTTTCAAATAAAAATTGGATAGTAATAAATAATAATAAAGGAACCATAGTGAACTACCCTATGACCATGTTCATTCAAACTTCATTCTTTCCACATTTTAATTTAATATTTTATTTTTATACATTATTTATAATAATAAAACCATAATATTTTATTATTTTCATATCATATTAAAAATCCAAAAATATAATAATTGAATTAGTAATAGAAAATGATTAAATAAAGAAAAAAAAATATCCTTAAGAGAGATGAGCATAGTCAGTCACTATATTTCACTATTGGAAGTAAATATTTAATTTTTCACATCCCGTTATAGGAATTACACTCATTATGTTGGTAGTCAAACTTTTAATGGGTTTGTGGGGCCTTATGGACCTTTTACTCCAATGGATAAGGTCACTCCCTCAATTGTGGGAGTTTATTCACATCCAATGACAACTGAAATAGAATCCGAGAGCTTAATTCCATGGTTTCTATAGTGGGGCCTACATATTGTTCCCACATCTAGAAATGAAAAAAATATAGAGGTTATTAATTTAATTGGTGAAATTAAGTCTCTATACCTTTCTATATCTTATATATGTTTCTTTCTTTCATTAACATACACTAGATGTTTATTTCATGAATTCCAACATAGTATTATGAAGTTGATGGTGTAACTTGTTTTATATCTCAATTGATAGATATTATAGAGATATTTTATGGCATGGGGATGCCTCATTTAGAAGGTTTTGTGACAGACACCGCTATAAGGGAGATTTTCTCTTGTTATGTTCCAAAATCAATGAGTAATTTGGAATCTGATCCAAAAACTAATCATATTTTCTATATTTAGCATAAAATTGTATGTACAGAAAAATTTAATTTGATCCCAAAAACTCCATGTATACATTTCTTATGAAACTAACTATTTTCCATTATATTTTTAAGTTTATTAGGTTTGGGGGGTTCAATTACAATTGCATCCATTCGAAGGTGAAGGAAGTGATCACCACTAAATAACATCTAAGAAAACTCTCATCAAAACTCAAAAATATAGATTATATGTCTTATTTTATTATGACCATGAATTTCATGGTTAATGAACCCTATGAACATAATGTTGTAGTATCATGGAACAAAATGTCATGTTATGAGAATGTAGACTGTAAGAAAGCAACATTTCCTTGTATTGGATCGAGATTATTAGGAATTAGAGTGGATCCATCAAGAATTGGTTGACATGGAAAATTATATAGTTGAGGAGAAGATAATCTTCTAAGAGGTGTAGAATGTGGTATTAGGTGTCTTTTTAAAGACTAATGCTATGAAATTTGATGGAGAGGTAGACACTGTAACAAGAATCTGATTATGCCAAGCTATAGATGAAATTTATAGAATGATTATTCAACGTTTTAAGAACATTAATCATTTTTCTCAATTATCTATATATTTCTCCATCATAATTATTATTTCATTGAAACTAATAAAATATTTTAATATAATTTCAAGACAATAGGAAATCATCTCAACATTTAATTAGAGTTTGTAAAATTAAATTATAAATCTCAAAATATTAGAGTTATAATATTTCTTCCTAATCAAGTATCATGGATGGGTATAGGTATAAATACCATCACCACAACACTAGACTTGGACTATTTAGATGAATGAAGTCCACTTGTGCAAGGATTATGGATGATTATAGGCATAAATACCATCATAATACACTATATTTGGTAAATTTTGATGAGTGATTTCCTCCTATTAATGTATCATATATGGGTATAGGGATAAATACCATCACCATTCACATGTGTTATCCTATTTTGATTTGTAATGAGATGAATCAATGTGATGATGATTACAAAGGGGGAGAGAGAATGAGGATTTAAATATTCAAAGGGGATCATGTACCCTAATGTAATAAACCTTCATATTTTACATAGATAGTCTATATTTACATTCCATGGATGAGTGATGAAAAATAACTATAATGGTTTCCAGAAAATGGGGGAATGAAATAACTACATGACTTATAATAGACTATACTGTAAACAATAGAAGATTTGAGATTTTTATGTTGTTATATTAATTTTTTCCTACAGGTTATGTTGGGAATAATTAGTGGGTATGAACTCACTTTTTCAATAGAATCTCTTAAAGAGTTTCAACTTAATTTGATTTTTCTTTTTAAAATTTGAAATGATCTATTTTCTGAAATCCCTGATGGTGCATGTCTAGTGTGAAAAGAATTCAATTTTTTTGCAACTACCTTTTGAGGGATTTATACCTTGGGAGTTTAATGAATATTAGGAATTTTAATACCATTATTGGTAAGAAAATGTGTCTGGTGTTTATGTTTGCACAATATTCGCAAGAATGGAAAGGTAGAATACATAAGATCATGGGTCTGACAAACCTGATGTGAATTACGATAATAATATTATCAATAAGGTAAACCTCAATGAAATATTTTACATAGTTTAATGTTGAATTTAATGTTTAAAATATTTCTTATATTAATTATTTTATATTTTCAAAAAACATATGCGGTAAACTATCTAGATAGGGAATGAAAAATCATGTCATGAATGATGGCCTCGTTGCTATAATTGAATATTTGAAAAAATGATCATTTTTTATGATCATGAAGACTGGACCAATGTGTCATTTAGTTTACGGTCACATGACATGAACCAGTAAAATGATAATGTGTAAGATATCAAATCTATGGTCTTAAGATAAGTATGATGTACATGTATTTAATATAAAGGGTACAAAATCAACTTGAATAATTGAATTATCGATTTTTTAAATCACAACTCAAAACATTTTTTATTAGGGATAATGAGATGGGTTATTTATGTAAGTTATTAAAACTAAAAATTAAAATCATAGGTTCTATTATGATCAGCTGTGTGTGTAGAGATTAGAGGATGCTCCCCTTAGAACATAGATGCCTCTGGTTGAAAATATATTAGAGGGATAATTTGCATAACCATATTGGGAGGAAGTATTCATAGACATGAATTTTTTTTCATTTAGAGTTTAATATTATTATTAATGATATCTAATAAGATTTTAGAGGATTCAAAAACATTCCAAATATTATTTTTTAATGGGATAAATTAATATTCATGATGGATTTTGGAACCCTAAATGATATTCTATTATGTGTAGATCACACGATAAGGGAAATTGTATATGATGTGTCATAACTCTAACTTTTTTGTGATCCAATGGGATCAATTAGAATAGATTGTTTTTTTAGTTATATGGTAGGCCATGTAATCATTGTTCTCATTCTATTTATTCTCTACTTTTTCCCAAGACATAAAATTTTGAGGTTTATCAAGTGAGGAATTTACTTTTTTTTCAAGATTCCATTTTAATGTTTCAATATTTGAACATTTAATATTATTATCTACTATATATTATGGTAATATAATTTCGACAATCAAAAGATAGAGTTTAATGTTTCACATATTGGAATAAGGCTCTCATAGTTTAAGTCCATGATGTATATACCAAAATCTGTCAAGACAGTTTGTCTAGTCTTACGGGAAATGTGAAATAGTCACGAATTAAGAGCCCAATGCTACTACAAGGCATATTAATGGGGGAAAATTTATGAACATGTTTTTACACCTAGTGGGAGATAAAATCATAAAAAATGTGGTTCAATACTATGAATATCCCAACAATCTTTGAACAGAGTGGTGGGGAAGTCATGAAATGTAACTCAAGATTTTTGTTTCATTAAATAGTGTTTAAAATAGTTATATAAGTTATGACTAATAATATTATTTTAATAATGTATTTCATCTTGATTATCTATAGGTTTAGGGATATTAGAATATATTTCATTTAGTTAGTTGATTTCTATGATTGAAATTCCTTATCAAGGGCACATATAAAGAGATATATTAGGGGAATGTATGAATTATGAAGAAGAAGTTTCCATTAAATTTGCATATGATCAATATTAATATATTTAAAAGGTTTATGTAATTCTACGAATGTTGATAAAAATGCACTATTTGTGAAAAACAATGTTCAGGAAGAGTAATAGATGAATTTTCACTTGATATTTTCAAGACTGTGTTGTTATCGTTTCTTTAAAAGGAGTGGAAAGGGATAATGACTAAATGATAATTGTTTAGTGATGAAACATACCCCAACAACCCATTCATGGGTCTGGTTCTAATGTAGGGAAATTGTTCCATATAAACAAACCAATATGATAATCTTATGGTATGAAATTTGGACTAAATTTCAAGAATTTTAACATCTTGTTATAAGGAATCATGATTTATTAAATTTAAGGTTATTTAATAAAGATTTTTATATGGGGATTTACAAAGATCTTCATCATGTAAAAAAGTATTTTTAATTTTTTAGCGTTGAAATCATAGTTAGAAAAGCTAATTTCAATGAATAATTCAACAAATTTTCACTTCTATGAGGATTGATTGGAAAATGTTTCTAGAGTTAGAATTTGAAATATATGTTTCATTGTGTATCTTCTAAGGTAAAGAGTCAAGATACACATTGTAGTTACTTTTTATAGAACATTATATTTCATATTTTAGATGAAAAATGTTGTTCTTATTGATTAATATTGTCATAGCCATTAAATCCTCATCGGTAGAGAAAATACTCTTATCTAGATTGAGTTGTCTCATAGAGGAGGAGAATTTTTTGATCTGGTACGTATAGAGTAAACACTTCCAAGTATTTTAGGGTCCTATAAAATAGTACACTCTAAATACATTAATGACATGGGGGAGGAATAAATGTTTTAAATTTTATCATTATGTGATATAGAAATTCATGTTTTTCACAAAATGTGAATTTATAATGTCAACAATTCAAGGAACCCTTTTTAGTTTTGAGAATTTACAATGACCTGAAGAAGACAAAGAGAATATTTGACGTTAATATCCAATATTAAATAGGATAAGAGATCTATGTGTCACTATTTATCCAATAAAAATATTAATTATTCCACATATAGTGATTAGATAAGGTTATTTATATAGATAATACTATTTTATGATGGTAATTGTTTAGGATAAGTTCACAAATAAAAAAATCCATGGTAAAGTGTATTTATTGGATCCAGCTCACACATAAATAGGGTGGAATTTCTAATATTAGAATTCAAAAATTAATTTATATTGAGATAAAATATGTTAATATAGAGTGTATATATGAATAATAATTTGTATTGAACCATACATAGTTCATGTGAGGATTATTCTTCACTAATTATAATCATTTGAATGGGAATATAATCAATACTCTCCTTAGTATAGTGACAAAGACTAACATGTGAATTTGTTTGTTAGAAGTCATGGATGGGCTGAAGATATGAAAATTGAACGTCCCTAAATATCCTAAAATAAAAAAAAATCTTACCACACTTTTTTATTGAATAAATATTCCCTTTATATATCTAACTCATATATAGTAGAAATTGGGATTTTTTTTAATTTGAAACGTTGATTATGATAAGAAATCAAGGTGTCATTGTATATATTGAGAGAACCTGAATCAAGAATCACATATTTCTGGAAGGATCCTTATGTATGTCATGTAATGGAATTAAGGTGAGGGGGTTGATATCCACGATAATAAAAATATTGTTCACCAAGAACTCCTTTTCACGTCATGCATTGAATATCGTAACCATTAATTTTTACACCATACTTTAAGGAAGGTAAACTATATAATATAAAAATCCTATAACTAGTACATTTTTGTGTAATTCTAGTAATTTTTCTAAGATGATTATCATGTAATTTAACATCATATGGTGAGGACCTAAGTAAAATGATGTCAAATTATTAAAAGTGCTTCTAGATAAAAAAAATATTAAACGATGGAATTATGTGTTATCCATCCACTGAGGCCAATTAATAACATTTGTTGGAGTAAAAATTGAATATTTCATTAGTTAGTTCCCACAACAGTTCATACATTGGGGTATTCTTCCCTCGTATCCTTATAGTTGAGAGTACCAATACTATATTCCCTATAGGAATGAAAAAAATAAAATATTCTTTTTAAAATCTAATGCAACATTATTTTTTTGGATTTAAATGTTTCATGATTTTTAAAAATTCATGTTATCAATTATTTTTAACACATCTAGCCACCTTCAAAATTTATCATCTTTCAAAAATAGATGGAATATTGAGATTTAAATTGATGTAAGTTGTAATTTGAATTTAAAAACTTCATATGTACTATATATATATATATATATATGAATATGGGGTCATATTCATAGAAGTATGGGTAGTTTTGAATTAAATCCACAAAGGCTGTTTTTTTGGATAAACCTTCTTTCGCATGTAAACTACTTTCAAAAGTATATTAAATATATTATTGTTTAAATCCATTATTTTTTCATTACCTACTACTTTGTAGCAGTATGAGTGTTTGGGCTCAATGACATATTACTGATATAACTTTTTCAACTCTGAATAATGCAATTTATTTCTATTTTATATTAATATTATTTGTGGGAATCACAATTTATTATTAATAATTTATTTTTGGATGTTATTTTTAGTCATCATATCAATTCTCTTGAAGTCTATCTCCATGACCCACTTAGAGAATAAGTAAGTAGTAGTATGGATTTACATGAAATTATTTGGTTTATATATGGAACATTACCCCTTATTATCTAGCTGCTAGATGGAAATTGGTCAAGATTATTTATATATGTACAGTAACTCTTGGGTTGATGAATAAAATAGGTAGGTAAATGGAAGAAATGACATTTTATATTAAACTCTATTTGATCATGTTTTATTGTTGAATAAAAGCATCCAAGGCACATAATTTGGGTGTATAGCTTAGTTCTAGATTGATGAAGATTATAAGTTCCAATCAGAAATTATTTGATAACAGTGAGGGAATCTCCTTATTCTAATCATCTCAAGAGGACTCCATTATAGAAACATTTGTTGAGTATATTATTTGAAGCCATTTAATCGTAATGGTTAAAATTTATAATAGCTAGTTGAGTCTTTTATTTCCTATATCTACCTGATGAAATAATAACACTTGGAAGATGCTCTAATATATAAGATGTATAACCAATTTTGGTATCATTTATTGAGGATATTTTGTTTTCTATTTTAGGGATTTTTTGTCTCATTTATCTTTTTCATGTCATTTCCGATGATTGGGGACACCACCCAAAGGTGTACACTACTAGTGATTGTCTCATCTTGATATAGATCTTTCATGGATAAGGGTATATTATCTAATTAATCTTCTTATATATTATGTGAATATGGGACATAAAATAGTATTATCTAATAGGTTAATTATTTCATCAACCCTAATAAAAAATCAATAACTTATATCAGTTAATTTTTTAATGGCATATTAGTCATTAAATTTCTTGATTACTAACTCTGAATGTAACACCCTAGGATTTTAAAATATATTTCTATTAAATAAATAATTTTATTAGATATATTTTTAATAAAAAAACTCAAAAAATATTTGAATAATTATTATATTTTATAAAATTAAGTACATTATATATCATTTAAATGATGTATAATTATCGAAAGCAATTTTGAGTTTACCTGGGAAAGACGTTTTTAAAAAAAAACTGTTTTGAAATATTTTTTTATTTTAATTTTTCCATATATATTTTAACTAGAAATTTATTCATATTATTAAATTTATGAAAAGGTATTTTTTCACATCTATAAAATGATTTTTTTGGGTTCTTAATTGGTTATAAATGAAATTAAAATCTATTAATGGTAAAAATATAAAGTTTTCTAAAAACATACACTTATGCTTGCAAAAATTAGTTATCATAATAAATTAAATTTATCACTAATTAAGAATATTATTAATTAATGTTTATGAAGATATATTCATTATAATAATTTACCATTCATTTAATTGTTATTACTTTAAAATTATTTAGAATAAATTCAATTTTATGATTAAAAATGTATTTTTCAAAAAATCAATTTAATTCCCTTTTTCATGCTTATTTTAAAATATTTATTTCCACATAAAAAATATTATATGTTAATTTGTATTCATATTTTGAATCATTTTGTTAATTTTTTTAAATATTTCAATTTCATTTTTTATAATGAATAGTAACAAAGGTTGAAATCTAATACTATGATAAACGATATAAGGGTTAATAGTGGTTAAACTAAAGAGATAAGGTATAAAATTCCCTAAAAGCATGTGTAAATCATAATTTTTGATTTTATTCCAACCCTATTACATCCTATATTCTAATTTTATCTAATTAAGATCCAATTTTACATGGAATGATCATTTATTATTTTAATGATTAGAATATTTACTAGTCAGTGAGTTCCCTCACTGATAAAATTACACCCCATATCCTCTCTCTTTAACACATTATTTATCCTAATATCATGCATTAAAAATGAATAAATATATTATAAAAGAGCCTATATGTTTATTATGTGTTTTAGTTTTCTTAAAATACCAACCCTATGGTCCTTATGAAATGATAAACAGGAGATTTCTCAATGGAGTGGTAATAATTTTCATCGAATCCTTTTATGTTGATTTCATTTTTTACTGCCTAAACATAATATATAATCATATTAGAGGGATTGAATCTATATAATTACTATAATAAAATTTATTCAGGTTAATGGTACAACCCTTTTATTCCTCCATTAAATCCTATGAGAATTGATAACGCCATTTGTGTATATGTGTGGACTACCTCCTCCCCGAAGCAATGTGATTCAATTTTTTTTATCCGCACTACATAGTTCATAGTGTAGATATATTTAATAAAAATATATTTTATTATTAATATTCTAGAAATATGTGTTATTATTTAACATTCTCTCTTTAAATTCATTAGAAATTGAAAATATTACTCATGTTTACATATTAACTATTGTTTCTATGAAGTAATGTAATTAATTTTTTTCATATCCAAATTATATGAATGGTTATATAAGTTTATATAATTCCTAAATATAATAATTTTAACGTTATTAATATTATAGATATCATTAACCCATGAGAAATGTGAAAGTACAAGAACTGTGAAACCAAATCGTGCATGGGAAAAAGAATAATTAACACCCAAATGATGAATTTAATGAAGAATTCTTAATAAATGTGTAATTATAAATTATATTGGAATGATATTTTTAAATATTAGTTCATTTAATTTATGTTATATATGAATAATAACACCATATTTATTATACAGGAGCTTAAAAATGTGTACAATGAAAGTCATTAACTGAGACAAGGGTTTTTGTTAAAGTATTATTTTTAAGTGAGATCATTTATACTTGAAAATATTTAGGGAATTTATACATTTTAATCTATTAAAACACATATATATTATTCTAATCTAGTTATTTATCTGCTTTACATTTTTCTCATTCATTATTCCATCTATAGTAAATAAAATGATCAAGTGAATGTTTTTATGAAAAGGCATCCTTATTTCCCCTTTAGTTCGCGAACTATTTCCTTCCTGACCATATTCATTAAAATGATTTCAAGAATGTTAATTTATAAATTAAATTATTTTTTTAA
The DNA here is from genome assembly GCA_963277665.1 of Viscum album. Taxonomy (NCBI): domain Eukaryota; kingdom Viridiplantae; phylum Streptophyta; class Magnoliopsida; order Santalales; family Viscaceae; genus Viscum; species Viscum album. Next base: position 106,825,054 of record OY728149.1, on the reverse strand, counting down.
TTTTATATTTAAATGATTTTTTATTCATATTCAATGTATTAAATGAGTATTTTTTCATTGTTTATGAAAATGTTATTTTTCCATTTTTAAAAAATTGTTAAAGGAATATTTGTTTAAATTCATACAAGAACATGGGTTTTCATACCATAATGAAAATTATTATTTTTAATAATACTTTAGATATCCATATGATTATTTTTAATAATTTAATTTCTTAGATGTTTTGAAATTTTGATTTAAAAAATTATCAAATGAAATGGATATTTATATCATGTTTTCAAAGAACATATTAAATGTTTATAATGGTATTTTTAATCTATGTCAATATACATTGATGAATCTTACATGTCTTTAATGGTATGATATCATAATATAATAAATTATCCTTTGATGGATACCATATGATTATGTAACGAGAGAAAAATTTATAAATCTTGTTTTTTGTGGGTTTTGATATAATGATGTTATGAATTTTTTATGATCTTATAGAACACATATTTATGGTTTTCATTATGTTATTAGTGGTACTATGGTTTTATATACCTATAATTAATTAGTTAACTATTGATATATCCTATGAAAATATATAAGAAAATGGTTAATAAACTAACTCCAAGATTAAAATATGTCCAATAGTGAACCCAATCAACTATAGTACTTTATATGTTATGAGATGATGGTCTTGGATGTGGGCCATGACTAATAAATTGATTTCTTTAGACTATTATTATCCCCTAATTTCTATAAAATATTATTATTATCGTGTTATTCTGATATGTATAATGATTTACTAATGTGATTCGTCGCCCTTATAACTCTTGCCTTTTGAAATTATAATTGTTTATTCTATGAATCAAGATTTATGATCTATGAATTATTGGGTACAAAATTTATATGTTAGGATGATTCTACAATATCCTTATACATACCATATAGTTTAATAAGATCATCGATTGATATCTCTAATGTTTACCCTTACTAACTATGTAATATGACTCTTTTTTATGTTTCTATTTTCATACATATGAAGAACAGTATTAAGTAAAAAATATATAAGAAGAGTACTTTATAAGATGAACTTTGTGGGATATGTTGAAAATATTTTAGATAATAAATTTATTATGTATCTAGTAATAAAATACACTAACCATTATGATTCTTAGGGACGTATTACTGAGAAATTTATTGAATATATATCTAAATTGAAGATTTATTTTTCTATGTAATTCATAGGTCACCTCACTAAATTGAATTTAATATTGTGTTAGAAAATTGGTATCTTCACTACCAATCTAGATACAATATTTAGTGACACGTATTATTCTACATTTTTTGGTAAAGTATTTTTAAAGGATAAATAGATAAAAAACTACCTTTTTCTAGAGAATTGACAAGAATTCTTAATCCAAATCTATAGAGTTTTATGTTTTCCAACATTCTCTCTGCCGTACATTTGGAAGAAATATCAACATATATCTCCCACATCAAGGGAGTTTAATGAATAGAGTATAAATACATATTTTGAAATTAGGTTTAAAACTCTCTGATATTTAATGAAAAATAAACTATTTGATAGACTATAAATCCATCCACATTTATGAACATATATAGTACAAACATAATATCAAATTGCTAAAAATCACTACTCACCATACCATTCATCGAGTCAAAATCAAACGCTTGAGGATATATTTGAGAAGGTATATATGAGAGACAAAATTGAAATTTTTTTGTCTTAGGTATTGTCTTTATTTATGAAACTCAATGATAAATGCAGAAAAATTATTCTCAACGCTAGAATATTGAATTTGTAAATCTAGTTTGGTTCTATTGAGATAGTATAACCATTTTATTTTCCTATATCAATCTTCTATGTAAGAATATAACCTAGTGATCAGTAAAAATATATCACATATAAAATGATTGTATTTCCTTCTATAGTCATCATTAGTATAGGTGGGATTAAGATACATTTCATGATATTTTTGAAATATTTGAAAAAGTATTTATCTCACTGATTTGTGACTACCTTTATCAAATACATGGTACAGAGTAGTAACTTTCCCACTAGTTTATATATGAAGTATCTTATGTAGGTAGTTCAACACTAAATCCCTCTCAACACATTTAACATTTTAGGATGAGTTATGTTAATGATCACCATGTTTTCCTTTCGGTCAATGTATATGTCATGCTAGTATATATTGAATCCAAGAAATATTCATGATGTTTTCTAGAAAGGGAATTATAAAGGGTGTATATAAAGGTTGTAATACCAAATTTTGTTGAGAATTATTTGGATATCATCATGATATTCACAATTTTGCTAATATTTTACCACCATATCATCGTTAAATAATTCCATGGGCTTCCCTCAAAAGTGATTTAGACCTATGTTTCATAACATGTTGATATTTTTTGCAACATTCTTTAGTCCAAATTAAATTACTCGATAGAAATATACCCCATTTGTTCCCCTGAATTTTGTAGACTCCTTCTCTTTGGGATCTATCTAAATTTTTTATAATCATAGTATCCATCCATGATGGACAGGAACTGAACAATAGTTGTGGAAATCAGAAAAAGATCCAAGAACAAAAAATGGGAAATAATCATTTGGGAAATGTTGTCTGAGATCTATTAAGTCAATGGATAATTTATTATGCATATTCTACTTCTTAATGGATATATCCATGGAAATCAATTTCAGGTACTAAAATTATCCTGAAAAGATTTCATTGATGATCATTTCAACTTCAACATCCATCTTGGTGGAACAAGTTAGATTAAATATCTTTATTTTATTCTTTTATCCATGGGGATCCTTTGGTAAACATATTGATGGGTGTCCACATCAAGATAATTTCACAAATTTTTATATATTTCCATGGGAATACATCTTGATGTTATTTTGTGAAAGATATTTATATGTACTCTTATTATTTAGTTATATTAGAACATATTGTGGAAGGTTGTGGATCTTACTCTACAACCATATTCACAAGTATGAGTTGATTGATGGTGGTTGAGATGCATTCCTCAAATGAGAGAGGGAATCTCTATGATTATCAACTTCTTTTGTCTTGTATTCCCCTAAATAAATTTCAGAATAAGTCTGAAATAAAGGGTTATTTCAAGGACTTGATGATAATTCCACTAAAGTTTAATCTTCCATGGATCATGAGGCAACATCTTCAGGTATTAAAGGTGAAAATTAATGGGTTTTATCATAAGCGCCATTCGATATCTGTTCTCACTTTTCTCCACTATCATAAGGAGTAGAAGAGATCTCTATATTTTCAAATTCAATAGATGACATAGGTTTATTTTCTATATCTACCAATAATTTCCATCCATTTTATGGTCTATGAAGTGATGATGGAATCTATTTATTTCCTTGAGAATAATAATAATAATTCTCATTTTGGTTATTATAATCATGACCGGGTTTACACCCTTCTTTAAAAAAATTCATTTTAGTCAGTGTGAGTCATATCATAAATAAGGGGGAAACATGACCAAATATCATGCATTACTTCTTTTCCATGTATTGGTATCCACATAATCATAGAGTAATAGTTACATCAACTAGAGATGGGTATCAGTCTGGTCCAAATTCTCACACATATGATAAGGGGAGATTAATCAATCTAAAAGTTATGAAATTATTTCTCTCTATGGAAGAAGATTATTCTGGAGGAACATTATTGGGGACTTCATATAAAATAATGTTAATCAAATTCCTTGTCAATATTGTTGTATTTTTATATCTCAATGATTACTTAGTTTTTTATTAACATGATGAAATAAATTCAAATGTGTAGATGCTGAACAATGCTCAATGGCTGAAGAAGGTTTCAAAACAACAAAGCGAAGTCATATTCGGATCCGGGACCTAGTCCAGGGGGCCTGGAGGAGTCACGTGAAACAAATTCCTATGTGGGAGTTAAAAATATTCCATGCGAAGAATGATATGAGATTTGAGAGAGTTATTTGGTGTGGGTGCAGAATATATCACTCCCCCATCCCACACGGTTGACATTTTGCGGCACCGAAATCGGCACACAATTATTTCACGCTAACCTATTTTCTGCACCCCCAAACACCAATAAATAAAAGGTGACCCTTTCAACTTATAGGCTGAAGAATTTGAACGATCTCTCGTGCATGAAATTTTCCTTTCATGCATGAAAATATGGCCTTCAAGTACAGTTATTTTTATTCCAAGTCGCCCCTGGGGTCCGCCTTCATGCGAGATCCACTTGGTTTACATTGAATTTCAATCCCTTTAGGGTGCACCCCAGCTGTGCGTAGTCCCTTCGACTTGCACGCATCCTGGACAATTGCGTGCAATCCCCTTCATTTAAACATACCCCGGTCATTGCGCACAATCCCCTTCAGTTGCATGCACCCCAGTTATTCTGCACAATCCTTTCTAGTTGGGTACAATGCCTTAGTTCCACTTCCACTCCAAATCCTCACTGACTTCATTCCATCCCGGTGTTTTTCGCACATGGATACTTATTTCACGCGCAAGCCACAATGTTTTCCTATAAATCCCTGGGACCCCTCAACCCGGTGCTTCCCGGCTAACTCTCCACTTGCGTTCCCCATACTCCTTGGGTATACCATTGCGCGAGAGTCTGATGCTCTTCTTATGGATGACATTTGAGGGTGTATCTCAGGCCCTAAGCATCCACATCATACAATGTTATCCCGCACGACCTTCTAGGCTCATACGATGTAACTTCAATGTACCTTGGATGATTCTTCCTATTGTGTTGCTTCGCCTCATGCTTCTTCGCCTAGGAATGCTAATGGCAATTTCTTATTCACATAGCCACACTAACGTGTACCCCTAGATGGTTCCCTCTATGACACCCACTCTCTAAGGCTTTTCTTGTCCCCTCTCTGCACCAAGAAGCAGAGGGTGCTAGTTATGTATGTCCTAGGTGTGCGGAGTGAACCCACCTTCTCCGAGCTGCAGGACGTTAAACTGCCAAGGACCATCATCCTCAGCACCTGAAGTTAAACTATGACATGGCCTCGTGCCTCACGTGCGGGGTCCCCCACCATGGACATTCTCCATGCCCACTCATCTCCACAGGGATGATATCACCCCTCACTGGGGATGATATCCTCCTTATCGTAGTGGCGTTTTTCCGTGGTGAAAGGGCATCCACCGTGGTGTAAGCCCCTATATTTTCTCACAGGATTCATCACCCATGCTTCTCTATTCATCTTCAGGCCCCAAGGCCATAAAATGGCGTGATATGGAATTTGGTTCCTCCTTTATTTGATCCCAAATCCCCCTCTTGCTACACTTTGTATCCTCGGGCCTCCATCCTAGAGTAATTCCTTAATTCTTGGGATGTGGACCACACGTAAGCCCATGTTTCTTCTTTGTGCCACTCCACGCATAAGCCCCACCCCACTTCCAACGGACGCACATTTCACGACATGATCTTTAGGACTTTACTACCTCTTGTTTCTCACTCCGAGCACGGCTCACGTGAGCTTAGAGCAAGCACCGACCGTGATAAACACATTTGGTCGCCTCAGATTGTAATCCCCACCCCATATCCCAAACTATGAGGACTTTGATCCATGTTAAGGCATAGTACGTAGGAAGCCTCCATGGGGTTCAATCCCACCACCCGGTCATTCCGACCATCTTCATGTCAGTTCAACAACACTTTGTTCCACCTCATTGGGTAAGACCCACCCCATATCTTGAACTATGAGGACTTTGATCCATGTCAAGGCGTGGTACGTAGGAACCCTCCATGAGGTTCAATCCCAACAACCATTGGCCCCAATTGTCTCTGTGTTGGTGTGACAAGCCCCTTTCTAAATGTTCTACGGGGACTCTGATATTTTCCATGGCAAGGTACGTTGGAAGCCTCCACGAGGTTCAAGCCCACTATCCACCGGGGCCCCAGGTCCCCATTCACTTCGTTTCACCAACTCCACCTCATTTCCTGAACTACGAGGACTTTGATCCTTGTCACGGAATGGTACATAGGAAGCCTCCACAAGGTTCAAGCCCACCGCCCAGTCATTCCAACCACCTTCACATCCGGTTCGCCCCCATCATGCATGAATTTAAACTGGATCCCCCATATTGAACTAGGTGGACTTTGATTCCCTGCCATGTGGATACATAGTAATCCTCCTTGAGGTTTGATCCCATCACTCAGGTCTCATCAAAATCTCTTCCTCGAGCCTATGTGTCTCGTGAATCTCATTCCCCAACCTGGAGGTTCCACTTCTTCTGGGTCCCATCCACGTGTTCATTCTAACGGGTCTCCTCCTCAGGTGTCCCATAGTCTCATATAACTATGCGAACTTTGATTCCCTACCATGGGGACACATAGGAGGTCTCTGCGAGGCTCAAGCCCAAATTCACCATTGGCCTTGCGATGGCCATATTTCAGCCCCCTTCACTTCATCACCCATCTTTATCCTCACCCAGTTCGCCACATCCTCGTGGGATCATGCCACCCCACTCCCCATTCCATCAAAAAACATTCGGAATTCCACTCACGTGTTGGCCCGGCGTTCCCTCCAGGGGTTTATCTGTCTGATCCTCTCTAGTTGGTGTTCTGATTAGTCCGGTCTGTCTCCGATGGATGTTAAAATTGCGGCATAATCTATGTTAGACATGGGAAGCTGAGGAAAACCTCAAATAGATTCCAATTTCATATGATTCCCATGTTTTATGTGGGATTCCATGGGCTTCCACACACTCAAGAAGACCTATAATAAGGGACATAAGACAGACACGCCAATCCCCCAGCGTCCAGACATGCCAGTGATGCCCAACGTGGTAACTCCCCTAACTGAAGGATGCTGCCCTGACCAGACCCCTTGGAATGTCATGACAGAAGCAATGTAATTAACTGGTGTCCAAGAAGATATGGACTCGGGAATAGTTTCACAAACAATGTCTTAAGTCTATGAGGGAGACCCAAACTAAGTGACGAGTTCCGAGGAGGAATCCACAGAAAGAAGCACTGGCATCCCATTATTCTATTCTGATCTAGGAGCAGGCATCCCTAAATAAGGATGGGATTCCACCCACCTTTGGAATGTAGGAATGGGGGGAAACAGTTGTCTGTCCTCCACAGACGGATGCGCGCGCCCCGAAGACAGCATCAGAAACCAAAATGGTGAACCCAACGTGAAGGTATTCTCCTTAGTATGGATACTAGTAGCGTTCGAGGCATCGGTGGATTAGAATGTCATCAGACCATGTCATCCGACACTAGGATTAGTCAAGAAAATAATGGTTCTGATGTGAAACTCACCCGAATATGGGGTAGTCAGGATGTTGAGCACCCCATTCTGCGACGTTGTCAGTGTGGATCCCTCTTACTGGCCACGGAAGATAGAATGGTGCTGGGGAACTATTATTCAATTTCTTTTCCTAGAAGTATTAATGATTTCATCTCCCTACTTTCAGGAATCAAGTTGTTGCATCCGGAACTCAATCACCACCTTCCCACCGACGCAGGGGAAGGGGAAATATTGACATGACCACCCCTTGCGGTTCTGCCTCTTCCATGGCGGCCTCAACCGCCTTGAATTATAGGTACTCACGCCCCATCTCCCTATAGGATATTGTCCAATGAAGGGTAATTAATGACCTTGTATACAGGTATGAGGAGTAGAGGATTATCCCTACCAGGGATATGGCCTGCCTAGATCTCGAGGAGGCTACGCCTCACCGTCAAAGCCACCCCCGAGGGCCGTACAGGGAGCTGCTGCTCCCCACAACGACATTCAGTCATTTCGGGAGCTTGTCCCCTGAACGTCTTGACAATTCCCTTACCTAGCCCAATGAGGTATGGTATGTCCAGGTCGCCCCGATCGGAGTTCCGCTCCAAGGGCTCACACTAGGCTACATCAGTGTCATCGCCTTGTTCCCCAAGCCAAGGAGCAAGTAAGCTAGGCGCCTGCATCCCCGGATCCAGTTCATCTGATCCGGTGCTAGCATAAGGAGCAAATGGAAGAGGATGTCCACTGTGGGGCATCAATGTCAGTGAATACTGTGGCTCGAGCCACCAATGACTCATATACCCAACTCCATGCATACATTGAGCAGGGGCAGTTATACACACAACCTGGATTGTGGCCCTAACTGCTACATGGCAGGCTGGGTTGACTCTCTCGGTCACCGGCATAGGCGATGGCCGCTGCGGACCAGTCCATAGTAATTCCACCCAGTGCGGAGGCCCACTCTATACGACCACTACGGAAGGTGCGGGCCCTCCCTGCTTCTGAACTCATCTTGGAGTTCTTCTCTATTCAACCTTCAACCCATGAGAGGGTCTTCCCCATGGTTTCAACACTCAGTGTGGGGGTCTCTCCCGTGCTCACTACACAGGGTACAAGGTCACTCCCCCTACTGCAGACCGCGGGTATGGAGTCATTGCACGTACGATCACTCTCCAACATGGAAGTCCTCCCCATGTCCTCGTACCAGCCAGCGAAGGTCCTCCTCACCCCAATTATTACAGGGGTAGAGGCCAACTACACTTCACCAATGCCAAACTTGGAGGTCAAACCTAAGCTCGGCTTTACCAGTGTGAGGACCCTCCTCGCACTGATGTAGTCAAGGGAAGTGAGCATGAAGGTCCTATCCATGCTCCTATCGCTCCTACTTATGCTTATGTTAGATCTAGAAGAGGTTGTGACCGCTCCAACGCTTCCCAAGGAGGTCCTCCCCATGTCCCTTTTGACATTTTCCCCGGTTCCCCTCGCACCGCAGCCCACCCTGGTGGGATCTCTCTCTGCCCCTTCACCAGTATGGCTGAAGGAGATCCCCATGCCGGAAGTGGGCCTTACCCCAAAGTTCCTCCCAGGGGTAGGAGAGAAGGTGTTCACCACTGAATAAGGAAGAATGGGGAGGGCTGGAAAGGAATTAGGCCAGTCTGTTTCTCAAAATCCGAGGCGGAGTACGACTCAGCAATGGAGCCCTCCCCTCAGTCCTCCGAGTCAATGGCTCGGAAAAAATGAGGCGTATCAACCTCATACTCTTAGAATGCGAGGACCATAAGATCCATGTCTCCCACCTAAGGGATGTCCAGGATGATGAGAACCTAGCATGCCCCAAGAGATGGACCACACAGTCGCCACCGTCATCTCCAGAAGCGCCCTCTGTCTTGGCTAGAGACTATGGAGAGCTGTTTTGGGGGTCAATGGCAGAAGATTGGCAACATAGCCCACCCTCGGTTGACACTGATGTTGTGCCAGGAGCTCTGGTCGTCAGTCCATCCTATCATGATATAGCAGCAAGGCAGCTACAGTCCTAAAAGGAAAGCCTGAGAATCAGCGGCCAGTCAGCCCATTCTCCATACTGTCCAGAGGAATGTCTTCCATCCCTGCAGTCTGCCTCAGTACCACTGGTAGTTCCTCAGCCACCCCCAGTTGAAGAGTGGGGCAATCAAGAGCCTGTCCCAAAATCTGAGCTGAGTATCTTCTGTACCATCCTCACAGTGGACCACTTCCCTAATAAGTTTTGGCCGATCAAAGGACCAAATTTTTGTGCACTGGAATCTCGCACCCTAGAGGAGTTTGAATGTTTCTGCAAGACACTCTGGGTGATGCACTTCCACCTTTTCCACCAGTGAGTGTCTTATCCAAGTAGAAACGTGCACCTTGAAGACATCGGTAAAAAATTCCATCTGGTTGACCTAGACACACTCCTCATGGTCCAGCACCCTGAGTCACCTAGTCACCATAGAGCCCTCTAACGGAAATGAGTTCAGAGTTTCCATGTACTCTACAAGGTTATTATGGAGGCTACCCCCCACATGCAAGTCTGTGGCTGGGGGTAGTACGCTTCCATTATCTTCAATGATATTCACAGGTAGCCTGACTTGCTAGGCGACATTTTGGACATGTCCTCGAGAAGAGTTGCAGTCAACATGACTAATCTGTCTGGAGAGGAAAATGAGATAGATGTTCTTGATGGGAACTTCCTCCCGGAGGACATGCCACCATTACTGGACCCATCGGAAAGGTTTACTTGTCATCACGGTAACCTCCAAGGTCTCCCTACACCTACCGAGTCACTAGTTCTCAGCCGAAATTCCAGTATGGGAAAAGAGCAAGTCGAAGGTATCAAGCACTCCGACCCATACAGTTTAGTGCAGACGATGGAGGCAGACCCTGATAAGGCCACATTGTGCAGGCAGCTTACTGAGCAGAAATATTTGGTCAATGAACACTTGGATGAACATGTTGTAGAGCGACGACCCAACTACGGTGATCCTAGGCTGGTGTAGCTGGGGCAGGAACAACTTCCCCTTGGTGATCTGCCCTAGGGAAACCCTGATCACGCCACTCCTATGGATAGCATAACTAGAAAACTGCCCTATACCCATGGTTCAAAATAGTGGGTATAGCCCCCAAAACCGTGGGTATTGGCTATACCCATAGTTTTGGGATCTGTGGGATGGAAATGCATCGGGATAGGGGGTCCGCCTATACCCATGGTTTGAAGAAACCGTGGGTATAGGATTTCCATAGCGTGGCAGGCTCGTGAACATGCTGGCACAGTGTTTACCCCACGGTTCTCAAATCGTGGGGATTTAATCTTCAAAAATAGAGGCTATTGAAACTCTACTGCGGGATGCACCATGCGGCGTTCAACCTTCTCTACCAAACGAGCCAACTACGTCTTTTATATATATATATATATATCTAACTAAATATTTTAATAACACTACATATCTAAAAATAGACGTGCCGAGAAATAGAAGACGTTGGGTATCAAACCCGTGACTTGCCGAAAGGAGAAGCCTCGTCGAACCAACCAAGCTACGAAACATTTTTTGAAATATATATATATATATTAGTCTAGTTATATTAATATTAGTAATTTATTAGAAAAAAATGACAGCGATATTTGATCTCAGGACCGCTACATATGACAAACTCCCACCAAACCAACTAAGCTGCAATGATTTTATTATTTAGTATTTCTATCCGATTAATTATATTAATCCAGATCGTATTCCTACCAATTTTATTCATTGTCCTACGTAATGTCTTTCCCCTCCCTATGTTGGGAATGATATACCCATGGTTATAGAGAACCATGGGTATAGGTCTTCAAAAATAATACCCCAATACCCACAATTTTGAAGAACTGTGGGTATAGGTCTTCCAAAAATACTCTATACCCACGGTTTGTCAAAAAATGTGGGTATACGTCTTAAAAAAAACACATATACCCACGGTTTTTCAAAACTATGGTTATTGGTCTTTAAAAATAATCTATACCCAGGGTTTTGTCCAAAACCGTGGGTATAGGTCACCTATACCCATAGTTTTCTAAAACCGTAGGTATAGGTATCCATATTATCACTATACCCATGGTTTTTTTGTAAAAACGTGGGTATAGGCCCATTTTCCAATAGTGTAGGGTAGAAGCCGGAGTTCACAGAATGATAGTGTGGTATGTCTCACCAAACCCTCCTGAACGACGCACCAATCCATTGAACCCCGTTCGGGCTCCCCCGGCCGCCCCAAGGGTTGCTCCACGAGACGCGCCATGAGCCGCTGAGCTTTTCTACCGCATTGAAGAAACCAGAAACGTGCTCGAGGTTAGGGACCCCCTTCAAGAAAGGGACCCCCATTCATATGATCTAATAGAGGCACTCATCTCCCACCTAGAGGCATGGGAAATGCGATAGGTGGAAATCCCACCAGATGGAAAGCCATACCCAGCATGGGTGGTTGATATGTCGACACCTCCAGGTTTCCGGAATCCCACCTTCTCCCCCTTTAACAGGATGGGGGACCCATCGCAGCACCTATCCTACTTCAACTCAAGGTGTGGTCTTATTCTCGGGACTCCAGCATAGTAGGAGGCCACCAAGCTCCGATGTTTTGTTCGACACGGGAGGGGCCGACATTCGTCTGGTACATCCAACACTACATCGGATCTGTGACCAGCTGGGAGGACTTTCTCAGGGAATTCCTTTACCATTTTAGTTCCACTACATGGAAAATGAGCATCACAGACCTCTTCAAGTGAAAACAAAGGCCTGATGAGCGACTCACAGACTTTATCACTCGGTGGAAGGGGCTCACATACTCCCTTGACATGCCACTGACTTAGGGAAAATTATTAATGATGTGTGTAGGGAATGTCAAGATAGAGCATGTTCCCTCCCAGATCACTCAGAACTATCCTGAAGAGTTTCAAGACTTCTCAGATAAGGCCCAGTGCCTCGAAACAAGCCCTGTAACAGGCCATCCAGGCATGTCTGTTTCCCCTTGTAATACCAGCGAGGAGGGATTCCAAAGCCAGACCCACTGAGGTGGCCCAAATATAAGCCCCTAGGAAACTAGAATTGCTACTAGTAGCACTAGTCCCACAGCCTCGCAGTGGCCCTCCACCTCAGGCACAACCTCTGGCTCATCAGCGTCCTCAGAATCAGCAAGCGCCCCCGCGGAATGCACCCCCACTGCCTAGGCCGGACAATCAGGATCCACCCCCTTTACAGGCCCCTCAGGCCCCTCCTCAGGTCCGGGCTCCTAGAGACCCCTTTCCAGATAGAGGAAACTGGACCTACTCGTTCAATGAGAATCAGGTTCCTGACTATTTCATAAGTGCCTTGGAACATGGAATTGTACGCTTAACTAAGTGAAGAAAGCCAGAAGAGGCGAATCTCACTAATCTCCCAAACTACTACCCTTATCACCGGATCCTGGGGAACACCCTCAAGACATTCTATGTGTTTAAGGATTGGATTCAAGACTAGTGACAAAGTCCATAGTAACATTTTTCCATTTCAACATGGGTATAGACAATGACAACATCATACCTTTGGACTTTTGTAGCTCAGCTTTAACTTTCAGACATACCAAGCACCTTAATATATATTCGGAAATCTCCATAGTCATGTTATCCCACCAGAAGTGTTCTTGGAGGTCATGGTACATCTTGGTTCTCCCATGATGGATATACAATGTTGAGCTATGTGCATTGTCCAATAGCTCCTTCTTTATCCTGGGTGATGAAGGCATAAAAAGACACATTCCAAGCTGAATCACACCATCGCCATCGATATGGAACTCCTGCAGATTCCATTCCATTACTACAATCAACCTCTTTTTTATCTCCACATCATCCATGTGTGCTACCTTAATCTTCTCTTGGATTGATGGTTGCGAAATCATTTGGACAAGGTAAGATGTACATCCTACCATTATGATTTCCAAATCCATTATTTTCATATCCATGACGATTGGGTCTTTATCAATCCGCAACATGGATTGAGTATCGGGTTCTTTTATACTTAGAGCATCAGCTACCTTGTTCTCTTTTCCAGGATGATTTTGAATAGAGCAATCATAATCCTTGATTATCTCTAATAGTCTCCTTTGAGACATGTTGACCTCCTTTTGTGTGAATATATACTTTACACTCTTTTGGTCGGTGTATATGTCACACTTCTCCCCATAAAGGTAGTGCCACAAGATTTTCAAGGAAAAAATCATTGCTTATAGCTCCAGATCATGGGTCAGGGAGTTCTACTCATGGATCCTCAACTGTCATGAGGCATAGGCTACAAAAATATCATTTTTCATGAGTACACTACCCAAGCCTTTCTTTGAAGAGTCACTTTATATCACATAACTTTCTCCACATTTCGGTAGTGTGAGTATAGGTGCATAGATCAGAATTATATTTAGATCCTTGAATCTTCTCTCACATTCTTCCATCCATACATACTTTACCCCTTTCCTTGTTAACTTAGTGGGCTTGAAAATCATGAGAAGTTTTTCAAAAAACGTCATTAGTACCTAGTTAATCCAAGAAAACTACGGATTTCTATGATACTAGAGGACCTAGGCCATTCCTCAATCACCTTTTTCTTTGAAGGATCCACAAAAATTCCCTCACTTGTGATCACATGACCCAAGAATGTGACTTTCTTCATCCAAAAGTCCCACTTGCGGAACTTTATGTACAACTTCTCCTTCATCAATGTCACCAATACAAGACTTAGATGTTCTTCATGTTCCTCCTTTCTCTTAGAGTAGATGAGAATATCATCAATAAACCCTACCAAAAAAATTTCTAGGTAATGTCTAAAGACTCTATTCATCAAATCCATGAAGATTGAATGGGAATTAGTAAGTCCAAACGACATCAACAAAAACCCATAGTGGCCATACCTTTTTCGGAAGGCATTCTTCTGAATATATTCCTTCATCAACTTTACCTAATGATATCTATAACAAAGATCCACCTTTGAGAAGTATTGACCTCCTATTAACTAATCGAACAAGTCATTAATCCTAGGGAGAGGATACGTGTTCTTTATGGTGATATTATTGATTTCCTGATAATCTATACATAGCCGCTTTTCTCCATCCTTCTTCTTCATAAAGAGCACTGGTGCACCCCAAGGTGATGCACTAGGGCGTATGAACCCTCTATCCAGATGCTCTTGAATCAACTTCTTTAACTCCCAAAGATCAATAGGAGCCATTCTATAGGGAAACTTCTAGATATGAGTAGCTCTGTGTCTAATTTCAACTGAGAACTCAACCTCATGATCCGGGGTAATTCTGGGTTACTCTTTGGAAAATACATCATTGTATTCCCCAATGATGGGAATTTCCTCAAGGTGGGCACTTTCCATCAACTTAACCATTTTGGAGAGGTATGATTCTTCTTAGGGAATCAACACCGATACCATTGAAGGATTTTTCAAAGGAGATTCATGATCTTCCTTACATTTTTAGAGGAGAATGGGATGGTTTGGAATAAGAAAAGATATTTCCTTTTCCTGGTAGTTGTTATGTGCTCTATATAACGAGAGCCAATCCATTCCAATTATAGCATCGAATTTCACCAAAGGATGTATTATATGATTTTATGGAAGAAATATCCCACATACACCAAGAGGGGAGGAGTCAAACACTTGGGTTTAAATGATTGCACCAGTTGGTTTTTTACCGATATCTCTACTTTATGGTTTTGGGGCTTCGATTATATAGTTCTAGCAAACTTTCAGGATATAATGGAATGCGTAGAACTATAATCATACAGGAATTTTTCCTTTATTGAGTTAATAGGAAGTGTACCTTTTTTGACTTCATTATCATGATCCACCTCTACAGTAGTGATGGCATAATCCTTCCCTTGTTCTTTTGGCTTCGGTGGCTACTGATGCTGATTACCCTCGAGAACTGGAGGTTTAGTGCACTGGTCTACATAGTGCCCTATCTCTCTACAATTTTTGCATTGAACCATGAGTGTTTATCTCCTTTAATCAGCTACATTATCCTTCCTTTTCATGCCTTTTCAACACTCTTGATCATGATGTCCTTCTTTCCCACACTTGAAGCATTTCCCCGTCCCTTTGAGGTAGCTCCCATGGGGCAACATTCCATATTTGTGGAATATGGGTCGTTGATTTTTTTCCCACCTTTATCATTAGATCCACCGTCTTGAAAGTCCATATTTCTTTTCATATCACCATAGCTATAGGACCATTCTCCAAACTCCATATCCACTTTGAGAGCACACCAAACAAATTCTTCATAACTCCCAAAGTCTCGAATTTCAAGAGCCTTTCAAAGGTGTGGTTTTAATCCACTAATGAATCTATCAATTTTTATATCATTATTGATAACAAAACCCAAAGAGTACCTTGAAAACCTTCTCAAATTCACTTCATAGGTTGTGACAAATTCTCCTTCTTTTTTCTTGAGCTCTATGAATTCTCTCTACATCTTCGGGCGAAGAATTCTTGCGAAATACTTGTCAAGAAACATTATTTTAAAGTTTTCCCATTCGATCTCTTCAATTTCCTCCCTTGGATTGGTGTTTATAATCAAATCCCACCATTGATCGGCTTCTTCTTCTAGACAATAAATGGCTAGGGTCACCTTCTCTATCTCAAAATAGTGAATCATTGAAAAGATATTGTTCATGGATTTGACCCACTCTTCCACAACTAGTGGATCGGAGGATCCACTAAACGTCGGTGGTTGTTTCCACATAAAACATTCGATAGCAAGTTTCTCCCGCTCTGGTGAAAGAGGATGTTCCCCATTATTATGGTTATTGTTCATATCCTCAGATAATTGGGTAAGCATCACCATGAATTTCTGAACTCCACTTCCCAAATCATTGGGGATGTCATTCGGGCAATCATTGCAATGGCACTCACACTAGTTGTTGGCTTGATTTCTCCTGGTTCCCACCATTTTCTAAAATAAAAAAGGTTTGAAAAAAACATAAGTAAACAATTCATGAATACATAACATATTCATTTGAACAATTTATACTAAAATCATATCATATGGGATCCCTATGTAAAGATTCTTGTTTGCATATTTTTACTTAGTATCATGATAGAGGTTTTCTATAGGGTTCACTAATCAAAATCCCCAAATTAACTAAACCTTTCCTCTGATACCTACTATAGCTACCCAAATATTTCTTACATTACTATTACATAATTTTAATGATAAAAAACATAATAGTATTTAACATATGGGATCCAAAGGTTTAGTGTCTTGGGAAAACTATAATCACACATAATAATTACAATATCAAGCATAAAAATTTATTTAATTTCTTCTTGTATAGCTTATTATTTGCACTTGTCATCTTCTTGGTGAATGTAGCTAGCTGAGGATATAAATCCAAAGGGGTGAGATAGAAGCCCAGTAAGAGGATATATAAGAACAATATATCATGGGGTGGGAATAATCATAACATGGGAAAATTATCATTAATATGAGAGGAAGCATAAATATAGGACTTGAAATGTGGCAATGCATAAAAATGAAAGATTATGTCTTAGTGGTTAACTAACAGACATAATTGTGAACCAATATAACATCTTTTTCACACATCATTTCACATTTACTCATGATATTAATCACTTTAACCAATAAATTGGAGCACTGTATAATTCTGGGCGCACCCGTCACATTTAAACATTCATATTGCGCTATATAATTCTGGGCGCACCCATCACATAATAACATTAACATTTGTCATGCATGCCATAATGAACATATAACATACATTAACATAGAAAACCCATGAAAAGGAATGGGTTTAATCTCATAATAACACATTCATAAACATTGGGTTCCCAAAAGAAAGGGGGAATAACATACTTGATACCAGAACCGTAAATCTTGAATGAGAAGTAAAAGGTGTCTTCTTGAAAGTTGAGTTCTTTGGGAAAGCCTTTTGTTTAACAGAAACAATAGTGGTAAATATGTATATCCCAAAAAAGGAAATACAATGATGAACAAATTATTTTTTTAGGAATATCCATATAAAAAATGGAGTGAAAGAGGGAGAACCCGAAGGACGAAATTTGAGTTCGAGAATTTCCTCTTACCTTGTATCTGAATGATTCATTCTCTATAATGTATTGTATAATGACATTATATTCATTAATGAGAAATAAAGAACCTTTTGTACATTAATATGGTTCATTATGGTTTTATTAAGTGATTTTATGTGCCTTTGATGAGTTATAGGGTTTAAACAAATAGTGTTCGGGAATGTTTGTTTTTATGGTTTTCTTGAGTGGTTCACTTGTATTATTAAATTAAAGTTTGGGTAGAACATGGGTAAACATCCAGAACTGGTATTACATGATATTAATGATATTACAGGAGTTTTAATGTTCTTATATTGAGTTATATTAGATCCATGTGCATGAATCATTAGATTAGAATTAAATGATGATAGATTAGATTAATTTGAGAAAATTTTCGATCATAATGAACTTGTTTTATTTTGTCACTTGAAATATGGTCATAATTTAGTTAAAACAAATTAAATATGAGATCATACATATGTAATATTCTGGTTCAACAATAAAAATGGTTTCATGACCATATTAGAAGTAATAAATGGAAGAAGAAAACATGTCATTCTTGAAGGTGAAAAATTAACACCTCACAAACAACGTTCTCTTTAATAAAATAAAAGGAATAGGGAAAGGGGGTTGGATGATTTAATATCCAATTATCATAATAACATTCCATTTCATTTATAATTATAGAGCTTCAATACTACTTGGATGACGATAGATGGGGAGAGATCAAGAAATGAACTTGAATTAAAGGAGAAGAGGGAGACAAATTATCTATTAAATCTTCCTCTTGAGATCCTCCTTAAGGAAGCTAGGCATGGTCGTTTGATGAGAGCAGTAGATATTGAACGTGGGATAGGGGCTTGGGAGGATGTTTTGGAAGAGTTTAGAAAAGGATTGGAGCTTGAGAGGTGTGAGTAAATGAGGGTGTCACGGCTATTTTTATAGTGGAGGGGAGAGAGGTTTCTTTAATATAAAATTCATTAGTTTATTAATTTCCCCTATGTCAAGGAATAGTGAGTCTTAAATGACCGAGAATAGTAATTTTATCATGTGATCCCAAACCAAGTGGTCTTACATTAGTATAAAATCACACATGACTCTATAATTATCTTATTTTTCTTATTTTTTGTAAATTGTGGTATTTCACTATTCATAAAAAATTCATGTATTTCAGAAAAATCCTAACAATTTACCCCATCCATTTTTTGACATGTAGAATTCAAAAATGAAGTCCATTTATCAAAATTAATTTTCCAAATATGATTAATTTAACATTTAATTAAAACCATGGATTATTAATAAAAACGGTTTTAAAACATTCATTTACTTATTCTAAAATATAGGTACATCATACTTTCACTTGAATATTAATTTTATACTAACATAGGTAAGTTTAATATTAATTAGGGTATATCACTATTCATAATGGTATGGTACTATTCATAAGGGTAGGTTACTATTCACCAAAAAATATTTCTGTTTTATTAGACTCCAAAAAACATCTTGAACACAACCATGATTGTCAGATTTTCAAAATTCCAAACACAGAAGTGACAAACTTATGTATCAAGGTCACTTACCACTTAGTAGTTCATTATGTTTTATTTTCATGTTATTTTATGACATAATTATAATTAGTGAATTTCCATTGAAAAACCTTGGGTCGTTACAGAATATAGATTCATTGAGTTGAAAAGAAGGCTTATCACCACACCAGGGCTCACACTGCCCATAATTCTATAACATTTTTTGGTATTTAGTGAGGCTTCGAAGACGTGACTGAGTTGTGTGTTGATGAAAAATCAAACTATCATTCCCTATGCTTCAAGGCAATTTAATGTTCATGATCAAAACATTCCAACAAACGAACTTGAGTTGGCTGCCGTAATCTTTACTTTAATTTTTTAGTGACATTACCTTTTTTGGGAGATGTGTGAAATCTAAACAGATCACAAAATCCTCAAGTAGATATTCACACAGATAGAGTGTAATATGTGCCAATGAAGATAGTTATATATGATCAAAGCCTATGAATTCCCAATCCATTACCACTCTGGGAAAGATAACAAGGTAGTGGATGCTCTAAGGGAAAAGGATCCAGTGATTCTATAATTTATGTGAATTGAAAATGATTCAATCTTCTTAGATTTGATAAATATACAAAAGGGAATACTAAAGAATGGAAAATAATAAATCCTTTCACAAATGATTTCTCAACCATCTCATTTGTAATTGTTAAAGGACGGTCAAAAGGATTATGTGGGAATTCAAAAGAGAGAGCAAACTATCAGAAATGGGAAATCCTTAGAGTTCCATGTTAATTAAGAAGGAATTTCGAAATTTGGGTCAATACTATGGGTTCCATCAAATATGGAGTTAAAGAACGAACTTTGGAATGATGAAAATAGTTCAAATTCCACCATTCACATATTAAACACAAATATGTATCAAGATCTACAAGATCATTATTGGTGGGTTAACATAAAAAATGATATCACTAAGTATACATCAATGTGACTGGTATGATAGCATGTAAATGCTAGAGGAGAAAGTTTAAAGGGATGATAAAACCATTAAACATACAAATATAGAAATGAGAAAACATAACTATTGACGTTTTCATCAGACATCCGAAGACATCCAAAGGAAACAATTATATCTGCGTTGTTGTGGATTATCTAACAAAGACTGCACAATTAATTGTAGTTAGAGAGGATTTTTCATTGGATCAAATGGCACAGATATACATCAGGGAAGTTGTAAGGCTAAATGGAGTCCCACTATTGATTGTATTTGATCAAGATCCAAGATTTACTTCTATGTTTAGGAAGAGTATCTAACACATTTTGAATACTAACCAGAACATCAGTACGACTTATCATTCACAAACTGATGGCCAATCTGAGAAGACTATCCAAACACATGGGTACATGTTCTAAGCATTCTATATAGACTTGAAAGGAGGATGTGATCAACATATGCCTCTGGTTTAGTTCTCATACAATAACAATTTCCACTCTATAATCCAAATGGATCCTTATTAATTCCATTATGGGAAGAGGTGTAGAACACTGGAATATTGGGAAGAAGTTGGGGAGAGAAAACTTCTAGGTCCAGAAATAGTCAAAGAAATGATGAAAAAGTTTTTTACTTTATACTAGAAAATTAATGTTTCTTATAGTTGAAAAATGATCTATGTTAATAATCTTCAACGAGACATAGGGTTTGATGTTGGAGACATGGTATTTATCCACATATCACCATGGAATAGAGTAATGAGATTTGGGAAGAAGTGAAGTCTTAATCCAAGGTACATAATCCCTTTTGATATCCTTGATCGCATTGGAGAATTGGAAAAGCGACTGGCACTCCCATTGAACCTGTCTCAGGTACATGATGTATTCCATGTATATCTCATGAAGAAGTAAATATCAAACCCATCACATATACTCAATCCATAGGTGGTACCATTGGAGGATGTCCTCTCCTATGAAGAGAATCTGGTGAACATCTTAGATCGTAAGTAAAAACGTTAAACAAAATAAGACAATGATACATGTCAAGGTGTTGAGGAAAAACATAAATTTTGATGAAACAATGTGGAATGAAATGAACAGATGAAGCAGAGTTACCCTCATTTGTTTTAGTGTGGGAAAGGAAAAGTTCAAAGGTGAAATTCCTTAAGGGGTGAAGACTATAATGCCCAAACATTGATTAATGAAAATTCATCTTGATCAAATTAAATGTATTTTTAGGTAAAATGGTTATATAAAACATATTCACTTCCTTGGTTTTATGTTTTGGTTTTTTAAATATCATTATTAATTGTTACCATTGCTAATATAGCCATTGAATAGTGATCACATGATTAGAAAAAATATAGGTCTTTAACAAAATAAATTTACTCGGACGAAAGAAGTGATGACCTCATCTAGTAGAATTTCCGCATACGAAGCCCATTTATCAGAGTTCAGAAAGGAGGTAGAATCACTGGGCTTCTCTTTTGACCAACCCTAATATGAGCTTCAATGCGTTAATCTTGAATAGAACCTCCCATGGTAGAAGTGGATGTTAATAGATATTACCACCTGCGGGATGTTATCAGAGCCTCCACAAGAGTCTTTCACCATCGCACAGCTTACCCATATGTCTTATGTGGGTTTTATAAGGGGTGATTTAACAAGGCCCTAGCACTAAGATTATGTTCCTTTCTAATGAATATTTATTAATTTTATTATTGTTACTTTGTAAATTGTTTTTAAAGTATGAATAGTATTTTTAGTTAATATTCAATTAAAAATTCTATTTTGATGAATTAATGAATTTTCTAATTAAATTATATTTTAATAATATATTATTACTAAATAATTTTTTTAAAATATAAATGATCATATTATTTTTATAAAATTTTATATTTATTAATGTTTGAAAGCTATTTTTGTCAAAACCCATGAATTTTTAATAAATGTATGTTTTTATTTTAAATTTAAGAATTCACATATTTTGAAAATTATTTCAATAAAATGAATAGTATTTTCGAATTTTGGATTTCAAAATTATATAATAGTTAATTTTTCATAATTTTCTAAGATAGTTTAATTTTAAGGTAAAAATCAAATATCATTTAAATATGTAATGTGACTTATGACATCATAATATCCCAATAGTGATTCAAAAAAATAATATAAAAGGTATATTCGGCCAATATATGTTTTAGCTTTAAAATAATGCGATTTTAAATTTGTTTTATTAATTTTACGGTGCCTTAGTGGACCCTCCAATACTTATATATTATTTTAACTTTGTTAAAATGATTTCCTTGAATGTGTGACTCACCTCTACATATGAAAGCCTAATATTTTAATATGTTCTTCCATTATCCTTATAATATAATTTGTTCTAATACCCATTGGAAAAAACCATGGGCACAGACCATGGGATAGAATTTGTTTTTGATTAGTTTAATATATAGTGTCCAAAACCTAAATAATAAAGAATTCCCTCACATTTTCTATATAAACGTAGTCAATATCTCATTCTTCTTCACTGAAACCATTAGGGGGAATGATAAAAATCTTACTTCCTCACTCTATAATCCTCCCAAGGTTCCCCAATCACCCAATAAGAATCTCTCAAGCGCCTTCCAAAATTTTGGGATCACACTTCCAAGTAAGGGATCCTCACTTTCCATCCTTCCTTATTTAAGTCTTAGTTTCCTTGTATTGTTATGAACATTTATATCCAATTACAATTTTTAGGGTATGATTTATCACCTCCCCTATAATTAACTTATTATTTTTGAATGATTACACACCAATTTTTCTCCCATTAATGCCTCCCATGTACACCTGTTACCATGCCGAAATTCCATAAGAGATTTCTCTCTTCTCAATTACTCCAAAAGAATTTTTTTATATTATGCATATAAATTATATTACATATGTTTGTAAATGTATATATATTACCACATTACTTTACATTTCATATAAATATGATTAGATACCCCCTTCTCTCTCATAATCCATTTGTATGAATTCTTATGTTACATCGCCAGGCTGCTGAAATTACACCGTGATTTTCCAAGCCAATGTCATTGTGTAGTGAATATCATGCACATTTCTCTATAATGGGTATTCACCTTTAGGAAAATATAATTATTAATTATAGTGTCTCATGTATGTATTCAACATTCCTATATTGTGGAATATTTTATTATGTTGAATTATTCCCTGTTGTATGATCCATGTTGCACAATATTGCATGAAATGAAATGTTTATAAAGGGTGTGCTCGAGTAGCACTCCAATGCATTAAGTAAACATTAGTATCATGATAAGTCAAGTTAAATGAGGGATTAATCGTGCTAATTAAATTGAAATGAGGTTTTAATAATACTCCATGTGATATGATATTTCACTCATTCTAATATCATGTTAAATGATGTTGCAACATGTCCATGTTATGATAATAATGCTATATCATGCATTTAGGTTCATGTTTCTCCTATACTCCAAAGATATGCCTATTAACTATATTGTATTGTATTATTCATGTTATACCTTGTTTACCCCCATACTGGTCTTTATAGATCACTGTAGAGACCGGAATCTTGATGTACATGGATATTACATTACTTTTGTAGAATACTTAATACATAACAAAAACAGACACCAAAGGACCGTAATAGTTTAGTGCCTTTGGAAACTTGGAACATAATATTCTAATCTTGGTGAAAGAGCCTCAACATCTCCCATAAAGATCTTCCTTTTTTTTCTTACGTAAAACCTTTCCTTATATCCTAGGGAAGAGAAAACATAAAAAGGGTGAGCTCAAGTGCTCAGTAAGTGCAAACATAGTGAACATAAAACAATCCATAAACATTTGAAAGAAAAAACTAGAAAATGAAATTTAAACATCAAGATCTTGAGAAAAGAAAGAAATCATGGAAGTACGTAAGTCATATATCATAATAGAACATCAATAATGATAAAATATAATGGGAATAAAACATGTAATTGTGCCAGCCATTCAGCACTTGTTATGATTTCCATAGTAGCCAAGGCATTGCTACCAAGACCATCTTAGTGGACAAAGTCACTTTCTGAATTGAGTTCACTCCTCGTTTCAGTCCTGTAACACTGAACCCGGATTAACTTACCTTTACATCCATGTCTATCTCATGAGATATAAATTTTTACCCAATTAATTGGAGGGAGATATAGGTCCCACCCATTTCATAATGAAATCATTCTTACTTGTTCCAAAATATAAACAGAAATCATTCATCGTAACCCAAAGAATAAAAATGGGTTTCATAAACATCATCCCATCATCACATAATCCATATAAAATTAATGGATATCATTTCATTATAATAAAAGTGAAACCATGTAAATCATATAGACATTATACTTGAAACATACACATATGAAATAATGTCATCTTAGATGGAAAAATGGTTTTGATAAAACACTTGAAATGAATTCTTGAGGAAAATATCCTTTCTTCTTCAAAATAATTTTTTTTTTCAAAAAATTCCATGAAATTTTAAAATAAAAGGATTTTTTTGAAAATAATCAGGAAATCATGTAGAATATGCTTCTTGAAAATAAGGCGTTATGAAACTGTAAAAATCCGTTCGTGCCATATAAGTTAAAAAAACATTCTTCTCGTACTTTTGCCAGAAAAGTCAAAAAGTACCTTGTAAAAGAAATATTCCATACATACCATGTAGTAAAAGTCAAAAATGGGTAAAAAGGACATTAAAAATAAATGAAAACATTTTTAGAAACAAGGACATGGATGATAAATATAACCCCAGTAAATACTTACGAATAAACAATCTCGGATATAAATGAGATTGGAAAAGTTATCCCTTACCTTAGGTCTGATATGCTTTGTATGGATCCGAACCTCCTGAATATTGATTTAAATAATGTCATTGAATTATTACAGAATCATATTCATTGTTATAATATCATATATGGTTCACTTATGACTTTATATTACCCGTTCTTTTGAAAATTCAATGTTAAAGAGCAATTTGGGTAAAATCGTTTCATTTATCGTCCGTGTTTTGAATTGTAATTATTCATATGATTACTTAGATCATGATTACATAATTACATAATATAAAACATGATTTATATATAATATATATTCAGAATATAAATATATATAATAGATCGATAAATGGAAATAAATACAACGTTCATGGAGACGGTAGGTCGTACGTATGCATGAAAACTATTTTCGTTTCCTTATTGAATTGAATGGAATTAAGTGGTTGACATACATATATCTATATACATAAATCAAGTATAATTATTATGTAATATATTTCATGATTACAAATTATATATACTTTATAATCATTAATGAATGGTTAACATGGAGAATGAATCTCATCGTGTCATGGAGAAGGTAGTCCGTACGTACACACAAGCGATGATACCATTCCCAGGATCGTGGAATTGTATTGGAGTGTATGTATACTATTTTAGAATCAATATCACTTTACAATAATCATATATAGTTATTATTTACACCATTATACCCATCCAATTAATGTGGTGGTGGAAAATAGTTTACACCACGGCGTGGAGACGGTATTTCGTACGTACGCACGCGCGGTGATTTCGTTTTCCGTAGGATGGATAGATGGTGAAATAGGGTTGTTTCATACTTATAATAACATATCAGTATATGATTGATACTTATGTTGTTACTTCATAATGAAACAACAAAATAATATGAATTGGAATAATAAATAAAGTTGAAAGAATCGGTAACGGATATTATATCTTCTTTCAACACGCCTCTTTAAAACCTCCTCTTAGGGCACTAAGATTGGTCTTTGAAGAAGACTCGAAACACTGGGATGTTTCTAGAAAAGTGTAGAAGAGAATTTGGAAGGGGTTTTCCAAGACGTAAGTGTTGAGTCAATAAGGTTTTCCTTATGACTTTTCCATTCCTTCTTGTTTTGAATATCACAAACACCTTATCTTTAGAAAAATTGCTTTCTTAAGTAAAATCGCTTTTATAAGGAAAATCCCTTTTATAAGGAAAATTGCTTTCTTAAGGAAAATATCTTTTATAAGAAAAATTATCCTTATCATATTTTAATCCATATTATTCTTAAGTATGAGATTCGGATTCATTTTCTCGGAATCGTTGAAACTTTGATATAAAGCATTCTGTTTTAGGATTTGGATTCTGGATAAGAACTATAAACAAGTTTCATTCCGAATTCCGGATATGAACTCTGAATAAGTTCTATTCCAGATTCAGGATACAAATTCTGAAGAAGAATTCTCATTACGAATTCTAATGAAGAGTTCTCATTACGAATTCTAATGAAGAAATCTCATTCTGAATTCCCATTACAAATCCGGGTGATGAATTCTCATTACGAATTCTGATAACGAATTCTCATTACGAATCCTGATGATGAATTCTCATTACAATTTCTGATGACGAATTCCTATTCCGAATTCTCATTCCGAATTCACCTATTAAACAGAATTTGAGTATCTTTGTTTTATACACTCTGATTTAATTCAGACTCCGAAAAATATCTTTGTTAGACTCCGAACTTCTATATTACTTACATTTCTATAATTTGTCTACTCTTTATTATTTTTCCTTACACTCCGAACCTTCACTCCGGAGATTTCATTCCGAACTTTTATTTTAGATTTTTAAAACGATGTCGTACTTTCTGTTACACTTGTTTTATTATAAAATGATGTCGTCTGTTTTGTTATAAACTAACCATTGTCTAAAGTGACACGTGTACAGGTCCCTCCGATCATTAAGGAAAATATGCCCGTTGGAGAAGGAGCTGACCTTACCTATAAATAGGAGCTCATTTGAAAGAGCTCGTGGCTGATAGCTGATGAAAGTGCTGAACGGGTGACTAATTTGCTTGAAGTGATTTCTAGAGAGAGGCTCTTATTAACTCTCAAAGCTTTGTGTGACTCCAAATGTTGGTGATTACATTCGAGAGCTTTCGGGGATAGGAAGAAAGAGGTTCCGACTACCTTGAAGTTCGAGGGCTTCCTTGTTGAGGAAGACAGAGGTTGCCAACTACCTTGATGTTGAGGGCTTGCGGGGATAGCAAGACAGAGACTCCGATCTTCGTATTGAGGGCTTACTCTGGTGTGGGTAAGACAGACTTGCTTGAAAGTATAAATCAAGGGACCTTTATCCAGGGTTGTTGGATACCCTTCTCTTTGGGTTAAAAGACTTATATCTTGTTACTTGTAGTTTAACTACTTGTTATATTTCCGCTGCATTTTGTATTATAAGGAAAGTATAACTTTCTTATACTTCCTTATTTGTACTCTGTTTCATTTAGATTCTAAACGATTTAAGGTAGAATCTCATATTGTAATCTTTTATTAGGTTTCAATTTCCGGAACCATATTTCCGGAACCCTCGTTCGGAATCTCTTTCCAAGTTTACATTCGGTATTAGAGGTGTTGTGAATTTTCTTAGTTTAAATTTGTTAAACTTAGTCCTTTCCTTTGATTAAGGAGAACATAGCTATTTGTAACTAACTTTAAAGGTTCCAAAGGAATTTTTAAAGTATACAATTCACCCCCCCCCCCTCTTATATATTGAGCATCTACATCACTATTTCGATCCTACAATTTGTATCAGAGCAAGGTCTCTGAAATACTTGAACTCACATACAAGTTTTTCTTGCTCACTTTTTCATTACAAACTTTCCCATTCCAGAACATTTCTCATTCCGAACTTTGTTATTACGATTCTTTGCTACTAACAAGTTTGTGTGCAAAGTTATTATAAGTATGACAGGAATCAATGTTGGATCAATTGATAATCTGAATCCGACAAGACCACCTATCTTTGATGGTAATGATTATGAATACTGGAGAGATCTTATGAAGACTTCTATTATCAATACTGGAGTAGACAACTTTTTTATGCTTACTGGTGATTATAAAATTCTTAACAAGGAAGTCAGAACTTTTACTAACCAGGAAAAGCAAGAATATCAACTCAACTATAAGGTACGCAATACTTTACTATGTTCAATGACCAGAAATATATATAGCCAAATTTCTTCTTATGAAGCAGCTAACTGTATATAGAAGAAGTTAGAAGTTACACACTTTGGGAATTCTAAAGTGATTGATACTAGAAGAGCTATGCTTAGAGCTGAATATCATGGCTTCAATTTTCCTTATGGAGAACCTATCTGTAAAGTTCAACAGAGATTCATGACTATCGTCAACAGCCTACAATCTATTGGAGAGAAAGGTTTAGATGATGAAGCTCTTGTGGACAAGATAATTGATATTATGCCCAATGAGTTGGAATCCAAGAGAACAACTATAGATGAGAACAAGAAGGTCACTCAAATTACTCTTGATGAATTATTTGGAACTCTTCTACAACATGAAACAAGAATGAAGAGAGATGCTAACAACATCAAGAAGAAGAATGGAAATGGTACCGTTTCTTTTACTACAACTTCAAATCAAATAAATGCCAAGACTCCTGAGAGAGTAACCAGATCGAAGTCTAAGAAAGTTATTTTCCAATCCAGATCTAGTGAGAGTGAAGTCTCAGAAAATGAATTAGACAATCTTGCTCAAAGGATGAACAAGATAGCTGGCCAGAGAAATTTCCAATCTAAGTATAAGAAAAAGGACAGGAAAGATAGGAAAGATGGAGAAGTTACTTGTTATGAATGTAAAAGAGCTGGACATATTAGACAAGATTGCCCTATGCTAAAAATGAAAGAAAGAAAAGAAAGGCATTCAGACAGGAACAGAAAGAAATATTATAAAGCTAAAGCTAAGAAAGTTTTGAAAGCTAACGACACCTGGAGTGCCAGTGGTGGTGACTCTTCAGATGAATCTTCTGATTATGAATCTTCAGGACAGAAGAATCTTGGTCTTATAGCCATATTACCTATTGATAATCATTGTTTTATGTCTAAGGTACGAAATTCTGAATCTTTGACCAATGTTTCTTTAAATTCTAATGATAGTAAGTATTATAACTCTTCTGATGAAGAATCATATTCTGATGAAGAAAATACTTTACCTACTTATGAAGAAGTCTCTAGGTTTCCTGAACTTCTTGAGATTGAGAACTCCAAAATCAATAAGAAACTTGATAAGGCAAACTCTAGGAATTCTATTCTTACAAAAGAGATATCATATCTTTCTAAAGATCTTCATAAGAAAAATGGTGATTTTGAAAGTATTTCAAAAAATCTTGAGGAAGTAAGTTCTGAGAAGAACAAACTTTCTAAAGAATTAGAAAAAGTAATTTCTAATAAAAATATTTTCGAGCCTAACTCTAGTTCTAAAACTAATGATTTTGAGAATAAAAACTTGGTTGTAAAACACAAGTCCGAAATTTTTTCCTTAAAGAAGTGTTTATCAAACTTTACCCATGGTAAGGAAAATTTTGATAAAATGTATTCTCAAATACGACCTTTATGAAATAAATCCGGATTTGGATATACCCATGAAAAACCTATTTTCAGTAACAATTATTTTGTTCCTCAAAGTGCCCCATTTTGTACCAAGTGTCAATGTGGTGGTCACGGGGCAAAGAATTTTTCCTTAAACAAAACCCAATCACTAGGATTTCACAAAGCTTACTTTTCTAAGAAGATGTGGGTTCCTAAAATTTTATTGTCTGGAAATCTCGGATCCAACCAAGTTTGGATTCCGAAAGTCTAATTTTCTTCTTGATTTCAGGAAAATAAAGAGAGTACTAGCAACAATACATGGTACATGGATAGTGGATGTTCCTGGCACATGACTGGTAACAAAATCTATTTTGAAAAGATTATCAAAACAAAAGGAGGAAAGGTAACTTTCAGAGATAATGCTAAGGGAGATATTGTTGGTATTGGTAATATTGTTCTTCTTGGTAAAACCTTGATTTAAAATGTTCTTTTTGTTAAGGGTCTTAAGCACAACCTCATTAGCATAAGTCAGTTATGTGATGAAGGTTACCTTGTAAATTTTAGGAATGATAAGTGCTTAGTTCACAATTTCAAGGAAGAATTTATTCTCTCAGCCAATAGGCAAGAGAATGTATACACTTTGAACTTATAAGATCTTATAATCCAAGATTTACCTTTCCTAAGTGCAATGGAAGATCATTCTTGGTTATGGAATAGAAGACTAGGTCACTGTAATCTTAGGAACCTATGTAAACTCTCTAAGAATAAACTAGTTAAGGATCTACCGGAGATTAGATTTGATTCTCCTAAAGTTTGTGATCCTTGTCAATATGGCAAGCAACATAAATCTAGTTTTAAATCAACCGGTGAAGTCTCAACAACCGATGCATTACAGTTAGTGCACATTGATCTTTTTGGTCCAACACAAACTGGATGTAATGGAGGCAAATACTATGTGTTTGTTCTAGTTGATGATTACACTAGGTTTACTTTGGTCTATTTTTTAGCAATGAAATCTGAAGCTTTTTCCTATTTCAAATGTTTTAGAGCTCAAGTTAAAAATGAGAAAAACCTTCCATTGAAAACTATTCATAGTGATCATGGAGGAGAATTTCAAAATTCTGATTTTGAAACTTTTTATAGTAAAAAAGGTATTACTCACAATTTTTCAGCACGTAGAACTCCTAAACGGAATGGTGTAGTTGAAAGAAGAAATATAATTCTTCAAGAAATAACTAGAAACATGTTGAGTGAATATTCTATTGCTAGACATTTCTAGGCTGAAGCTGTATGTACTTCTTGCTATACTATAAATCGAGTTTTGATTAGACCTTTTCTAAATAAAACTCCTTATGAGTTATGGAATGGTAGAAAACCAAGACTTTCCTACTTCAAGGTTTTTGGTTGAAAAGTATTCATTTTGAATACTAAAGATAACTTACATAAATTCGCACCAAAATCTGATGAAGGAATTTTCTTAGGTTATTCCACAACATCTAAGGATTATAGAGTTTTCAATAAAAATACTTGTACTGTTGAGGAAACAGTACATGTAAAATTTGATGAGTCCGATCCTTTTGTTTTTAAGCCATCCATACCTACATCTTCAGATGTGTTTTCAAAAACTGATTGTCAACCTTTGATAGAAGAACCTTATGATAAGGATAATGTTCTAGAAGATACTTCTGAAACATTTACCCCAGAAGACGTTCTACCCTATGTTGATGAACAGGTTCTATAAAACCCAAATCAGGTGTTTCTTAAGAATCATCCCAGTGATGGTATCATTGGTGATGTAAATCAACCTATAAGGACTAGAAGTTCCTTACGAAATGAAGTAGAACATCTAGCATTTCTTTCCCAATTAGAACCCAAAAACACTGATGAAGCTTTAGCTGATAATGATTGGATCAAAGCAATGCAAGATGAACTAAATGAATTCGAAAGGAATAAAGTCTGGACCTTGGTTGAAAGACCTAAGGAAACTTCTGTTATTGGAGTAAAATGGGTTTTCAGAAATAAATGTGATGAAAATGGAGTCATAGTAAGAAAGAAAGCTAGACTTGTTGCTAAAGGCTATAATCAGCAAGAAGAAATAGACTATGAAGAAAACTATGCTCCAGTAGCTAGACTTGAATCTATCTGTATTCTACTTTCCTTTGCAGCATTATTTAATTTCAAACTTTTCCAAATGGATGTGAAATGTGCTTTTTTTAATGGTTATGCTCAATAGGAAGTTTTTGTTGAACAACCTCCTAGATTTGAAGATACAAAATATCCTGATCATGTTTTTAGACTTACCAAAGCTTTGTATGGCCTTAAACAAGCCCCACGAGCATGGTATGATAGACTCACTGGATTTTTGCTTCAAAACAACTATGTTAAGGGAAATGCAGATCCAACCCTTTTTATAAAGAAAGATAAGAAAAATGTTTTGATTGTTCAAATTTATGTTGATGACATTATATTTGGTTCAACTCAGCAATCTTTGACCGATTCTTTTGCAAGTATAATGAAATATGAGTTTTAAATGAGTATGATGGGTGAGTTAACTTTTTTACTTGGTTTTCAAATCTCTCAAAAACCAGAAGGAACCCACATATCTCAACATAAGTATATTAAATATCTTCGTAAAAAGTATGGTTATGACAACACTAAGAGTATAAGTACTCCTATTGGTACCTCAAACTCTTTAGATCTTGACGAAGCTGGGAAACCAGTAGATCAAAAATATTTTAGAGGTATGATAGGAAGTCTACTTTACTTAACAACATGTAGACCAGACTTAATGTTTTCAGTATGCCTATGTGCAAGATATCAATCCAATCCTAAAGAATCTCACATAAAGGCAGTAAAAAGAATTTTTCGCTACCTTAAGGGAACCATAGATCTAGGATTATTTTATACTTCTGGAAATGATTTTTTTCTAAAAAGCTTTTCTGATGCTGACTTTGGTGGATTTAGAATGGATAGAAAAAGTACATCCGGAACTTGTCATTTCTTAGGAGATTCTTTAGTTTCTTGGTCCTGCAAGAAGCAACATTCTGTAGCACTGTCCACTGCTGTAGCTGAATATGTAGCAGCTGGAAGTTGTTGTGCACAAGTGTTGTGGATGCAACCCACACTCACAGACTATGTCTTGAGTTTTACTAAAACTCAAATTTTGTGTGATAACACAAGTGCCATTGCCCTTAGTAAGAACCCTCCACATCACTCTCGTGCAAAACAAATAGACATTAGGCATCACTTTCTTAGTGATCACACACTTAAAGGAGATATTATTCTTCAGTTTATCGGAACGCAAGATCAACTTGATGATATTTTCACAAAATCTTTGCCTTCTGATAGATTTGAATATATCAAACAGAAGTTAGGGATGATAACCGTAAGGTAATTTTCCTTAAGTAAGTTTCGGTTGAAAAAGTCTCCTTACAACAATAAACTCCTTTTCATAGGGGGAGTACATTTGATTGTCAGTTTAACAAAGTTTTTCAAAGTTTATTTTCAAACTTTTCGGAACGAAGATTTTTGGAATGAAATTCTGGAACTACAATTTTCTAGAATGGACATTTTCGTACAAAATACTTCTGGATTAGAAGTGTTTGTATTGGAAAACATCCGGAATAGAAAATTTTGTACTGGTATTTTCATAATGGAACTTTCGTACTGAATCACTCATAATAAGTTTTTTTTTAAAAATTTACATGGAATTTGTTTTTCATACTCAATTTTCCGTAATATGTTTTCCGTAATAAGTATTTTGTAATGAGTTTTTCGTACCAAGCTTATTTTCCGTAGTAAAGTTTTTTCGAAATTTGTATTCTCATTTTAAAGTTTTTTTTCCTAGTCTTTTTTATATTACCCATTATGAATAATCCTCCTAAGCTAATCCGAAAGGTATGATTACCTTACTCAAGTTTTCATAGTCATATTTTACTTGCTGGCATTTTCTTTTAGTATGTTTTCGGATTATAGTTTTCTTAATTCCTTGTTTTAATAAAAACCTCAAAAAGATCGGATTCAAGTTTTCAACCGTCAGATCTGATCTCAGTTTCTCACAACCGTTAGATCAACCGAGGAAGGTGAACCGTCAACTCGTTTCCTATATAAAGGGGACCCAAATACTCGTCCCACATCGATTTCAAGCTCTCGCGTCCTGAATCTCTGCCTCTCTATTTTTAAAGCCTTTCCGAACTTCAGTTGTCTACATTCCGAACTTCTCAAAGGTTTTCAAATCTGAATGTCTATGGAGTTAGCTTCTCAAGATATGTCATCTACTAAGCCAATTTCTCAATGGTTAGTCTATAGAGAAAGTCTGGTTCATCCGGATTTTTTCAACAAGTATGATTCTCTTATTTCTAAGCATATCAAACTTAATGGTTGGGAAGATGTTGCGATGTCAAAACCCAGGAACCAAGATGAAGTGTATTCAGACTTACTTGTTGAATTCTATGAGACAGTTTCTTTTCTTCAGGAATATGGAAAGGAAAAATTATCTTTTAAGTCTTATGGCAAGACTTACAAGCTTTCTCACACCAAGACAGCAAGCTTGGTAGGGCTGACTTATGAAGGAGAAGCCGAATTTATTTTTCATGTGTTGCCGGACTCTAAGGGTAGCTTCGACAAGGAAAAATCCTTAGAAACTCTTGGACTGGCTGATGACAAGGCTCCGAAGATTTCCAGTTTATCCACAAATTTCCGGATTCTGGAGTTATGGGTACAAGGGATTATCGTACCGAGGAAAGGTGATAAAGATAGCTTGAAGAAAAGTGAGATCTATATCTTAGATTTCCTGATAAATCTAAGGAAGTTTAACTTGATGAAGCACATTCTTATTACTATTGAGAATTTGAAGAAAGGAAATCTGAGAGCTCAGATTATTATGTATCCAGCAATCCTCTCCAAGTTAATTGTTCGGTGCCTTGAGTCATTCAAGGAGGCTTGCAAATCTAAGCCAAGAGTTTGCAAGATCATGCTGGTCAGCGATGGTACTCTTAAGAGGATGGATGTAGCCTTCTACAAGGAAACTGGTGAGTTCTTCGATTTGCCAAATCAAGAAGTAGCGGCTCCGAAGGCTGCTGAACCGGAATCATCTAAGACAGTAAGGACGAGAAAGCTAAAAGAAGTGGAAGTAGAAGCAGAGAATCCTAAGTCTAAAGAAGTCCATTCCGCACCTCCAAAACCAAAGAAGAAGAAAGCCTATCCTGATGAGGTTGTTATGAAGTGTAGAGCAGATAAGGAAAAAAGGAAAGAAGGGGATCCGCAGTTCGGATTGGACCCTGCGGAGGCTAAGGCCTTGAAGGAGAAAACTGCTGATGAGCTTGAAAAACAAGCAAAGCAAAAGAAGCTCAAGAAGAAGATGTCTGAGGCTGAGGTAGCTCCGGATTTGTTAAAATTCAATGAAATGGTTTCAGCAACTATTCCAGTTCCGAGATCTTTCTCCTTGGAATCTCTACCTGAGACTCCAGGATGAAATTTTGTTGCTCCAGAAGAAGCTGTTGCTAAGAATACTGAGGAAGTAGAGCAAGTTGAGCAAGTGGAACAAGTAGAAGATGGTGCTGAAGGAAGTGGTGAAACCGGAGATGTGCTGAAACAAGTAGATGATTACAAGGGGACACCTTTGGAACACTTATCACTCCGAACTTCTGAAGTTGAATCTTCTAAGCTAGTTACTCCAGCAATGGAAGAAGAGAAAGGAGAAGAAGAAGTTACTTATCATGGAGAAGAAGAACATCTTTTACTTGATGTTGCTCAGAAGGGAATCGTAGGGGTTCGTGTTCATGAAGTCGTTGATGAAGAAGATAATGTTGTTCAAGTTTATGATAGTGAGAAGAGAACTCCGGAACAGGATTTAATTCCGGAAAAAGACAAGGGAAAGAAAATTCTTGCTGATACTCCGAGCTCAGAAGTGAGGAAGAGGAAAGAAGTTGGTAGCTCTTCAAAGAGAAAGCTTGAACTTGTTGAAGAAGAAATTTCTCCAAGAAATGTTCCAGATTCGGAGTCATCTTCGGTGGGGAATGACTTTGTTGTTCGGTCTTTGAAAAAGTTGGTGGGAACCATTCCGACCTTCTCAAGTATTGATTCAAGATGCCAGATGCTCCAACATGCATTGAATCAGAAAACTGACTCTGTATCTATGGTTATGGACAAGTGCATTGAAATAGAGGCTCAGTTTAAAACATTTTTCGTTGGCTACGAAGCTCATAGAAAATATTGCAAGAGGATGACAAACTGGTCGAAGAAGACTGTGGAAGAGATGAGGTTATTCGATGAGTTTCAAGATAATGTTAAACATGCCTTCGACACTGAGGACAAGAAGATAAATGAGCTGACTTTCTCCTTTGAAGAGAAGCTGACAGATGAAAAGAACTTCCGGATTCAACAAGTCAGAGATCTGAATAGAAAGTTGAATTCCGTTTCTCAGAACTGGAAATTTTAAAGAGATCATCGGATTGAGTTTGAAGAGAAGTTGAAAGCTCAGGAAGAAAAGCTTCAAGCCCAGGAAGAAATAATTGAAGCCCAAAGCGCAAGAATAGTGGTCTTAGAGAAGAAAGCTGAAGAAGATCATAAAGAACTGAAGAAGATCAAGACTATTCTAAAAGGGCTCATGTCAAAGGAAAAAGATCCGAAATAACCAAATCCGTTCTTTTTGTTGTATTCTTTTTGTTGCTGAGATTTCAAAATTAATGAAAGTCGTGCTTGTCGTTTCTATTGTTGTCATTACTATTTTTTAGGTACTTTGTTATTTTTCCATTCCCTCCAATTCTTTTTGAAAATCACAAAGGGGGAGAAAAAAAGATCCTCAAGAAAAAGAAGAAGTCTAATAAGAGTTTATCAAAGGGGGAGAAGGAAAAGATCCTTAAGAAAAAGAAAAACTCTAAATAAGAGTTTGTTTAAAGGGGATATTTTTCGTTAAAGAAGACCTTCTTATTTATCACTCCGGAAATCTGAATACGATCCTTAGAGTTTCAAAGCCTAAGGGGGAGTTAGTCGTATTCATCAATATCCTTAAAGAAAAGGGAGATAAGCCTTAATGTTTTTCTTTCTTCTTAGAATTTCTTTTTTGTAAGGATGTTTGTGCTTTCCAAAAAGGGGGAGATTGTTGAGTCAATAAGGTTTTCCTTATGACTTTTCCATTCCTTCTTGTTTTGAAAATCACAAACACCTTATCTTTAGAAAAATTGCTTTCTTAAGTAAAATCGCTTTAATAAGGAAAATTTATTTCTTAAGGAAAATCGCTTTTATAAGAAAAATTATCCTTATCATATTTTCATCCATATTTTTCTTAAGTATGAGATTCAGATTCATTTTCTCGAAATCGTTGAAACTTTGATATAAAGAATTCTGTTTTAGGATTCGGATTCTGGATAAGAACTATAAGGAAGTTTCATTCCGAATTCCAGATATGAACTCTGACTAAGTTCTATTTTAGATTCAAGATACGAATTCTGAAGAAGAATTCTCATTACGAATTCTAATGAAGAATTCTCATTACGAATTCTAATGAAGAAATATCATTCCGAATTCCCATTACGAATCCTGATGATGAATTCTCATTACGAATTATGATGAAGAATTCTCATTACGAATCCTGATGATGAATTCTCATTAAAATTTCTGATGACGAATTCCTATTCCGAATTCGCATTCCGAATTCACCTATTAAACAGAATTTGAGTATCATTGTTTTATACACTCTGATTTAATTCAGACTCTGAAAAATATCTTTGTTAGACTCCGAACATCTATATTACTTACATTTCTATAATTTGTATACTCTTTATTATTGTTCCTTACACTCCGAACCTTCACTCCGAAGCTTTCATTCCGAACTTTTATGTTAGATTTTTAAAACGGTGTCGTACTTTCTGTTACACTTGTTTTATTATAAAACGATGTCGTCTGTTTTGTTATAAACTAACCGTTGTCTAAAGTGAAACGTGTACAGGTCCCTCCGATCTTTAAGGTAAATATGACCATTGGAGAAGGAGCCGACCTTACCTATAAATAGGATCTCATTTGAAATAGCTCGTGGCTGATAGCTGATGAAAGTGCTGAAAGGATGACTAATTTGCTTGAAGTGATTTCTAGAGAGAGAGGCTCTTATTAACTCTCAATGATTCGTGCGACTCCGAATGTTGGTGATTACATTCGAGGGCTTCCGGGGTTAGGAAGACAGAGGTGCTGACTACCTTGAAGTTCGAGGGCTTCTTTGCTGAGGAAGACAGAGGTTGCCAACAACCTTGAAGTTGAGGGATTGCGGGGATAGCAATACAGAGACTCTGATCTTCGTATCGAGGGCTTACCCTGGTGTGGGTAAGACAGACTTGCTTAAAAGTATAAATCAAGGGACCTTTATCCAAGGTTGTTGTATACCCTTATCTTTGGGTTAAAAGACTTATATCTTGTTACTTGTAGTTTAACTACTTTTTATATTTCCGCTGCATTTTGTATTATAAGGAAAGTATAACTTTCTTATACTTCCTTATTTGTACTCTGTTTCATTTAGATTCTATACGCTTTAAGGTAGAATATCATATTGTAATCTTTTGTTAAGTTTCAATTTCCGGAACCATATTTCCGGAACCCTCGTTCGGAATCTCTTTCCTAGTTTACATTCGGTATTAGAGGTGTTGTGAATTTTCTTAGTTTAACTTTGTTAAACTTAGTCCTTTCCTTTGCTTAAGGAGAACATAGCTATTTGTAACTAACTTTAAAGGTTCCAAAGGAATTTTTAAAGTATACAATTCACCCCCCCTCTTGTATATTGAGCATCTATATCACTATTTTGATCCTACATTAAGGCTCAATTTTGTGTAAATATGAGAGTGGGGAGGTTCCCTTTTATAAAGGAGGTGAGGGGTACCTTTGGAAGTATTAAAAATATTAATTTATAATAAATCTAACCCCACTTAAAAACCTCCAAACAATTACTCATATTAAAATATTAGTTGAGATAGGGTTTTAATATCATCAACCAATAAAATTTAGACATGTTAGGAATTATTTTAAACATTATAAACTTGATTTATCCTTATTTAATCAATTTATATTTATTTGTGGAAATAACATTCTAAATTTTGAATTATAAAAAATAATAACTTATTTGTTCTGAATTTTCCATAAATGGATACTTTATAACAGTTTAGACCATATAAATATAAATTTATAATTTTTAAATATTTGTGTGATTTTTAAACAATTTTATAATATAGTATTTTTATAAAATAACAATAGTGTCAATTTTGACACTATTCATTTATTTGAATTTAAATAAAATATATACAGAAGATATGTCAGAAATAAAATATTTAATAGATTCATAAAAGGTCATATGTATCTAAAAAATTAGTTTAGAACATTACATAGTTCATATAATATTTATTTTATTATTTTTAAAACCATTTATTTGGTTTATCTCTTAATAAAATAATTACTACAATATTTTTGTATAATTATTTAATAAAATTAATTGTTGCATAAAAATTAAAAATAAAATCCTATGATGAATATAAATCTATTAACTTTCAAAATAATACTTTTACTCGAATTTATCATCTTAAAAGCACAATATTTAAATTGTTATATTTATTAATTTATGAAGGTGACAAATTTGGCATCATTTAAAATAAAATAATATAAGTGTCATAATCACTTTTATAAGGCTCCAAATGGCCACATATTCTACCATTGGATGATTATGGTTTACATTTACATGTTCAATAAGTTGGGGTCAGGGTTTTGTGCCTTTTATGGTCACTATTAGTTTAATAAAAACTATATTCTTGATTTTTTACTAGATAAACAATATCTGCATCACTATTGTGTCACAATTAATGATAATTATTTAATCCCTAAAAATTATAAATAAATTTATATGATGTAGATACATTTATTATATTGCAGGATACTATTCATGTTAGATGTTTCAAGAAGTTTATCACTAAATTAAAAATAATATACTTATAAGATTTAAGAGAGTGACATGTTGTCACTTTCTTTGGTTTTAATAATAATTAAACTATTTTTATTGTAAAAAGTCCACAAAATGAATCTAATCCGACCCTTAGGTGATATGGGTCGACTTTTATCCATCCAATAGAATTTTTTCAGGTGTTAGGGTAATTTTATAATCTTATATTTACCCTTAATTACCCGATTTACCTTCAACTATAGTAAATAAAATTTACTGTAGTTACTATTCATAATGCACAAAAATAAAAATTAGCTTATTAACATAATTTGGACCCACTGATTCCAAATATGGAATCCATTTTTTCAAATTCAATACACAAAAGTTTCATAAATTAAATTAAAATTAATCTTGTTGCCGAAATAAAACGGGTTTTTCTTTAAAACATTGCAAAAGATTGAATTGATTTAACCTACAAATTCAAGGTAAAATCAATTCTAATGACATAAATTATATTAAATGGTAAAAATTTATTCTATTTATACATTAAAACCATTCAATATTATAATTTAAATATATAAATTATTACGATGAACAATGTTGTTTTTAATTAAAATATAGCGTGTTTTTACTATTCATTAAAATATGAAAGTTATCAGAAAAATATCAAAACTTTATCCAATGTAAATTTTTATATCCTGATTCAAAATTATAATTTTATTTTGTAAAAGTGAACTTATAAACATGCCAAAAACTAAATTTAATTTGGGTGCACCATCAAAAGGCGGCAAAACTGCATTTTTTGAAAAATATTTATTTTACCTGCAAAATTTATTTTGTTCTCATACCATGTTCTTGAAAATTTGTAAGATGAATAATAATGTTATAAAATTAAAAATTTAGTTAATATTATTCATAAAGGCTAGTTCATGATAATATTATAATCATATATTGTTGTTTAGTGAAACCCGGTATTGTGTACAACACACGCTATCGAGGAAGGTCGTGATTGCGTGTAATGCAAGCCAAGTTAGGGTTGCGTGTTGTGCAAGACTACTTTTTTGTTTCATATAACATAATCCAACCATATATCATTTATACATTGAATATATATATATATATACACTCAATGTTGCGTAGAATGACTATTATCAAACGAACTTGAAATTGTGTGTAACACAATCTATGAATAGTGGTGTGTATACTACAAGCTAATACGGTGTTGTGTATAGCACAAGATAATCTTGGTGTAGTGTACAACACAAGACATCAATGAAATTGAAAAGAATAATTCTCATAAAACCTCAAGTTGTTACATTCTACCCCCCTTAAAATGAATTTCTCCCTCGAAATTCATCGAGGTTATAAATTGTTTAATACTTGAAAGTTTATTTAATAGAAAACAACATCGTAAAAAGCGAATACCAAAACCTATATTTAAAAACTAAAGAATGAAATGTAATGGCTACTCAAATTAACTATTCACTAGGTTTCCACATAGGGGAACATAGGTGAAAATATGGATATGGAAGAGAAATCTAACCATCATGTTCTGATGGAGAGTGGTAGAGAACATGGCTATGAAAACCCAACAATCACAAAGCCATTGATTTGTGATGATCTAAGGTACCATATGATTCATCGGATATAAGAGCACTTGGAAAACACTTTTGGTTTTCAATATCATTTCCCTAAAGTTGAAAATTTTGAATTAGAAGAAATACTTGATTTATTTTGGTACAATCACACTGTTGTTCATGCTTTAAACAATTTCCACATCATCTCTTTAAGAAATGAAGTTGAATTTGTTATTCGTGAAGTGTTAATAGATCATGTGATAGAATGATGGGTCATTCCATCTGTTTCAAACAAAAGGTTAGCAAAAGTTATCAAATATACCTAAGTCCATCTATGGTGAGGTTAATCATATATGATTCCAAAAATGAACTTATACTTCATATATTATACCACTTAATAAAATAAAACTAGTTTCTACTAACCAGGGACTTCCGGTAGGCCAGTGGTATGCGATAAAGGCCAGTCGCACTTTGGTTGTGGGTTCGATTCCAACAGCCTTGTCCGATGCGATGGGTTGTCGCCCGTCCTGCAGGTTGTCCTTTTTCTAAAACTACATTACTAGAACATCACATCAATAATATCAAAAAAAAGTTCTACCCTTAAACAATACTAACTTATGTCCAACATAATCCATTCCAATCTTTAAGCTTATCTAAAATAATTTGGTCCATGCTCATAGTATAAAGAAAACAATTACTAGAAAGGTTATCTACCTAGAATGTGAATACAATCATTTATCTCACATATATCATAAGGTATATCTTGTTGGTTGCATTACAAACACATGAATACCTTAGACATATATTATCTTGAAACACAAATTACCATAGAACCTTAGTGAAAACATGAATACTGTCAAAAGGTAACTCGTTCCACATAACAAAATCCCAAAAAATCTATATAATCAAACCATAATATCACTTAGTCCTTATATCATTCATGATCTCATGAATACAATAAAACATCTCATTATCTTCTTATCCCTTCATTATGCGCATATCACCTACTTTCCAAAAATATCTGAATAACCGTTCATGGTTACCGGTACTATTCAATATATACTTTCAAATACATTAGGAAAAAAAATAGTGTAATAATTTTTAGATGATTCTTTATTCCATAGTACCATTAACTATACAACATAACTCTTGATAAACATACAATCATTCCACTACCTTCTTAAACAACTGACTGAGCTTCAACACTTCTCTTATCTCATATATCATTGTAGTCTCCTTATCATCTTCCACATAAATACTACCCATATGACCATACTGATTCCCTTCATGAGACTTTCCCTTAGGGAATTGGTTTTCATAATGCCCATACATTCCACATTTAAAACATCTAATCATTGTTGATGTCATAGCAATATCATTATCCTTATCCATGGTGTTAAATGAACCTTTTCCTTTGCACTTACTAGATTTGTGTCCTTCTTTTCCGCATCGAAAGCATCTTCTAGTTCCTTTGAAACATTCTACTTGATGCCTCTTCCCACATGATTTACATGAGGGGAATTGAACTTTCTTTCCTCTATGATCATCATGAAACTCCATCTTTCTCTTATTAGTTGAGCCACGAAACTTACCAAAGTTGATATTATTGATCATTTTATGAGATTTCTGATTAGGAATAATAACGATATGTGGATTTCCAGATCCAATTTCATTTGGTTTCTCGTGAAAAATATCATTACATTGTCCATCATATCCTCCATTATCGTCAATCTTCCTGTTTCCAGCCATTTTCTAAAACCCAAAAAAAATAGTGTGTGAGGAAAAAATCATTCTATGGAAAACAACAACGTAAAGGGGGAGTAACCTCAATATCTAACATCTTATGTAAATTTATAAGATCGTTACCATAGTTCTAGGACTATATCCTATACGTATACTTATCCATAGGGACATCCCGAGACATACCTTAGAAATATCTCTATGGATCTCACTAACATTTTCGCATCCTAGTTACCTAAGGTTGAATAAACATTTCCTTTGATACCAACTGTAGAGACCCGAATCTTGACGTACATGGAAATTACATTACTTTTGCGGAATACTTAATACATAACAAAAACAGACACCAAAGGACCGCAATATTTTAGTGCCTTTCGAAACATGGAACATAATCTTCTAATCTTGGTGAAAGATCCTCAACATCTCCCATAAAGATCTACCCTTTTTTTCTTACCTAATACCTTTCCTTATATCCTGGGGAAAAGAAAACATAAAAAGGGTGAGCTCAAGTGCTCAGTAAGGGCAAACATATTGAACATAAAACAATCCATAAACATTTGAAAGCAAAAAACTTTAACATGAAATTTAAACATCAAGATATTGAGAAAAGACATAAATCATGGAAGTACATAAGGCATATATCATAATAGAACATCAATCATGATAAAATATAATGGGAATAAAACATGTAATTGTGGAAAACATTCATCACTTGTTATGATTTCCATAGTAGCTAAGGCATTGTTTCCAAGACCATCTTAGTAGACAAATTCCCTTTCTGAATTGAGTTCACTCCTCGTTTCAGTCTAGTAACACTGAACTAGATTAACTTACCGT
This sequence comes from Viscum album, assembly GCA_963277665.1. Classification (NCBI taxonomy): domain Eukaryota; kingdom Viridiplantae; phylum Streptophyta; class Magnoliopsida; order Santalales; family Viscaceae; genus Viscum; species Viscum album. Next base: position 106,781,651 of record OY728149.1, on the reverse strand, counting down.
TCCATCCATTTCTATATCATGAGATATAAATCTTTACCCAATGAATTGGAGGGAGATATAGGTTCCACCCATCTCATAATGAAATCATTCTTACCTGTGCCACCATATAAACATAAATCATTCATCGTAACCCAAAGAATAAAAATGGGTTTCATAAACGTCATCCCATCATCACATAATCCATATAAAAGTAATGGATATCATTTCATAATAATAAAAGTTAAAACATTTATATCATAGAGACATTATATATGAAACATACACATATGAAATAATGTCATCTTAGATGGAAAAATGGTTCTGATAAAACACTTGAAATGAATTCTTGAGGAAAATATGATTTCTTCTTCAAAATCATTTTCTTTTCACAAAATGCCATGAAATTTTAAAATGAAAGGATTTTTTTTAAAATAATCATGAAATCATGTAGAGTAAGCTTCTTGAAAATATGGCATTATGAAACCATAAAAATCCATTCGTCCCGTATAAGTTAATAAAAACATTCTTCTCGTACTTTTGCCGAAAAAGTCAAAAAGTACCTCATAAAAGAAATATTCCATACATACCATGTAGTAAAAGTAAAAAATGGGTAAAAATGACATTAAAAATACATGAAAAAAATTTAGAAACACGTACATGGATGATAAATATAACCCTAGTAAATACTTACGAATAAACAATCTCAGATAGAAACGAGATTGGAAAAGTTATCCCTTACCCTAGGTCTGATATGATTCGTATGGATCCAAACCTCATGTATAATGATTTAAATAATGTCATTTACTTATTACAGAATCATATTCATTGTTATTATATCATATATGGTTCACTTATGACTTTATATTACCCGTTCTTTTGTTAATTCCATGTTAAAGAGCATTTTGGGTAAAATCGTTTCATTTGTCGTCCGTGTTTTGACTTGTAATAATTCATATGATTACCTAGATCATGATTACATAATTACATAATATAAAAAATTATTTATATATAATATATATTCAGAATATAAATATATATAATAGATCGATAAATGGAAATAAATACACTGTTCATGGAGATGGTAGGCCGTACGTACGCATGGATGCTGTTTTCGTTTCCTTGTTGAATTGAATGGAATTAAGTGGATGACATACATATATAAATATATATATATAAATAAATCCAGTATCATTATTATGTCATATATTTCATGATTACTTATTATATATAATTTATAATCATTCATGAATGGTTAACATGAAGAATGAATCTCATCGCGTCGTGGAGACGGTAGTCCGTACGTACGCTCGAGCGATGATACCATTCCCATTATTGTGGAATTGTATTGGAGTGTATGTATACTATTTAAGAATCAAAATAACTTTATAATAATCATATATAGTTATTATTTACACCATTATACCCATCCAAGTAAGGTGGTCGTTGAAAATAGATTACACCACGACGCGAAGATGGTATTCTGTACGTATGCACGCGCGGTGATTTCGTTTTCTGTAGGATGGATAAATGGTGAAATATGGTTTTTTCATACTTATAATAACATATAAGTATATTAGTGATACTTATGTTATTACTTCATAATGAAACAAATAAAGAATAAGTAGTGGAATAATAAATAAAGTTGAAGGAATCGGTAACTGATATTACCTCTTCTTTCGACACGCCTCTTTAAAACATCCTCTTAGGGCACAAATATTGGTCTCTGAAAAAGACCAGAAACTCGAGGATGTTTCTAGGGAAGTGTAGAAGAGAATTTGGCAGGGTATTACCGAGCTTTAAGGCTCAAAGTTGTGTAAATATGAGATGGGGGAGGTGCCCTTTTATAAGGGAGGAGAGGGGCACCTTTGGAAATCTAAAAAATATTAATTTATAATAAATATAAACCCACTTAAAAACCTCCAAAAATGACTCATATTAGAATATTAGATGCTATAGGGTTTTAATATCGTCAACCAATAAAATTTAGACATGTTAGGAAATTATTTTAAACATTATCAACTTGATTTATCCTCATTTAATCAATTTAATTTTATTTGTGGTAATAACATTCTAAATTTTAAATTATAACAAATAATTACTTATTTGTTGTGAATTGTCCACAATTGGATACTTTATAACATTTTCTACCATATAAATTTAAATTTATAATCTGTAAATATTTTTGTGATTTTTAAACATTGTTAAAATATAGTATTTTTATAAAATAGCAATAGTGTCAATTTTGACACTATTCATTTATTTGAATTTAAATAAAATATATATAGAAGATATGTTCGAAATAAAAGATTTAATATATTCATAAAAGGTCATATGTATCTAGAAAAGTAGTGGAGAACATTAAATAGTTCATATAATATTTAATTTATTATTTTTAAAATTATTTATTTGGTTTATCTGTTAATAAAATAATTACTACAACATTTGTGTATAATTATTAAATATACTTATTTGTTGCATAAAAATTAAAAATTAAATCCTATGATGAAGCTAAATCTATTACCTTTCAAAATAATACTTTTACTCGAATTTATAATTTTAAAATCACAATATTTAAATTGTTATATTTATTAAATTATGAAGGTGTCAACTTTGGAATCATTTAAAATAAAATAATATAAGTGTCATAATCACTTTTATGAGGCTCCAAATGGACGAATATTAGACCATTGGATGATTATGGTTTACATGTACATGACCAATAAGTTTTGGTCAGGGTTTTGTGCTTTTAGGATCACTATTAGTTTAGAAAAAACTATATTCCTGATTTTTTACTAGATAAACAATTTCTGCATCACTATTGTGTCACAATTAATGAAAATTATTTAATCCCTAAAAATTATAAATAAATTCATATGATTTATAAACTTTTATTAGATTTCTAGAGACTATTCATGTTCTAAATTTCAAGAAGTTTATCACTAAATTAAAATTAATATACTTATAAGATTTAAGAGAGTGACATGTTGTCACTTTCTTTGGTTTTAATAATAATTAAACTATTTTTATTTAAAAAAGTCCATAAAATGAATATAATCCGACTCTTAGGTTATATTGGTCGACGTTTATCCATCTGATAGAATTTTTGCAGGTGTTAGTGTAATTTTATAATCTTATATTTACCCTTAATTACCCGATTTAACTTTAACTATGGTAAATAAAATTTACCATAGTTACTATTCATAATGCCCAAAAATAAAAAGTAGCTTATTAACATAATTTGGACCCACTGATTCCAAATATGGAATCCATTTTACCAAATTCAATACACAAATGTTTCAAAAATTATATTAAAATTAATCCCTTTGTCGAAAGAAAACGGGTTTTTCTTTAAAACATTGAAAAAGATTGAATTAATTTAACCTACGAATTCAAGGTATAATCAATGATAATGACATAAATTATATTAAATGGTAAAAATATATTCTATTTTTACTTTAAAACCATTAAATATTATAATTTAACTATATAAATTATTACAATGAACAAAGATGTTTTTAATTAAAATATAGCATGTTTTTACTATTCATTAAAATATGAAAGTTATCAGAAAAATATCAAAACTTTATCCAATGTAAATTTTTATATCCTGATTCAAAATTATAATTTTATTTTGTAAAAGGGAACTTATAAACATTTAAAAAACTATATCTAATGTTGTTGCGCAATCAAAAGGCGACAAAACTGCATTTTTTGAAAAATACTTATTTTACCCGAAATATTTATTTTGTTCTCATACCATGTTCTTGAAAATGTGTATGATGAATAATAATGTTATAAAATTTTAAATTTTGTTCATATTATTCATAAAGTATAGTTCACGATAATATTATAATCATATATTGTTGTTTATTGAAACCCGGTATTGTGTACAACACACGCTATCGAGGAAGGTTGTGATTGAGTGTAATGCAAGCCAAGTTAGGGTTGCATGTTGTGCAAGACTACATTGTTTTTTCATATAATAGAATCCAACCATATATCATTTATACATTGAATATATATATATACACACTCAATGTTGCGTAGAATGACTATTATCAAATGAACTTGAAATTGTGTCTAACACAATCTAAGAATAATGTTGCATATACTACAAGCTAATACAGTGTTGCGTATATCACAAGATAATCTTGGTGTAGAATACAACACAAGACATCAATGAAATTAAAAATAATAATTCTCATAAAATCTCGTGTTGTTACAATCACCCTTTTCTTATGCATGTCTTGAGGATATCCCATGAAATGCCAAGTATGATTGAATGTTGTGGTCAGGAAAACGAAGTTTTCAATAGAGATGTTATATTTTATGTTTTCAGTTGTTATGTAATGTTCCAAATCCATAAATAAAATATCCCTATCGATCCTCATAGTTTTACTACGTACATTTTTATGTTATAAATCATGTTTATGTGCGTTATAAATAGCAGTGTTGTTATAATTCTTTTTAGTTTTACATCATGTGATTATGGAATTTTTTGTGCAACTTAACATTGTTCAGAAAGGAAATTTTCAGCATGAATGTATTGAAAAAAATGATTTAATGGATCTTAATATAAAATAGATTCACTATAATACCAAAATGAATATGTTTCTTAATTGATTTACTTGATTCTGTGGGCATACACCTTATAGGAGGCCCATCGTCTCATCATTATACCTATTGGTATGTGAAGATAGAATAACGAGTATCTCTCCTAAAAAGGCCATTAGATGTGAAAATATTGGGCTTATGAAATCATTGTATGACAAATTGTTTGATGGACTAAAGAATCTACTAAGTCCCTAGGCTAGTAAAACTAAGTTCAAGTTCGGTTAGATTATATTTCATGGACTTGGGATGTTTTCATAAATTTCAATTTTATAAGGACCCTTATAATCAAGTTAATTCATCAATATAAATCCTTAATATCCTTATCTATTAGGGAGGACAGGAGGGAGACACATTTCATAAAGGGAAACATTCTTGATGAATGGGTTCTACGTCAATCCTATCGATGTGATTATATATGTCTAATGGATTTTGGAGGGATCTTTATTCATCCATTTCATTGTATTGATCATGGAGATATAAATCCAGAGAGATTATTTTGTTTCTTTATGAAGGGGGTATATTGAATTCAAATTCTCAATAGAATAATAGAATTTTAAATTTCAAATAAGTACCGAAAAACCCTTTATATCGTGTAGGACACATGGAACATGTAATGGAGGCAGGGATGAAGTATAAAAACCCAGTAATAACGTAAATAATCATTTAATATTTTTTATATAATACATCAAACATTACAAAAATATACGCATAAAGACTATATTAGTTTAGTTCCTTTAGAACATGGAGACATAAATTATTTTACATGGGTGAACTACATTATATCCTGATATGTTCTCAAGGACTAGATCAACTTTTATACATATCATACATAAAATATATATTCATAACAGTTTGAAGGAAACATAATAATGGGTGGGTTTAGAAGCACAGAAAGGGTAAAAAAACGGAGATATGTAATCCTAAACAAGAGAATAAGGGTTTGAAAACGTTATCATAAAATTGTAATATCGTACCCTGAATATTAAAGATCATAATCATAAATAATAGAATAAATATTATATGTTTATAAGCCATGAATCATAATGGAATCAAGAGCATAATCCACAAAATTGTAACATGGGAATAAGACATAGAATAGTGGGAGACACATAAGCATATAAAAATATTTCTATAGTAGTTAAGGAATAACATCCCATGTCATCTAAAATGTACGAGTTCACACCCCGTAACATCTTGGAAGTTATAGATCACCCTCGTGTCTATCTAAGTAGTCAACGTTCACTCTGAATACCGTCTTACTAAAAAATATCATTTACTAAACTGATTCCAATCCTTGTTCTAGACATGTCTATCTCATTAGATATAAATCATTAATAAATTCATTGGAGGGAGATATAATTTCTAACCATCTCATAATAAAAAAATTCAAACATGTCACACAAGATAATAAAACATTCATTATATCATGGCCCAAAAAAATATATGGGTTTTATAAACATACTATCATACCCTATGAAATAAAAGGGGTCTCATAAACATTTAACAATATTTTATCTTGTTAAAAAATGGAAAAGTTTCAAAATCATTTAGTCAGATCATAACATGTGAAATGATTAAGGTTTCATAAGCATATAACCCATGAAATCAGAGTGGGTTTAATAATCATCATTCCATGAAAACATAAACTATTCAAGAAGAATATGAAATTTTTTTCTTGTATCATGTTCCCATTGAATCTTAAACGATATTAATGATCAAAAACCTAAATAGGAAATGATTTTGAAAGATCAATAGAATAATTACTTAAAGAAAATCAGTCTTATTTAAAAATAACATTCATAAATTTTTTTAAAAATACAATTTTTTAAAAATAGTACATTTAAAATTCATTTAAAACATTTATTAAGGAAAATTTAATTTCCACCTTAAAAAAATATTTTTAAATCATAATGCATTTTTAAAACCTTTTTATATGAAAACATATAAAGAATTCATGAAAAAACTGAAAACAAAAGTTCAAAGAAAACTTATAAAAGAAGACTGAAAACATTTTGAAAATTGTTTCCCTAGAAATATTATAATGGATCCTCCAAAAAAAGTTTAAAATCATTTTACATGAAAACATATAAATGAAACTTGAAAACATTTTGAAAACCATTTTCCAAAAAACATATAAAAGAATCTTCAAAAAAATTCAAAAACCATTTTCCATCAATCATATAAATAATGGTTAAAATAATTTGGGAAAAAATTATTTGAAATCTAAAAAAAAAGCTTAAAATTCTTTTGAAAACCATTTTCATTTCGAACTTATAAACGATTCTGGAAAACATTTTAAGAACAATTTTCCTTAAAAATTAAAAAAATAGCATTGATAACATTTTGAACACCATTCTCCATGAAATGGATTTTTGGAAAACAAAATTAATAATTTTTCATTAAATTGAATGCTACAAAACATTTTGAAAGTCATTTCACTTTGAAAATACATTGAAATATTGTAATTAATCATTGAAAATTATTTTAAACACTTTTTAATTATTTTTTTAAAAACCATTTTTTTTTGAAATAACATTAGAAATGTAGAATATAAATATTATTAGGGAAAAGATTTCTTCAATGGAAATCCTTTAAACATTATGGAATATAAATAATTGCATGTTGATCTTTCCTTTTACACTGTAAAAATTTAAAAACAATTCTCAATCAAAAAATGAAAATAATTTCCATTTATTAAAAAAAACACTTTTGATAAAAAGGTAAAACATGGGTAAAAGGGTATTTTAAGTATCATATGATTATAATTGAATTTTTTGAATAACTTTTAGGAAAACATGGTATTTATGGAATTAAAATATCCAACGAAATAGACAAGTATGTTCAGACGTTCTTTAAAAAACATTCTTGATCATATTATGAACCAAAAAGTGGAAACATTGTACCATTTATTTAATATAACGTGAAGAAAATAGGGAAATAAAACTCATAATATTTCATAATATCCGGATCATAATATTTTCTCCATGATAAAATAATCATATGAAATCATAAAAAATAGTGATATTGTAGTTATAAACCTTTAACAATTTGGAAACATGGAATCATAATAAAATGGAAATAATAACATTAAATGAAACATAAAATATTATGAACATATGGATATTATAGATATAAAATGTCATCGGTTGTATATAAACCTCATTGAATAATATAGGTTCATAACATTTCATGTGTCTCAAAGAAGGAAAATTAAATCAAAATTACATTTCCAATTTGGTATCTTTTGAAACCTAAACCCCATTCATGAAATATCATTAAATGGATATGTAAATAATAATAAATTTTTATTATTTTAATCTTACAATACATCCATGATTTCTATACACACAAAAAAATTTATTGCTGAATAAGGCACGTAGCTCATGGAAATTAAAAGTGAGATGAAATTCCCTTACCTTATATCGTGACTATCTCTGTACACATTAAATCCAAATATATAATAAATATAATTTCATTATACATATAAAAAATATTATTATATATAATACCTTATATTATTCACTTATGGCATTATATTACCCATTTGTTATCGTTAATATGTTAAATTAGTCTTTTGTGTATTAAATGCATTGTTTATCCTATGTGTCTTTACTTGTTATTCTTGATCCTCTTACTTCAATCATGATTTACTAATTTTACAGAATTTAAAACATTATTTATATATCACATGCATTCCCTATATAAACATTTATATTAATATATAAAATATATAAATATTAAATTAAATACATCGTTCATGGAGACGGTAGGTCATACGTACGCATGAACATTGTTTCTGTGTTTCATTGTATTATTAAAAGAAAGAAGGAAAATGCACAATATGTATAAATTTATAATAAAATTATATTAGAATTAATATTTCATATTTAACATATAATTTAACTAAAAATAATCCTTAATACTTTTCATGTAGTGTGTGAACGAATCACTTTGATTTGAGGGGGAGGTAGTCCACACTTCCCCAATAAAATTATAATATATACACAAAAAGGAAAGATTGATGATATATATTATAGAATAAATAAATAAGCCAAAAAACATAATATATATCATATATATCATATAAAACTACATTTTACACCATAATTCTCATCATGGGAGGTGGAAATGTAAAAATGAAAAACATCATGTCATGAGGTGGTAGTTCACCGTACACAAGAACAATGAGTTCACAACATATTAGATAGAAGTTTGTGTAAGTGTTGGTCAAAACAATATAATTAAAACATGTCAGAATATTAATGATATAGTGTGTATTATTTATGCATGGAATAATAATAATTTAGGTATCGGAGAGAGAAAATAAAGGAAAGGAGCTTGAGGAAAGATGCTACCTCTTCTTTGGGCAACTCCTTTTACATTGCAGCAAAGGGATTCCTTGGTTGGATTTTTTTTTCAAAGATAAGATTAAAGGAGGGGGGACAGATTTTGGGGATATATTTGGGAATTTCATGGTGAATCCAAATATTATTGAGAGGTGAGGGGACGTGGGAGAGGTGAGTGCCTTTTCCTAGTGGAGAGAAAGGGAACAATTATTATTTTTGAAAGGATTGTGTATGCCCCAAGTAATAATTTTACCCAAGTTCCCAAAAAACAATTATAGAGAATTTTATGAAGTGTGTCTAAAATATTTCCATCTAGGTGTTGTTTTAAAATTAGAAAGGTCATGTTGAACTTTATATTTAAGGTTTAGTCCCATGTTAAGCATAATTATACCATAATCGTGGTAATTGATTTTAATAACTGTAACTAATATTTTTGGTCAAAAATTAATTTTAAATTATAATAATATAAATATTATAATTATTTAAACCAATTATTTATATTTTTCAATATTTAGTTCACCTATGCATAAAAATGAACATTAATGGTAATCCCACAGATGTGGCAAGAAACAAAGGGTTTTAAATTATGAATGATCACATGTTCATTAAGCATTTATATCTAAATTAAATATAAAAATTATTCCTATGAAAATAAAATTAGATTAAAAGATTCATAATTTAACTATTAAGACATTAAAACCAACATAGAAAATAATTTATCTATGTAAATAAAATAGACGAAAAATATGTTTTGAATTAAATTTCAATATTTTTTCATTATTCATCCAAAATTGTAATTTATCATAAAAATCCCAAACACATACCAAAATATAATTTTGGAGTTTTGAATTCAAAAATAAATTTTATTTTATAGAATTTAATATCAAAAAATTTCTAAAATTTATTTTATTATTTTTCCCAAAAGGACATAAAAAAGAGTTCTTTTATGAAAATAATATTTTCAAACATATAAATACATTACGAAACCCATGATATGTATTATTATATATATGTTTCATATATATAAGACATTTATAAATAACTAATAAATATTAGTTATTAAACTTCATATTACTAATTATGATGATATTGTTAAAACTATCCTTGTTTATATAATAATAATAAAATGGTGTTTCATACAAACTCATTGTAACAAGTACCTCAAGATAATAAATGTCTATAGTGTATTGTATTAAAGACAAAAATAGTGCCTTAATATATAAAAAATTAAATTTAGTATTTATTGATATTAAAAATATTTAAAAAATTAAATTAATTTGAAAAAATCAAAAAATCTTAGGGTGTCACATTTTACCCCCTTAAAATGAATTTCACCCTCAAAATTTTTCTCTATTATTAAAATTTTAATAAATTAATTTTCCTTCCATAGAATCCCAGATCATTAAGATTAATACTAAAGATTCCATTAAAAATGAAATATTGGAACTGTAATATTTACCTAAAGTAAATCATAACTAGGATTCCACATAAGAGAACATAGGTGGAAAGTGAAAACATGGACATGGAATAAAAATGAAACCATCAAATATGATGGTGAGTAATAATGAGAATGTTTAGGAAAAAATCAACAATTTCAAACCCATAAATCCATGAGTCTTGAAAAATACCATTGATAACATAAACAATGATGATAAGTACATAACATTTTATTTCAAGACCCTTTTCCTAAAAATGAATTATTTTCATGAAAAGATATACTTTCATGATATTAGGACAACTATATCCTTTATTGTTCCTTAATCGTATTAATATCCATCTCTTATTCAAAAGAAATATGGTGATTTTTTCATTCATAAGGAATTAATAAATCATAAGATCTACAAATAGAGTAATAGTCCATTCCTTCTATCTTTATCACAACAATAATGCCATAATAAATTATTAAATAATATTAAATACTTATATATAGAAATTATACATTAATTATCTAAAACCTACTCCTAATAATAACATAAACCATTCTATAAATGGTTACCCTTATAACACTTCTGAAACATTGATTTCCAAAACTATAGAATTAAACTCAATAGATATTTTAAAATCTTAATAACATAAATCCACAAAATATCTTAAAGTATCTCTTGGTTGTAATATAAAAAATAGGTGAATTTATTTATCTTTAATTCTATTAAAAATTTCTAATGTCTAGAGTTACCATAAATACTTATTGAAAAAATTCATGATTTATTATTCCAAAGGTTACTGGGAATATTCCTTAAATCTAAAAATGATGTAAATTTTATCAATGACAATGTAGACTTCTTTATTGACAAATCCTTTAACATTACTAAGGTATCCATTACCATATAATTTACTAATTCATATCAAAAATATCTTTATCCAAACATCATTATATCAATATGAGGAAAGAATTAGGGTTTTCTTTCCCTTAATAAAAATATCCCATTTTCATTAAATCAGTTTTCTTTGTCAGTAAGACCATTCAACATATCCCATCAAATTATAAAATAAAACCTATACTAAAATAATTATATATTTCATCATTAATAAAAAATAATATTTTAATTCAATAACATATACACTTCAATCATTAAAATTTATTTGGAAAAAATTTACCAGGCGTTATCAATATATTCCTTAATACCTATTTCCTAATATATGAAATATTATTCATGTTATTACATTTATCAAAATCAATTTAATCATTATTATTGAAAATAATATTGGAACAATGAATACATTTCATATTTCATTTATGGTCCTTAATCATTAGCAGAAAATCCATTACTTATACCACCATACTGATTCTTTTCTTCAGCCTTCCACATAAGACATAAACCTGCATAATTCCAATAATTTCCATAAAGAAATCAACATTCAATTAATAACAACTTAGGTAGTTAAACATTCCCATTCATTTAATTAACTGAACCTTTTTACTTTCCCATTATAGTTACAATCATTTTGACATTCTTTCCCATCATGAAAATATATTATCGGTCCTCTAAGACATTCAACTCAGTAATTATTTCAAAATTCATGACATAATGGAAACTGAATCTACTTTCCTTGATGGTCTTCTTTACCAGGACTCCCAGTGAACTATTTACTTCTCTTATTTGGTGAGTCCAAGAGTTAGTTAAGTTATATATTTCTAATCAGGTTCTGTGAAAACTAATTAGGTTTGATCATGATATCTTTAACCACATTTATCATAAAATTTTACTTGCATATCGAAACTTTTCTATCACATTAAAACCTAATTAAGTTCCTTCTTGTTCCCCCAATGAATAAAACTATAAATCATTGAGTACGATACAATTATCATAGTTAGTAACCACATAATCAACAAAAACACATATTGGATATCTAAATTATGATACCTTCCTTAATATATGACACCTTAGGTTCATTTTAGGTTATTAATTTCCAACATCCACATAAATAATCCATGATGGTTCATGAACATCTTGAGAATTTACAAAGCATATCCCATGGAGTGTCAAAATTGGTTTGCAGCAAGGCTCACTTTCATGCACTTTTTCTCGATCGAGTCTCACCAAATACTGTTGTTTCGGGTTTGTAACCACTATGTAAATATGTGCCAAAGTGAAATACAAATATATTATATATTCAGGAATGTATTTCTAGGAAACCAAAAAATCTATCCTTTTCCAAAATTATAGAACATTTTCCTATACTTTTCCTCATCCTTAAACTTATCCTTAGATACACCTCTAGACATATCCTTAAAAATATTACTAGGGATATTCGTTATGTTTTTTCATCATAGTTTACAAAATTTGACTAAACCTCTTCTTTAATACCTATATAACAAACTATTTATAACATTCATATAAAATAAATCATTTCTTGTGAAATAATTCATACATTACACAAATAGATGCCCAAAATATTCATTAGTTTAGTGCCTTTAGAATCATGAAAATGTAAGTGTTGATACATGAGTAAACAAATTTATTGTTAAATGTGTGCTCTATGAATATTACACTTTTTATAAATATCATACATCGAATATATCCTCATAATATAAGGATGTAAACATAAAAATAGTTTATCTCAGATTCTCAGTAAGTGTAGACATAGAATATATGTAATCATAAACATTAGCATATGGGTATGAAAATGTTATGATCGCATTAGATGACCATAAATTTCATATTAATTATCATAAACATAAATCATGGAAAACATTATAAGTCCATAAGGAATTAATAATAAGGAAATCAAGTGTTTAATCCATGAAATCATAACAAAGGAATATGAAATTGAATTTTTCTAGACACATAGTCATATAAAATTGTGTACATTGTAGTCATGAAATCATTTGAAATGACATATTAAAAGTATAGGTTCAGTCTCCATACTATCTTGGTATTTATGGATCACTGCCACAACAATCTTAGTATTCATGGTTCACTCTCAATACTATATTAGCAAAAAATTACTTTAATAAACCAAGTTAACTCCATGTTTCGGCCTTGTCTATCTCTTGAGTTATAAATCGTTACAAAATGCATTGTATGGATATATAGTTTCCCCCCATCTCATAATAAAATCATTCATACATGTTCTATAAGATAATGAATATTTCACCACATCATGACCCATAAAAATAGATAGGTTTTGTAAATATTCAATCAATACCCATGAAGTTAAATTGGTGTTATAAAAAAGTAATCCTATCTTATCCTATGGAAAAAAGAGAAATGTTTTATAATCATTTCATCAAATCATAACCAATGAAATTATGTTGGTTGCATAAATATATAAACAATGAGATATATACAGGTTTCATAACCATCATGCCACAAAAATATAAAAAATTAATGAAATAATATGAATTTTATTCTTGTATCATGTCCCCATTAAATATTAAACAATATAAAAGTTCAACAACCTAGATGGAAATGGATTTCAAAATATCAATTAAAAAATTTATTATAGAAAATAATCATCATTTGAAATTACCATTTATAAAATATATTTAAATATCTATTTATTTTAAATAATGAATTGAAATTTCTTTTACCACATTTCTTAATCAAAATATATTTTATTAATTAAAATTGTTTTTTCTAAAAATAATTCATTCAAAGAACCATTTTCATTAAAAACATATAAAAAATCATGAAATCTATTTGAATACCCTTTTCCTTGAAATCCTATAAAATAATATTGAAAACATTTGGATAACTGTTATCCTTGAAAAAATATAATTGAAGCCCAAAAATATTATGAAATCCATCTTCCATGAAATTATATCAACTAATCACTAAAAATTTTCAAAACCCATTCTAATTTAAAACATATAAAAGAATCTTGAAAACATTTTGGAAACCATTTTCCATGAAAACATATAAATAAATATTCAATAAATTTAAAAAACCAATTTAATTGAAGAATTTTAATATAATATTGACAAAAATTTGAAAACCATTTATATTGAAAACTTATAAGATATGCTTCAAAACATTTGGAAAACTATTTTTCTTGAAAAATAATCTTCAAAACATTTTTGAATATAATTTATTTAATGTGTAATCTTAAAAACATTTTAGAAAAATTTGGTATTTGAAAAAAAAATTCTTTGAAAAATACTTAAAAAATTATAAAGATTCTCTAATAATCATTTATAATATGTTTTGAACCTTATTATTTTGAATACCATTTTATATAAAAAAAATTAGAAGAAATGAATATCTAAATTATTAGGAAAAAAATTTCTTTCAATGGAATCTTTAAAACTAGTGAATTAAGTTTTATAAGATGAATGATCATGATGCTGGATAAATCTTTTCAGGCCGAACATTCCTTTTGCACCGTTAAACTTTTATATAAAATTCATTGATTTCAAAATGACAAGAATATACCTTTTAAAAAAAACATTTTTTTTAAATGTAAAACATGGGTAAAAAGGACTATCAAGGATATTAGGATAATAGTAGAATATTTTTAAAAACTAGAATGTTTTTTAGGGAATACATATTTCCGACCAAAGAGAGAGGTAATGTTAGAAATTCCAAAAAAAAACTTTTTTGTGATATTATATTCCAAACTGTTGAAAATTGTACCATTACATGGACATAACATGATAAAAATATAGGGAAAGTAAACTCATAAGATTTATTGAGATATGAATTATTATATCTCTACAATAAGATAATAATAAAAATCTATCTCAATAAAAGTGATATTGTAGCTATAACCATTACCAATTTTCAAACTTTGTATAATAATAAAATAAATAAAATAACATTAAATAAGGAATAAAATATTATTAAGATAAGTTAATTCATGATAAAACATTTCAATGGAAATATATACACCTCAGGGAAAAATATAGGTGTCTAACAAAGCATATGTCTCAAGGAATGAAAATTGAGACAATATTACTTCACCGATTGGGTAAATTTTGAAACATAGACCCCGGGAAAAAAATATCATAAAAAATATAAATACCTATAATTTTAATTATTTTAATTATATAATACATCCATGGGAATTATACAAACCACACAAAATAAATGAGTGGTGAATAAGGCATGTATCTCCTGGAATAAAAAAGTGAGATGAAATTCTTATACTTTTGTCTTCACTTTCATTGTACACATCCAGTCCTCCTATATAATAAATATATTTTTATTATAAATATTCCATAAAATAAAATTCTTATATATAATACCATATATCATTCTATTATGACTTTATATTATTGATTTTTAACAATTCCATGATAAATTAATGTTTTGGGTAATAACTGATTTTTTTATCCTATGTGTTTTTGACATTTTATTATTGCTCAAATTATATAGATCATGATTTTCTTATATTCCATAATTTTATACATGATTTATATATCATATTTATTCATTATATAATTAATTATATTATTCTATAAAATAAATAAATATTAAATGAAATATATTGTTCATGTAGACAAGTGACAGTACGTACACATGAACGTTGTTTCCATGTTTCTTTATAATATTGAAAGAATGTAAGTGAACTATTTTTATATAAATAATATAATTAAAATAGAATTAGGTTCTTCATATATATCATATAATTTCACTAAACTCATTCTTAATACTTTATATGTAGTGCGTGCACGAATCAAATTACATTGAGAAGACCGTAGTCAACACTTCCCTAAACGAAATTATCACATTTACACAAAATGGAAAGCATGAATGTATGTGTTATATAATAATTAAAGAAGAATAAAAACATAATATATTTCATATATATCATATAATTTTTTCCCAATCATACTTCTCAACCATGATATGTGGTAAACAACAAATGAAAAAACATCATTTCGTGAGGCGGTAGTTCGCCATACACATGGACCGTAAGTTTGTTACCCATTTCACAGAAGTGTGTGTAAGTATTGGTCATAACTGTATCATAAAATCATCACAATATATTGATTATAGTGTACCTATTATTTATTCATTTCATAATAATAATTGACATATTGGAGAGATAAGAAAAAAGGGAAAGGAGCATAATGAAGGATGTTACCTATTCTTTGGGTAACACCTTTTAGATTTTACCAAGGGGATTCCTTGTGTACAATTATTCCAAAAGGAAAGATTCAATGAGCAAGGTTGTGTTGTTGTAAAGATATTTGTGTATTTATTTTTCAAGACATACTATCTTGAGTTGTGTGAGGAAGTGGGAGAGTTGAGTGACTTTTTATAGTGGAGGGAGAGGGCTCGGTTTGTATTTTTTTTAAAGGATTGTGTGTTACCTAGGTATTACTTGTTCCCAAAGAGTAAAAATGGAACATTATAAAATTTTATATGTGGAGTGGACGAAGTATTTCCATCAAATATTTTTTATAGATGTTTCTATGTAATTTCTCCCCATATTCTTAATTTCACACCCATGTTAAACTTATATTCACCTAAATCAATGTAATTAATTTTTATCACTTTCATTAATATTTTTTGTCACAAATTAAGTTGATATTATTAAACGATAAATACTATACTTATTTCCACTATGTATATTTGTTTTGTGATATTAATTTCTTAAATTTTTCAAAATTTAATTTAATTCTAGTCATACAGATGTGCTGAGAAAGCGAGTTGTTAAAGAGAGAATGATCAAATGTTCATTTAGATTTCATATATAAATTCAATATAAAAATAATTATAATGAAATAAATTTGATTAATATATCAATAATTTTTCTATTTTGACTCTAAAAACCAAAAAAATATAATTTAACCATGTAAATAAATTAGATGAAAAAATAGTTTTGAATTAAAATTCAGTATTTTTCACTACTCATCCAAAAATGGCGTTTCATTGAAAAATCCAAAAACATTAAACAATTTTTTTACATATAATTAATTAAAAATTGACATTAATTTTATCAAATTATAATTATAAAGGTTTTAAATTAATTTTATTATTTTTCAGAGAATGTCATAAACATGAATTCTTTTATGAAAATAAGATTTTCACTCATATAAAGACTTTACTAAATACATTGTGTGTAATATTTTAAAAAATATTTAACTATATAAACCCATTATAAATAATATTTCAAAATTATTTATTACTATTCATATTACTAATTGTATGGAAAAATGTATAAATATCAATGATTATATAATTACAACAATAAAATGATGATTCGTAGAAACTTAGTGTTGTGTGTAGTGAAAGATAATATATGTCATGAAAGTAGTTTATACAATACAATAATAGTAAAATAATATATAAAAATAAATATATTAATTGTTTCATTAATTGAAATTTTTTAAAAATATTAAATTAACTTGATAAAAATTCACAAAATATCAGTATGTTACATTCTACCCCCATAAAATGAATTTCTCCCTTTAAATTCATCAGGGTTATTAAAGGCTTAATACATTAATATTATTTCATATAATCCCACATAGTAAAAATGAATACTATAACTTCCATTATAAATGGAAATATGGAACCATAATGGTTACTCGAAGTAACTAATAAGTAGGTTTTGATATAAGAGAATATAGGTGGAAAATTTAAGCATGGACATGGAAACAAATATAACCCTAATGACCAAAGATTGACATATATGAAAAATAAATTTCATATATGGAATAAAAAAATTGAAAAAATAGATTCCAAATAATTTTTTAGTTTAGTGTCTTTGGAAACATGTAACATATTCTTCTAACTTGGTGAAAGATCGTCAACATCTCTAATAAATATCTTACCTGTTAGATTTCATACCTAAAACAGTTCTTTATATATTTTAGAAAAGAAAAATAGGGTGATATAAAATACTATGTAAGGGTAAACATGGGGAACAACATAAAAATATGAAAACATAAACATAAATTTGGAATAAAAAAATCTTGAGACATGAAATAAATATTGACAGTACTTATGGAATAGATCATAAAGGAACCTGAACCATGATAAAATAGAATTGTCGTAAAACACGTAATTGTGGAAAAAACATAATAATAGAAAATCCTTTTCGAATTATCAATGAATTATTTCCTAGACAATTATATATGAAAAAGTTCATTACTACACAGAGTTCACTCCTCGAAAAAAGCACATATTTTCGAACCAGATTTTCTTGTGGTTCGAGTCATATATATCTCATAATATAAAAATCATTACCCAATGAATTGGAGGGATATATAGGTACGATCCCTCACATAATGAAAAACATACATTTTTGTTATACCAAAACATAAATCATTCATCATAACATTACCAAAGGATTAAAATGGGTTTCTTAAACATCATTCCATCATAATCCATATTAAACCAATGGTTCTCATAAATAGAAGTCTCATATAAACAAAATAAAACCATAATAATAATAGAAATAGTATACATTAAAAAATAACACTACTAATAAACTAAATTGTAGATGTAAAATAAATTTTATATGTCACTTGAACTTAATCATGAGAAAAATACCCTTTCTTCTTTAAATATATTTTTATTTCACGAAATGCCAAAAAAAATTTAAATTAAAATATTTTATTTCAAAATAAATTTGAAATTATGCAGAAAAATATCAATTTAAATAAGGAGTTATGAAAATATAGAAATCAATTCATGTGATATAAGTTAAAAAACCATTGTCCTCGTACTTTTGCTGGAAAAGATAAAAAATTAAATCATACAAAAAATGAAAAAATATTTGTTTCATAAAATTTAATAAAAATTCACCAATGGGTAAAATTGGCTTTAAAAACTTTTATAAGAATATAAATAATATTAAATATTTAGGGAACATAAAAGTGTATGATAATTATACCCTAGTAAATACTTATGAATAAACAATCTCAGATAATAACGAGATTGCAAAATTATCCCTTACCTTTGGTCCTATTTCATTTGTATGTATATGCACATCCTATATAATTAATTAAATAATTTCATTTAATTAGTCGAGAATAATATCCATTTTATGATATCATATATGATCATATTATCATCAGGTTGTTATAATCATTTCATTGTTACTCATTATTCGAGTATTAACTACTTTATGTTCTTCTGCGATTTTGGTCGAATATGTTCGGGTTCTCCTAATTAAGCCATAATTATATCATTCCAAAATTATATTAACATGATATATACCATATTTATTCGTTATTTACGTTTATATAGTAATTATTTAATGAATATCATGTATAATTAATCGCATCGTATTGTGGAGATGGTAGGTTGTACATACGCACGAGCGACTATATCATTCCAATTTTTGTGGAATGGTATTGAATTGGATGGTGAATAATATTTCAAAATTAATATCATGTAATAATAATCATATATATTTATTATTTCCATCATTATACTGATCTAAGTAAGTCGGTTTTGGAAACATATTACACCCCTGCATGGAAATGATAAGTTGTACGTACGCACGCGTGGTGATTTCATTTTTCATAGGATGGATAGAAGGTTGAATATGATTGATTCAAAATTATAAAAACATATCAGTAAATAAATGATACTAGAGTTATTAATTTATAATATAAAAACTCATTAATATGAACTATAAGAAAAATAATTTTGATAGAATCAGTGGAAAATATTACCTCTTCTTTGACACACTTCCTCTAAATCTCGTCTTAGAGAACTAGAGTTGTTATATAAAGAAGACCAGAGCCTCTACAATGTGACTAGGGAATTTTATAAAGTAAATAGGTAGGTTAAGGCCAAGACCTGAGGCTCAAAGTGATGTGAAGAGGTGAGGGATGATGTTCACTTTTATAATTGAGGGGAGGTGCTCTTTTGGGATCTCCAAATATATTAATTTATAATAAAATAAATCACTACACAAAAACCTCCAAAATTTTTCCATTTCAAAAAATACATGAGGTAGAGTTCAAATATCGTCAAAAACATTAGACTATTTTTTATGCCAATTTAAACATTTTCATTATAATTATCACTTAGTCATTATATTAATGTTTAAATATGATAACATATAATTCAATGTTAAAAGGGTCAACTATTTAATTATTTGATGTCAATTAGACCATAAATAAGTACCTTAGAACATTTTATACCACATCATAATTATTAAATAATTTTTTATATGTCTTATAATTTTTAAATAATTTAATAAAACAATATTTTGATAAACAATCAATAGTGTTTATTTTGACACTATTCAATTCAATGATTTGAAAAAAAATTAACATAACAGGTTAACATCAAATAGACTATTTAATTATATTAAAAAGAATTCAAGGTATATATAATTTTTTTTAAAATATTATTTTATACAAATTATATTTATTTTAATATTTTTAATATAATTAATTTGATATATGCATTAATAAATTAATTACTACATCACATTTTTCTAATTATATATTATACATATTTTTTTATAAAAACCAAACATAAAATACTATTATGAAGATAAATCAACTACATTTCACAATAATATATATTTTCAAATTTATCCTCTATAAAATACAACAATTAAAATGTTATACTTATTATACTATGAATGTGAGGAATTTAACATCACTTTAGATAAAATAATATAAGTGTCACATTCTCTTCAATATGGCTTAAAAGGGCCCCTGATGTAACTGTGGGATGGTTATTATAGAGATATAATGGACCAATAATATTTAATCATGTTTTTGTATCATTTGAAGGTTATTAATATTTTAATAAAAATGGATTTATTTATTTCTCATCAATTAATTAATTTTTACATCATCAATGTATAAGTCATTAAGGTAATAATTTATTTTCTAAAAATAAAAAAAATTAAATGATAAATAAAAACATTTCATTTTTTAAATTAGTATTTATAAACTATTTTATCTTCTATATAAACTTATATAAAATATTATTTATTTATTTAAATTTGAGTTAGACATATTTAGATTTTCATTAAATAAAATAAATTAACTATATTAATCTCATCCACATAGAATCAAAAGGACACCATTTCAAACCAAATAGGATTTAGGTAGATACAAAATCATAAAATAATATTATGACAAATGTTAGGGAAATTATATAATTGTATTCTTTCCCATAATTACATGTTTTACACTTTTACCGTATAAATAAAAACCATCAAAGTTTCTATTCAAAATGCCCAAAAATATATCAAATATATTTTAATAATTGGGAAATAATGATTCCAAATATGGAACCATTTATCAAAATAAAAAAAATAGTATTTGAATAATTTAATTTAAAATTAAACCCAACTTCGTAAGGAGAGAATGAGTTTTTAATGTTAAAAAATTATAAAAGATTGTTTTTTTCAAATGAATTCAATTCAAAATTAATGATAATAAAATATATTATATTGAATTATAAAAATATGTAATATTTTTTGTAACACCCCGAGCATCCACGATACGCTTCTCATTCAATAATGCAATGGCTTGCATTGTACGGAACTTCGAGTTCTAAAACACCGCGACTAATCAAAGTAGCCGTTATGAATAGTAATAACCACTTTTTAAAATTATAGAAATTTTATATTTCAAAATGGACTTCATTTTTGAATTCGGAATATCGAAATTAGCCTATGTTGAATTTTTGATATTTTTCTGAGAACTTCTAATTTTTTATGAATAGTGAAAAATACTTAAAAAAAACTTTTTTAATCAAAATAATTTATAGTTATAAATTATACTATTTAGTGGTTTTAAAGAATAATTAGAATATATTTTTACCATTTTAACCAATGGTGGTCATTATAATTAATTTAATATTGAAATTGGACATAAACAATTGCCAATCTTTTGATATAAATTGTTTCTTAAAAACACGCTATTGTTGTGACAGCGGGAATTAATTATAAAATTAATTAATGAAACTTATATGTTTGTAATTTTGTAAAATAGACATCATTTTTGAATTTGGAATATCAATTATAGCTTAGGGTGAAATTTTGGCATTGTTCTGAAAAACTTCAATTTTTGATGAATAGTGAAACCACTAAGTGGTAGTTAAATAACTGATTTTTCGTTTAAATGAAATATTACCACTTCTGTGATTTTATTTTCAAAAATCCGACATACATAATTGTCATTAAGAATTAAAATGTGGTTCAATGAGATTAAAATAATTTTTTGGTGAATAGTAACTTTTAAGTTCTTAATCGTGATTAGAGGTAATTAGTGTAGTTTAAGGTAAAATAATGTTTTAATAATATGAGATGAGCTTGACACATGTCCTACCATCATTGGATGTGCCATGGCCGACCAAGACAATCCATGGGTCAACTTGGGGACCCCATGGAGCCACTTTAGTTGGAAAATGACATAAATACCTTTTATTTAATGTTAAAGTAAAAAAAGACACAAACATAAAATGTTTTACTAAAACAATTTTTACATGGGGTTATACAAGTCATAGTTTTGACTATAAATAGTCATTGGAAAGCTAAAAATATTTCCTACATCATAGTATTTTTTTATAATTTGTAGACATTAAATAAATTAAATTATTTATGACATTATTATGATACAGCGATGACCTCATTATTTAACGATTTAAATAAAATGAGAAGATATGTAAACTCCAAGGCATAAACTTGTCCAAAGCCTATTGGATGAGGAGATTTCGAACCCTTATCACCTTATACTTGAATTATACAAGTGTGGGACCTTTAGAATCCGAAAAGCATTGTATAATAGAATAACATTTCATCACTTTCCAAAAGTGCCTCTCCTCTCCACTTATAAAAGGCCCCCACCACTACCACCTTATTAACACCTTAAAGCCATTTGGCTCGGCCAACCTCTGCCCAAATACTCTCCCAACTTCCCCCTCTTACTCCTAGAAGCCTCACTTTGGGTAGAACCCTTCCCAAGGAAGCCTTTAGCTCAAATCAAAAAGAGTTACCCGATTTTGAGGTGATGTCTTCCCTAATGTTGTTTTGTTTTATTTTTCTTCTCCAACCCCCTAAACTCTTTTTATTCATTTATTTTGTAACAACACCAGTATCCTAAATATACTAGGATGTTGTTATAAGAAGCATTAGAGCTACACTTACACACACCTGCATCTAATGGTTAAAGAACACACGGTTTCTGTAAATGACGAATTTCTGCCTCACGAAACGATGATTGTTCAACACTCATATAAAAACTTCAAAGGTGACCATTAAGATGTCACTATATTTATATATGATATATAATATGTTTATTATTTACTTATTCTTCTGTATTTCTCATTTATGGCATACTTTATGATTTCCATTATGGGTAAACGCGATAATTTCATTTTAGGAAGTGCGGACTATCGCCCCCTCAAAGTGATTTGAATCATTAATGCCATATGTGGGGTGTATAAAGGATGGAGTAAATGGTATTATACAATATATTATACTGGAATTATATTATACATTTATATCATTATGATTTCATTCCA
The DNA here is from genome assembly GCA_963277665.1 of Viscum album. NCBI lineage: Eukaryota > Viridiplantae > Streptophyta > Magnoliopsida > Santalales > Viscaceae > Viscum > Viscum album. The sequence goes on along the minus strand of OY728149.1, from coordinate 106,757,815 downwards.
TTAAATATGAAATAGAAATGAAAGTAGCGTTCATGCGTACGTACGGCTTACCGTCTCCATGAACGGTGCATTTCTTTTCTTACCTCTAAATGTTACGTAAAATTATAAATGAATGTATATACTGGATATATATGATATATATGACATATAAATCATGAATATAATTCTGGAGATAATGGATATTCTACCACATAAACAACTTGTAATTATAAGAAATTTATTGTTGACTCAAGTACTAAAGATCGACAAAACGACCGTTATTAACTTAAATAATTACATAATGTTCATAACATTGTAATAAGTGATATAAAAAGGATAATGAAATTAAAAATGGTTCTTAATAAGGTATATATTAACTCTAGTTTATTATTCAGGAGGTTAAATAACGGTTGAGTCACGTCAGACACGAGGTAAGGGAACTTCTTAACCCAATTTCTATTCTTTGGGTTAATCTCCTACATTCAAATTATGTCATGATATTATTATGTCCTATATTGTATTTTTACATTATATATGTCTATGTATAGTGAATACACATAATATACCTACTTTAAAAAAATGATCTTTTTAAGGACTTCGTCTCAATCCCCTTTCATTGAGGCATATTTGGTTTTATACATAGCTTTCTTTTATACGGTGTATAAACCCCTTTGACTTTTACGTTTATTCAAAAGGAATCTTTTTTATACGAAGCGTTTTGCTAAATGACAAAAGGTAATGTTTTTCTTTCCGTACTTATGCGGCGACAACGACTTCTCTGCCGCCGTGACCATTATTTGAGTTTCGGCTTCCTCTACAAGCCATCATTTTTTAATGAAAAATAAATACAAAGTTTTAACTTTCTTTTATTTTGGTATTGAAAATGGTTTTGAAAGCATTTTTATTATATCAATGTGTTTCATTGATATCTTGTGATTGAAATGTGGAAATTTTATGTTTCTTTTATGCATGTTTTATGCGATACGATTATGTTATCGTTTATGATATGTTTAAACCTATTCATATGAGGAATGTATTGGACTTAATAAGTGATGGGTGGAGCCCGCTATAGCTCCTTGATGCATCTGTAGGTCTCATGAGACAACTAGATATTGAATTGGCCGAGGCCCTTTCCAAATTTGATTTATGGTTTTGGCCGAGGCCTTAATCATTTTAGCATCTTGGCCGAGGCCTTGACAAAATGTTTCAGAATGTCTGGCATTATACATTCCCTCATTATGAAAGTGGTTATTGATATTGCATGTGATTATTCGACCAGTAGAATATCTATGTGAAGAAGTGAATGGCATTATCTCATTTTACTTTTTCCATATTATGTTGAAGTTCAAGATTAAAAGGCTTTTGTTTTAGTTATACATTGCCTTAAATTTTTATGTTTATTTATGAAAGATTCCGCAATATTTTTATCATTACTGAGCATCTGAGCTCACCCCTTTCAATGTTTTAATATTTTACAGGATGTGAAGAAGTATTTTAGGAATGACCTGCAGGGATAGTCAGAAGAGGATATGAGTGTGGACTATGAAGACTTTGTTATTAGTTTTTTTACTTTATGATGTAATGTAAGACTTATGAATGTATCTAGTGTTTCCAAGGCTACTAAACTAATTGGTCTTTCGAGACTTGATCTTTTGTGATCATGCCAATGTTACGAAGTAATGAACCGGCTCTGAGTAGCTGGGGTCGGGCCGTTACAGTTGGTATCAGAGGCAGTTTAGTACTAACCTTGGAAGCTAGATTTAGACAAACTCTGATTAGAGCACGTAGACCTAAGATGAACTTTGAGGATTAGAATAGAAGAACTTCCCAAAAAATTTGGTATTGTAGAGATTTTGTGAGTTTTCCGAGAAATACATCCCTGTCTGGATACGAGTAGGTAGAGGCGGATCTGGCACAGATGTACCTAGGGGTAAAACCCGAAAACACCGCTTTGAGCTAGACTCGAACGGGAACTAGTGCACGACAACGTGCCTTGCTGCACTCTTGGTTATGACTCTCCCGGGGGATATTCTTAGGATAATTCTCATTTTCTTTACAAACCACTATGAAGGGTTACGAGTATATAATTCCTCAAAGAAAACATTTTTATAATTATGGATTATATCCATAATTAGTTAAATTTATGTTAAGTGTTTTACAAGTATGGAATTATGTATTTTGATTCATAAACTAATCCAGTTTATGCCATTATTTAGAAATGGCACCTAGTGGAAGGAATGGAAACCGTATCAATACACCCACTCCGTGTAGGGATTTCCCTCCTGCTCAAGATAATTAGGGTGGAGCTAGTGATACAACTGGTGCTGATCAGCTTCTCACCATACTGGGACAACTCACACAGGTTATGAATAATAACCTTACTCGTATGGAGCACCCTGATCCGCAACATGGAGGATCAATGCTAGACCGTTTCATGAGGCAATAACCACCAACCTTCAATGGGAGTACAAATCCTATAGTAGCTGAGCAATGGATAAATTCCTTAGAGAAAATATTCCATGCCTTGGGGAGTAGTGAAAGGGAGAAAGTTGTCATGGCAGGTTACCGCCTCATTGGAGATGCCGATCAATAGTGGTCACTAATTCAAAACACAAAGGAAGATGATGAATTAACAAACATCGAATGGCAGGAGTTCAAAGAGCTGTTCTTAGAAAAATACTTTCCTCGAGACCATCGAGCGGATATGGAAAGGAAATTTTCTGAGTCTGAGGCAGAAGGAGGATGAGAATGTCGCAAAGTATGAGGCTAACTTTACAAGGTTAGCGAGGCATGCTGCCGATTATATACGTAACCCAAGGAGTATGATTGATCGTTTCTTTGATGGGTTAAAACCATTTCTCCGTCGAGCATTAGTCTCACAATCCTTCTCGTCATACGAAGATATTGTCTCATGTGCTATCAAGACAGAAAAGGAATTCTCTAAGTCTTATGACAACAAAGTAAAGCAAGAGAAGAAGAGAACGGTGGAACAAGAGATGGATAAAGGGAAAAAGGGAAAGAAGGATTTTCCATTATGCGATAATTGTGGGTAGAATCACCCTGGTACTTGCCTAAAGGGAATGGGAGTTTGTTACAAATGTGGAGAAAAAGGTCACCAGGCACGTTATTGCAAGGGAAAGAAAGAGGCTATCAATGTTAAATGCTACAATTGTAGGGAAACGGGGAATTATGCAAATGAATGTCCTAAGCGTCAGGGAAACTTACCTCAGAAAAGGCCAAGGGATCATGGATAATCTTATGCTGTTACTACAGTTGAAGCGGAATAATTAATGTATTGGTGCTTTTGGACTCATGGATTATATTCTGGTTATTAGAATAATGTGATATATATATATAAGGATTGTACTGCAGTACTTGTTGTTTCAGTAAGGTTTTAATATGATGAATGTAATCATATTTTTAGTATGTGACAATAAGAGAAACTTTACTTTGTTTGGGAAATCTGATAAATTGATTTTAGAATATAGAGACCTTTTAGAAAAAGTCTGGACGGAGGTATTTTGGATAACTATAAAGGTTGGAGTGGATTAAGTTGATCTTTGGATAGTATTGTTTATGGTTAAAACATTTTTGAAATTATTTTTGGAATACTATAATACTATAGTTTTAGGAAAAGGACAACCTGCAGGGTGGGGAATAACCCATCGCGTCGGACAAAGCTACAGGAATCGAACCCACAACCATAGTGCGACATGCCTTTATTTCCTACCACTAGCCTACAGGAAGTCCCTGGTTATTACAAAATAATTTTACTAATCTAAATGGTATGTGTTAAAATTTGAACCTCATACAATTAGGATAAGTATAATATTTTTGAGTTCTATTATCTTTTTGAGTGAAAGATGAGTTGAAGGTTGAAACTCTAATTTTCAAGCATAAATATATATATACCTATCTCTTATTCAATGAATAAATTAATTCTTAAACTTTATTAAAGGGATATTAAAACAAAAAATGTGTTATCCTAATACCTTATGTCTTGTTGAACTGATGATATTTTAAATCAACATAGATTGAAGGCTTTGAGGCCCTCAATTTGACAGTTGATTGCGATTGATGACCTCAATCACTCCCTACAAATATTTACGTTTTTTCTCCAATTATATGTCTCTAATTGACACCAATGTTCTCCTTATGGAGATCATAATTTGCTGGTGACTTTCTTATTTCCATTTCCCTCTTATTAAGGCTAAATTTTATTAATCTTATTTTCGATGTGGGTTTTCCACAAAGGTATTTTCTCTTTTCAACCTTTTATTTTCAAAGAAAAAAATTTCAAATTGTGAGGACGCAATTTATTGAAGGAGGGGAGAATGTAACACCCCGAGCTTCCACTATACGCTTCTCATTCAATAATGCAATGGCTTGTATTGTACACAACTTCGAGTTCTAAAACAACACGACTAATCAAAGTAGCCGTTATGAATAGTAATAACCACTTTTTAAAATTATAGAAATTTTATATTTCAAAATGGACTTAATTTTTGGATTTGGAATATCGAAATTAGCCTATGTTGAATTTTTGGTAATTTTCTGAGAACTTCTAATTTTTTATGAATAGTGAAAAATACTTAAAAAAAACTTTTTTAATAAAAATAATTTATAGTGATAAATTATACTATTTAGTGGTTTTAAAGTAAAATTAGAATATATTTTTACCATTTTATCCAATGTTGGTCATTAGAATTAATTTAACATTGAAATTGGACATAAACAATTGCCAATCTTTTGATATAAATTGTTTCTTAAAAACACGCTATTGTTGTGACAACGGGAATTAATTATAAAATTAATTAATGCAACATATATGTTTGGAATTTTGTAAAATAGAAATCATTTTTGAATTCGGAATATCAATTATAGCTTAGGGTGAAATTTTGGCATTGTTCTGAAAAACTTCAATTTTTGATGAATAGTGAAACCACTAAGTGGTAGTTAGATAACTGATTTTTCGTTTAAATGAAATATTACCACTTCTGTGATTTGATTTTAAAAAATCTGACATACATGGTTGTCATTAAGAAGTAAAATGTGGTTCAATGAGATTAAAATAATTTTTTTGGTGAATAGTAACTTTTAAGTTCTTAATCGCGATTAGAGGTAATTAGTGTAGTTTAAGGTAAAAATAATGTTTTAATAATATGAGATGTGCTTTACACATGTCCTACCCTCCTTGGATGTTCCATGGCCGACCAAGACAATCCATGGGTCAACTTGGGGACCCCATGGAGCAACTTTAGTTGGAAAAGGACATAAATACCTTTTCTTTAATGTTAAAGTAAAAAAAGACACAAACATAAAATGTTTTACTAAAACAATTTTTAAATGGGGTTATACAAGTCATATTTTTGACTATAAATAGTCATTGGAAAGCTAGAAAGATTTTCTACATCATAGTAGTTTTTTTTATAATTTTTAGACATTAAATAAATTAAATAGTTATGACATAATTATGGTACAGCGATGACCTCATTATTTAACGATTTAAATAAAATGAGAAGATAATGTAACATCCAAGGAATACACTTGTCCAAAGCATATTGGATGAGGAGATTTCGAACCCTTATCACCTTAACCTCTAATTATACAAGTGTGGGACCTTTAGAATCCGAAAAGCATTGTATAATAGAATAACATTTCATTACTTTCCAAAAGTGCCCCTCCTCTCCACTTATAAAAGGCCCCCACCACTCCCACCTTATTCACACCATCAAGACATTTTTCTTGGCCAAACTCTGCCCAAATACTCTCCCAACATCCCCTCTTACTCCTAGAATCCTCACTTTGTGCAGAACTCTTCCCAAAGAAGCCTTTGGCTCAAATCAAAAAAAGTTACCCGATTTTGAGGTAATGTCTTCTCTAATGTTGTTTTGTTTTATTTTTCTTCTCCAAACCCCTAAACTCTTTTTATTAATTTCTTTTGTAAAAACACCAGTATCATCAATATAATAGTATGTTGTTATAAGAAGGATTCGAGATACACTTACACACACCTGCATCTAATGGTTAAAGAACATACGGTTTCTGTGAATGGCGAATTTCTGCCTCACGAAACGATGATTGTTCAACACTCATATAACACCTTCAAAGGTGACCATTAAGATGTCACTATATTTATATATGATATATAATATGTTTATGTTTTACTTATTCTTCTGTATTTCTCATTTATGGCATACTTTATGATTTCCATTATGGGTAAACGCGATAATTTCATTTTAGGAAGTGCGGACTACCGCCCCCTCAAAGTGATTTGAATCGTTAATGCCATATGTGGGATGTATAAAGGATGGAGTGAATGGTATTATACACTATATTATACTGGAATTATATTATACATTTATATCATTATGATTTCATTCCATTAAATACGAAATAGAAATGAAAGTAGCGTTCATGCGTACGTACGACTTACCGTCTCCATGAACGGTGCATTTCATTTCTTACCTCTAAATGTTACGTAAAATTATAAATGAATGTATATACTGGATATATACAATATATATGACATCTAAATCATGAATATAATTCTGGAGATAATGGATATTCTACCACATAAACAACTTGTAATTATAAGAAATTTATTGTTGACTCAAGTACCAAAGATCGACAAAACGACCGTTATTAACTTAAATAATTACATAATGTTCATAACATTGTAATAAGTTATATAAAAAGAGTAATGAAATTAAAAATGGTTCTTAATAAGGTATATATTAACTCTAGTTTATTATTCAGGAGGTTAAAGAATGGTTGAGTCAAGTCAGACACGAGGTAAGGGAACTTCTTAACCCAATATCTATTCTTTGGGTTAATCTCCTACTTTCAAATTATGTCATGATATTATTATGTCCTATATTGTATTTTTACCTTATTTATGTGTACGTATAGTGAATACACATAATAGACCTACTTTATAAAAAAATGATCTTTTTAAGGACTTCGTCTCAATCCCCTTTCATTGAGTCATATTTGGTTTTATACACAGTTTTCTTTTATACAGTGTATAAACCCCTTTGACTTTTACGTTTATTCAAAAGGAATATTTTTTATACGAAGCGTTTTGCTAAACGACAAAAGGTAATGTTTTTCATTCCGTACTTATGCGGCGACAACGACTTCTCTGCCACCGTGACCATTATTTGAGTTCCGGCTTCCTCTACAAGCCATCATTTTTTAATGAAAAATAAATACAAAGTTTTAACATTCTTTTATTTTTGTATTGAAAATGGTTTTGAAAGCATTTTTATTATATCAATGTGTTGTATTGATATCTTGTGATTGAAATGTGGAAATGTTATGTTTCCTTTATGCATGTTTTATGCGATACGATTATGTTATGGTTTATGATATGTTTAAACCTATTCATATGAGGAATGTATTGGACTTAATAAGTGACGGGTGGAGCCCGCTATAGCTCCTCGATGCATCGGTAGGTCTCATGAGACAACTAGACGTGGAATTGGCCAAGGCCCTTTCCCAATTTGTTTTATGGTTTTGGCCGAGGCCTTAATCATTTTAGACGTCTTGGCCGAGGCCTTGACAAAATGTTTCAGAATGTCTGGCATTATACATTCCCTCATTATGAAAGTGGTTATTGATATTGCATGTGATTATTCGACCAGTAGAATATCCATGTGAAGAAGTGAATGGCATTATCTCATTTTACTTTTTCCATATTATGTTGAAGTTCAAGTTTAAAAGGATTTTGTTTTAGTTATACATTACCTTAAATTTTTATGTTTATTTATGAAAGATTCCGCAATATATTTATCCTTACTGAGCATCTGAGCTCACCCCTTTCAATGTTTTAATATTTTCCAGGATGTGAAGAAGTATTTTAGGATTGACCTGCAGGGATAGTCAGAAGAGGATATGAGTGTGGACTATGAAGAGTTTGTTATTAGTTTTTTTTACATTATGATGTAATGTAAGACTTATGAATGTATCTAGTGTTTCCAAGGATACTAAACTAATCGGTCTTTCGAGACTTGATCATTTGTGATCATGCCAATGTTACTGTAATTTTACTACTCATCACATTTGAATGTTATGAGAAACATATTAAAATACCATCCAAAGTAAATTTTTATATCTCACTTCCAAAGAAGATGTTATTTTTTTAAATGAATATATAAATGTTTTAATAATAGATTTCAAATTGGAGCTTCATTAAATGGAAGCAATGCTGTATTTCTTCAAAAATACATCCTTTATCTAAAAAAATTAATGTGTTCTTATATCAAGTCTAAAAAACATATATGTTTAATTTTAAACACATTTAATATATTAAATATTTATAAAATTTATAAAATCCATCAAGAGTGATTTTATTATTTTATAATCTCACTTATTGCCTTTTAAATAATTTTTTTTAAGAATGTTAATAATGTTCATACCGACCATTATAAAGACTAGGTTATAAGATAACACAATAATATTTTGTTGTTCAATTAAACTCAATCTTACATGTTGTATATTTTATCAAAATAACATGAAATTGTGTATTAAAGAATCCAAGCATATTATTGCATTTACCACAAGATAAGCCATTGTTGCTAATAGTGCATGCTTATTATGGTGTAGAATTCAAAAAAAAAGACATCAATGTAATAAATATCTCATAAAAATCACTGGGTGTTACCTTATACCCCATTAAAATAAATTTCTACCTCTATGTTCTAGAGGGATATAAAAGGATTTATACTTTAAAGTATCTTTCATAGAAACCCATATCATAAAATCAAATACTAAAACTTCATTGTGAAAAAAATAAAGATTGAATAATAATGGTTAACCAAAGTAACTCATCACATAGATTCAACATATAAGAACATAGGAGGGAAGAGAAAACATGGAAATGGAAAAAATATATAACCATTAAATTTTGATGGAGAGTGATAGAGAACAAAGTTAAGAAAAAGTTAAAAATCCAATATCCAAAAATCTATAATGATTTAAGGGACCATCTGATTCATTGGATATGAATGTACTATGATAAAAAAATTTATTTCAAGAACATTTCCCTAATGTTGATGAATTTTTCATTAGAAAAAATACTTAGTTTATTTTGGTATAATCTCTCTGTTGGTGGTTCCATGAAAAATTCCCACTTCATGTTTTATTAAAAGACAAGAAGTTGGATTTTTCATTGTTGAAGTGTCAATTGTTCATGTCATCCCCAAATAGAATAATAGGTAATTCCATCTTCATTTTTCACAAAACAAAATGTTAAAATAAGTTATTAAATTTGTATATGTCCTCCTAGGGTGAGATAATTAATTATTCTAAAAAAAATCATCCAAAATTTAACTTCACCTTTCTATAAACGATATCATTACAATACTTATGGCGTCTGAAAATCAAAAACATTAAAATTAGGATAATTGATCTCAGTATAACATGTATCCCCCATATATCATAAGTTATATCATGTTATTCAAATTATAAACACATCAACACCTTCGTCATGTATTCTCTTGAGATATGGTAATAACCTCAATTATCATATATCTTAATTAAAATAATACATGTTTCCTTATTCCAAATATTATTAGATATATTATTTAATTTCCAAAAATGTGTATACTTAATCCACGATAGCATAACCCTCTTGATAAAAAAATACATAACAAGTTCTAAGTAATTCATTACCCTATAATTTACTTATTTGTACACAATATATCATTATCCAAATATCATTGTATCATCATCAGGCTCATATTAAGGGTTATCCATTACTTAATATATTTCTCAAAAATATCTTCATCAAATTTCATGGTTATCGGTTCCAGTCAACCTAAACTATTAACTACTTAAGGAAAAACTATAGTGCAACAATCCTTAGATGTTTATTTATTCCATAATACCATAAAATTACATATACAATATTATTCTTAATAAACATAAAATAATTCCACTATCTTCTTGAACCATTGACAGAGCTTCATCATTTTAATCCTTTAAACTTATATCATCTAATATATCATTCCTAGTATCTCCGTCATTAACAACATCCATACTACCCATACAACTGTTATTATTCTATTCAAGAGATTTTAAACTAGGTATTCATTTTTCATATTGCCTATTCATCCCTCATTAGATAAATTTAACCATCATAGATGCCTTATGTAAAGACCAGTAAAATTAAAGGGAAATTTTTTCGTAATTTTCTTTGGAATTTTTCAAGAGCGCGGTTTCTGACGGCACCTGATTCCGAGGCCCAGAGTGCCCGGAATCAATTTCCGAAGTTTTGCTCGGGTACGTTCAGTGAACGAACGAGCGGGAATTTCTAACTTTTAAACCGGTGCCCGGAATCAAATTCCGAGGGCACCGATGAACTCGCAACGCCGATTTTCGCTTAAGGAGACCTTTTTCGAGGTTGCGTTTATTTCGGGTTGAGAGTTAGTTTTTTTTGGATGTTTAGAATAAGTTAAATACAAATTGTGGAATAAAAATTTTTATTTTAACTTATTTGTTAACTTCTCCCAAAGGGAGTTAGTGGTGGGACCCACATCCACTTAACCTCCCTTGGGAGGATTAAGTGTGGTGGGGCCCACCCGAAGCATAACTCTTCATCTTCTCTTTTAAAACTCCCTTAACCTTCTCTTTTAATTAACTTGACAAGTTGGGTTATTAAATGGGTTGAGTTGTCTTAATTCAAACCTTTGAATTTCAAATGGTTTGGTTGAGTAAATAAAATATGCCCTTAGCTTATTTTATTTGGTTAGAATTCTCTAGCCTCCTTGAGAGATTTTGAAGCCATCTTCTTCTTCTTCTTCAAGATTTGACGAAGAACACGAAGAACCTTCGAGCTTCGACGAAGAACGCCACGCTCTCGGGAACCGTCTTCCACGACGCCATACCCGCGACACCGACGACGTCTTCTTCCACGTCATCTCTTCCGCGACGAATTCCCGCGACGAAATCGTTGTCAATGAACTTCGAATCCTCGCTTCACGACATCGACGTCCTTTTTCTTTGACACCGACCACCGCGACGCGTCTTCCGCGGGTCGTTGACGATCATCGATCTTGAAACCCAGGTAGGGGTTTGTTGTTGATTATTTATTTACTCTCGTTCTTGGTTCTAGCATGATAATCATGTGGATAAATATTTAAGTGTTATCGTCTAACGAGAGGGGGGCCGGACCGCACAAACATGGCCGAATCCCCCCTCCTTTGTTCTTGAATATTATTATTTTCTTGTGGATGAACGAGATGGCGTGGTGTCGTCGCACCACGCGGGAATCGCACGGCTATAGTTGCACGGCGCCGTCGCGCCGCGCCGTGGAAGTTTATCAAGAACGCGACACCGTCGCGCAGCGTCAAAGGGAACTGAAGGCGCCGCGGCCGGAGTGGGGCCGCGGCGGAGGGGCGCAATGCCGTTGCACTGCGCCGGATGATGAAGGCCGCGGCCGGTTCCGGGACGCGGCGGAACGGGAAGACCGGTGGCCAGCCGGGCCGCCGGTGTCGGAAGCCGGAAGGGGGACCGGCCTTGCCGGTTCTATTGAGGATGAACCGGCCGGCCATGTTGGGCCGACCAGAAGGGAGAAGTGCCGGGGGAATTAATTCCCCCGGCTGGCCACAAACCGGACCCCCATAAAGGGGGGGCCACGGTTACACCAAGGGGGGGGGGGGAGTCGGGTCGGGTCGGCCCGGTCCCGGACCCCCCGTTTTCGAATCGACTTCGGTCTTTTGCCCATAACATGAGCTACGGACTTCCGAATGACGAACCGTCAGTGGAGATGTGATCCTTGGATCGAGACGGTCAATTCGGTATATCGCACTCAAAGTTTCGGAATACCTTGAGTTCAGCCGAGTTGGTTCGTACACGAAACCAACCGGGCCCTCGGAGCGGAAACACTCATATCTTGAGCTACGGACGTCCGATTGACGTGCCGTCAGATTTGTTGTGTTCCTCTTAGTGAGACGGATCTTTTTCCATAATTCGCCCGAGGTTTGGACGTAGGTGGAGTACGGTCGGGTTGGTTTTTCCTTAAAAACCAACCGGGCCCCTGGGACGAAAAGGCCAATAACTCTCAGACCGGGCGTCCGATCGACGCGCCGTCTGTTGCGTTGAGTTCCTGTTGGCGATACAGAACTTTTGGATACATCAACTCTGGACTTTGTGGCAGTTGATGTATCAGCCTCTCGGCTCGTGCAGCGGACCCTCCCAAACGAGCTTGTTGTGTGCGGGAACCCTACTGCTGGTTGCGACTGTGACTGCTACTGCTACTGCTACTATGACTGCGACGACGACAGTACAGAGATCCTTAGTGGATTCGACGACGACGACTACAACACTCAGCGATCCTACGTGGATCAGTGCTACAGGTCCTGTGTGGGCCCGATCCTGTGTGGGTCCGATCCTGTGTGGGTCATTGCGCTCAGCGGTCCTGTGTGAACCAGCGCCTACAGGTCCTGTGTGGGCCCGATCCTGTGTGGGTCTTTGCGGGGGTTAGTTACCTATCGATCCTTCGTGGGTCCGATGACTTAGATTGATCAGAGATCATCTTTATCGTCTTTAGAAGAAGTATACATGTGTGAGCTGAATCATGTTGCTTTCCTGTGTGGATTGTGTTGTGCTATCTTGTGTGGGTTTCGTTTTGCTTTCCTGTGTGGAATATGTATACATTCATGTGTGGACTGACTTGTACATGGGCTTGGAGGTTGGAGCGTATTGGAATTGATGACTTAGGTATATGTATGGACATATACCTAAGCAGTGTCGGTTGTTACTTTGTGTTTGTATCTAACCATTGTTGTTTATCCTTTGTGGATTTTAGGAGACCTTCAGGGGTCTCGGGGTCCCTACTGAGTAGCTTATAGTCACCCCTGCACGGGCTATGCCCGCACTACGTTGTGTTGGTTGCAGACGATGGACATCGTTGATCGTGGTTGAGGCTTGCAGAGCAGGACGGTTCCTGGAGGTGGACCACTGGGCGGGACGTACTCGGAGCGGACGGTGGGACCCGTGGAGCAGTGGAGCTATCTGTACCCACCCTTCAGGTGGGATTTCCAGTGGACAGCTTGGTGTAGCGGCGTTTACTTTATAGTTTCTGTTTTCCCTTTCGAGTTGTACTTTACTTTCAGTTTGGGTTTGTATACTGGCCCATTTACTTTTCCGCACTTTCAGTTGTACTCTGTTTTTACTTAGTGTTTACTTTCCGCTTCCTTACTCTGTGGTGCATGTTTACTTTACAAAGGCAATACCTTCCCTTTTTACCGGGATTTACGCCTTGGTGCTAGTCTCCAGCCCCTGGCCTATGGAAGGCGGTCTTGGGGTAGTCACGGCACGGGCCCCGAGGATGGGTCGTGACAAATTGGTATCAAAGGAGTTCGGTTCTACCGCGAACTCTGATCTTTTCTATGTGAAGAAAAAAAAATTAGCGTATTGAGTGTGGTTATCAGTCCAGGGAGTCCAGTGTTGGTGCGGTGGCCGACGTATCCGTACACCAGGACCCTGACTTCTGATTTCCGACTTAATGCACGAAAACATTGATTGCGTGTGTGTTTCAAAGTTTTCTTTGTGATTACTTTATATCAGCTCACCAGGTATACTGTTCTGACCGTGGCGCACCTCTTTCCTTTTCAGGATGGCCCCACGACGACATCCAGCTAGGGTTCTGGGAGTCGAGTGTGACGACAGCCCACAGAGCGACGAGGCCTTGGTGCAGGGCCCTTTGTCAACAGTGGCACCGGAGGTAGCTCTACCCGCCGAGCCACCGATGCTTCCAGCACCAGCCGCTGACGATGCACGTCGCCTTGGAGCTCTGCACGAGTTCCAGCGCCATCGACCACCTAGGTTCCGTGGGGAGACAGACCCCCAGGCAGCAGAGGACTGGCTGGAGGCAGTGGTACGAGTTTTTAGGCTAGTGAGGACACCTACAGACCTCATGGTGATCCTCGCTGCGAGCCTACTGCACGCACCAGCGGGCCGATGGTGGAGCTTGATGCTCTAGGAGCACGATAAGGCATATCTACTTTGGACGGACTTTGAGAGCCTCTTCTGCTCGGAGTTCTTCCCAGCCACCCTTCGTGCGGTGCGTATTCAGGAGCTTCTTCAGCTGCGGCAGGGCAGCATGACGGTCGCTCAGTACTCGGTGAGATTTACTGATCTCTCACGCTACTCGAACGACATGGTACGGGACCCATTCTTCCGGGCCCGGACCTTCGAGCAGGGTTTGAGACACGAGATCAGGGCATCGTTGATCTCCCTCGGCATACCGACTCAGACAAGAGTACTGGAGCGGGCCCTTTTGATCGAGAGTTTTCTTGCTGAGTCTACACCAGCACCGAGACCCACCGTAGGGAGGCACGTGGTAGAGTCATCTGCAGCAGGAAGTCGACAGGTGACTCAGGGGTCCAGGCAGGCCAGACGTTCAGGAAGACGACCTCAGGACACTGGCTCAGCAGTGCGGGGCACACAGCGAGGAGCCAGTCTTTTGAGAGGCAGGCAGTGCTACTCGTGCGGCGGGCAGGGCCACATGGCTCGTGACTGCCCGACCCGCCGTGCCGAGGAGCAGCAGACGGTTGAGGGACCACCGAGGCAGAGGAAGAGGGTCGACCGTGGTGGTCCGCAGGGAGGAGGCGAACGAGGCAGAGGAGATGGCCGAGCAGCAGGTGGTGGGCGACGCTTTGAGGCTCTGCCACCACCACCACCAGGAGGTCCACCCCGACCACAGGGAGTAGGCGGGCACAGACAGGCACAGCTCCAGGCAGCAGAGGCCGATGACCACGGCACACCCGAGATGATTCGAGGTACTATCTGTGTCTATTCCACCCTTGCTGCAGTACTTATAGACACAGGAGCGAGTCACTCTTTCATAGCCGCTGCCAATGTTCGGAGCTCGGAGATTCCGACAGAGTCGTTGGCTCGATCCTTACGGCTAGAGACTCCTACGGGAGCAGACTCGACGATTACGCACTGGTGCCGGCAGTGTGAGCTTACTCTAGGAGGCGAGAGCTTCGGCTGGGATCTTCTTGTAGCAGCGTCGAGGCCTTACGACGTCATCTTGGGCATGGATTGGCTATCTACGGTCCATGCGCAGATTGACTGTTTTAGGCGCAAGGTGCGATGTGTACGCACCGACAGGAGTAGGTTCACCTTCACCGGCGAGAAAGGAGCCTTTGCAGCACAGGATGGACTTCCGTGGAGGAGAGGACAGCCCATCACTCATCAGTTGTCTAGCCTCATCCTTGGAGCAGTTAACGTGCAGAGTCCTGGTTTTCCTGCAGTGGTGGATCAGTTTGCGGACGTTTTTCCCGACGACGTTCCAGGGCTACCTCCTCGCAGAGAGGTAGACTTTTATATTGAATTGTACCCCGGGACATCCCCGATATCCACTCCAGCATATCGGATGGCCCCCGTCGAGCTTCAAGAGCTACGGGTACAGTTGGAGGACTTGCAGGGAAAGGGGTTCATCCGACCCAGTATTTCACCCTGAGCTTCCCCGATATTGTTCACAAAGAAGGTGGACGGAAGCATGCGACGTTGTGTTGACTATCGTCGCCTGAACCAGGTGACAGTGAGGAGCAAGTATTCGCTACCGAGGATTGATGACCTCTTTGATCAGCTCAAGGGAGCACAGTGGTTCTCAAAGATAGACCTCAGGTCAGGCTATCATCAGCTCAGAGTCAGAGACGAGGACGTGTAGAAGACGGCCTTCAGATGACGGTATGGCCCCTATGAGTTCTTGGTTATGCCTTTTGGCGTAACCAATGCTCCAGCAGTGTTCATGGACCTCATGAAAAGGATCGTTCAGCCATACCTTGATCGGTTTGTCGTGGTCTTCATCGACGACATTCTGATTTACTCTACGACTGAGGAGGAGCATGCCTATCACTTGCGAGTTGTACTAGACTCACTCCGAGAGCACCATCTTTATGGTAAGCTCTCGAAGTGCCAGTTCTGGATACGTGAGGTCCACTTCTTGGGACACGTTATCTCTGAGGCAGGAGTTGCAGTGGATCCTACGAAGATCGAGGCTGTGTTAGCATGGGAACCACCCAGGAGCGTGACTGAGGTTCAGAGTTTCTTAGGTCTAGCTGGATACTATCGGAGATTTGTGCCAGACTTCTCTAGAGTTGCAGCACCACTCACAGCTTTGACGAAGAAGGAGAAACCCTTCGTGTGGTCAGACAGATGTCAGCAGAGCTTCCAGGAGCTGAGACAGAGATTGACCAGCGCACCTATCTTGAGGTTTCCTGAGGAGGGAGTAGGGTACGTAGTTTACTATGATGCATCAGGGACCGGACTCAGTTGCGTCCTGATGTAAGAGAGGGCAGTGATCGCCTAGGGATCACGACAGCTGAGGCCACATGAGCAGAACTACGCTACCCATGACCTGGAGTTGGCAGTGGTGGTCTTCTCTCTGAATACATGGTGGCACTAATTGATGGGAGAGCGCTTTACAGTCTTTTCTGATCATCAGAGTCTCAGGTATATCTTCTCACAGAAGGACCTGAACCTGAGACAACGGCGATGGCTCGAGTTCCTCCAGGACTATAACTTTGAGATAGTCTATACTCCTAGAAAGGGGAACGTAGTAGCCGATGCTCTCAGCAGGAGAATAGGCATTCAACTACTTGAGGAGGCGACAGAGCAGCTAGCCTCTTTGCAGATATCCTTCGTGGATAGAGATGGAGTAGCCTTCCTCCAGTCTCTCACAGTCACCCCTCCACTACTGCAGCGGGTCCGAGAGGCACAGCGTGAGGACGCTGACTGTGAGACACGGTGTGCACAGATATCCTCGGTTCAGGAACCTGATGGTTTCTCCCTTGGAGCAGAGCACGACATCCTTTTTAGAGGACGTACCATGGTACCAGTCTCTTTGCGAGAGGAGGTGCTGAGAGAGTTTCACACTTCTGCCTTGGAGGTACATCCTGGAGTGGCGAAGATGTACCAGGACCTCAGACGACAGCACTGGTGGTCGGGCTTGAAGAAGGCTATAGCAGAGTTCGTTTCTCGATGCCTCACCTGCCAGCAGGTGAAGGTAGAGCATCAGGTACCAGCAGGCTTGGTACAGCCCTTGGAGGTCCCTCAGTGGAAGCGGGACGACATATCTATGGACTTCGTGACTGGACTTCCACGCACTTCCAGAGGTCACAACTCCATTTGGGTGATTGTTGACCGACTCACCAAGTCGGCACACTTCTTACCCATCAGAGAGCAGGGCTTAGTGGAGAGCTTGGGACATCTCTACGCTCAGGAGATTGTGCGGCTCCACGGTGTTCGATCATCTATCGTCTCCGATCGAGATGCTCGCTTTACTTCCCGGCTTTGGAAGGGGTTACAGGAGGCGTTCGGGACGCAGCTACGTCTGAGCACAGCTTTTCACCCTCAGACGGATGGTCAGACGGAGAGGACCATCCAGACTCTCAAGGACATGCTCCGCGCTTGTGTCCTCAACTTTGGTCGTAGCTGGGAGGACCACCTACCCTTGGTGGAGTTTGCGTACAACAACAGCTACCACTCCACCATCGGGATGGCACCATACGAGGAGTTGTTCGGCCGACCTTGTAGATCTCCTTTGTGCTGGACAAACCCTGGGGAGTCAGCACTTGTGGGACCGGAGATGGTCCAGGCCACGACAGAGAAGGTCCAGGTCATCCAGGAGCGGATGAGGACAACTCAGAACCGGAAGAAGTCATACGCTGACAGGAGGCGGAGGCCACTAGAGTTCGAGGATGGCGACCACGTCTTCTTGCAGGTCTCACCTCGACGTGGTATACAGAGATTTGGTCGAGGCGGCAAGTTATCTCCGAGCTTCATCGGACCCTTCCAGGTCCTCAGCAGGATTGGCGAGGTGGCTTATCGCCTGGCTCTACCACATCAGTTGCACCGGGTGCACGACGTCTTCCACGTGTCTCAGATGAGGAGATACGTGCACGGCCCGACACACATCATTGACCATGGGGAGCTTGACGTTGACGATGGGGCGACTTTTACGGAGGTCCCGGTGGAGATAGAGGATCGATAGGAGCGGGTCCTACGTGGGCGATCGATTCCTCTTGTTCACATCAGATGGAAACACGGGAACCTCCAGGAGAGCACATGGGAGCGGGAGGCTCAGATGCGTGCTCAGTACCCTCATTTGTTTTCCTAGTTTTTGATGTATCTTTACGGGGACGTAAAGCCTTGATGTGGGAGTAATATAAAGACCCGTAAAATTCAAGGGAAATTTTTTCTTAATTTTTTTTGGAATTTTACAAGAGCGCGGTTTCTGATGACACCTGATTCCGAGGCCCGGAGTGCCCGGAATCAATTTCCAAAGTTTGGCTCGGGTACGTTCAGTGAACGAACGAGTGGGAATTTCTAACTTTTAAACAGTTTCCCGGAATCAAATTCCGAGGGCACCGATGAACTCGCAGCGCCGATTTTCGCTTAAGGAGACCTTTTCCGAGGTTGCGTTTATTTCAGGTTGAGAGTTTGTTTTTTTGTTTGGAAGTTTAGAATAAGTTAAATAAAAATTGTGGAATACAAATTTTATTTTAACTTATTGGTTAACTTCTCCCAAAGGGAGTTAATGGTGGGACCCGCATCCACTTAACCACCCTTGGGAGGATTAAGTGTGGTGGGGCCCACCCGAAGCATAACTCTTCATCTTCTCTTTTAAAACTCCCTTAACCTTCTCTTTTAATTAACTTGACAAGTTGGGTTATTAAATGGGTTGAGTTGTCTTAATTCAAACCTTTGAATTTCAAATGGTTTGGTTGAGTAAATAAAATAATCCCCTAGCTTATTTTATTTGGTTCGAATTCTCTAGCCTCCTTGAGAGATTTTTAAGACTTCTTCTTCTTCTTCTTCAAGCTTTGACAAAGAACGTGAAGAACCTTCGAGCTTCGACGAAGAACGCCACGTTCTCGGGAACCGTCTTCCGCGACGCCATACCCGCGACACCGACGACCTCTTCTTTCGCGTCATCTCTTCCGCGACGATTTCTCGCGATAAAATCGTCGTCAAAGAACTTTGAATCCTCGCTTCACGACATCGACGTCCTTCTTCCGTGACGCCGACCACCGCGATGCGTCTTCCGCGGGTCGTTGACGATCATCGATCTTGAAACCGAGGTAGGGGATTGTTGTTGATTATTTATTTACTCTCGTTCTTGGTTATAGCAGGATAATCTTGTGGATAAATATTTAAGTGTTATCGTCTAACGAGAGGGGGGCCGGACCGCACAAACACGGCTGAATCCCCCCTCCTTTGTTCTTGAATATTATTATTTTCTTGTGGATGAACGAGATGGCATGGTGCCGTCGCACCACGCGGGAATCGCACGGCTATAGTTGCATGGCGCCGTCGCGCCGCGCCGCAGAAGTTTATCAAGAACGCGACGCCGTCGCGCCGCGTCGAAGGGAACCGAAGGCGCCGCGGCGGAGGGGCGCGCTGCTGTCGCACCGCGCCGGATGACGAAGGTCGCGGCCGGTTCCGGGCCGCGGCGGAACGGGAAGACCGGCGGCCAGCCGGGCCGCCAGTGTCGGAAGCAGGAAGGGGGACCGTTCTTGCCGGTCCCGTTGAGGAATAATCGGCCGGCCATGTTGGGCCGGTCGGAAGGGAGAAGTTCCGGGGGAATTAATTCCCCCGGCTGGCCACAAACCGGCCCCCCATAAAGGGGGGGCCGCGGTTACACCAAGGGGGGGGGGGCAGCGCCCCCCCCGTTTTCCTCAAAGCAGGCCCCCCCCCCCACGTGAGGGGGGAACCGGTTTCACAAAGGGGGGGCAGTGCCCCCCGTATTTCTCAACGGCAGGCCCCCACGAGGGGGGGCCGTTTGATCAAAGGCGCGGCTTTCAGCCGCGCCGCCAGCAGAGAAGCGGGGGCCTTTCCCCCCGCGCATGGCACCCGAGCGGCGCCCAGTACGCGCAGCCAGCGGCCGGGCCGGGTCGGACCCGGGTCGGTTCGACCCGGTCCGGGCCAACCCGGGGGGGGGGGGGGGGGTCGGGCCGGGTCAGCCTGGACCCCGACCGCCCGTTTTCGAATCAACTTCGTTCTTTTGCCCATAACTTGAGCTACGGACCTCCGAATGATGAACCGTCAGCGGAGATGCGATCCTTGGATCGAGACGGTCGATTTGGTATATCGTACTCAAAGATTCGGAATACAATGAGTTCGTCTGGGTTGGTTCGTACACGAAACCAACCGGGCCCTCGGAGCGGAAACACTCATATCTTGAGCTAAGGACGTCCGATTGACGTACCGTCAGCTTTGTTGTGTTCCTCTTAGTGAGACGGATCCTTTAGAATACTCTGCCCGAGGTTTGGACGCAGGTGGACTACGGTCGGGTTGGTTTTTCCTTAAAAACCAACCGGGCCCCTGGGACGAAAAAACCAATAACTCTCAGACCGGGCGTCCGATCGACGCGCCATCTGTTGCGTTGAGTTCCTGTTAGCGATACAGAACTTTTGGATACATCAACTCTGGACTTTGTGGCAGCTGATGTATCAGCCTATCAGGTCGTGGAGCGGACCCTCCCAAACGAGCTTGCTATGTCCGGGAACCCTAGTGCTGGCTGCGACTGTGACTGCTACTGCTACTGCTACTGCTACTATGACTGCGAGGACGACAGTACAGAGTTCCTTAGTGGATTCGACGATGACGACTACAGCACTCAGCGATCCTGCGTGGATCAGTGCTACAGGTCCGGTGTGGGCCCGATCCTGTGTGCGTCCGATCCTGTGTGGGTCATTGCGCTCATCGGCCCTGTGTGAACCAGCGCCTATAGGTCCTGTGTGGGCCCGATCTTGTGTGGGTCTTTGCGGGGGTTAGTTACCTATCGATCCTTCGAGGGTCCGATGACTTAGATGGATCAGAGATCATCTTTATCGTCTTTAGAAGAAGTATACCTGTGTGATCTGAATCCTGTTGCTTTCCTGTGTGGATTGTGTTGTGCTATCCTGTGTGGGTTTCGTTTTTCTTTCCTGTGTGGAATACGTATACTTTCCTGTGTGGACTGAGTTGTACTTGGGCTCGGAGGTTGGAGCGTATTGGAATTGATGACTTAGGTATATGTATGGGCATATACCTAAGCAGTGTCTGTTGTTACTTCGTGTTTGTATCTCACCTTTGTGGTTTATCCTTTGTGGATTTTGGGAGACCTTCAGGGGTCTCGGGGTCCCTACTGAGTAGCTTATACTCACCCCTGCACGGGCTATGCCCGCACTACGTTGTGTTGGTTGCAGACGACGGACAACGTTGATCGTGGTTGAGGCTTGCAGAGCAGGATGGTTCCTGGAGGTGGACCACTGGGCGGGACGTACTCGGAGCGGACGGTGGGACCCGTGGAGCAGTTGAGCTATCTGTACCCACCCTTCAGGTGGGATTTCCAGTGGACAACTCGGTGTAGCAGCTTTTACTTTACAATTGTTGTTTTCCCTTTCGAGTTGTACTTTACTTTCAGTTTGGGTTTGTATGCTGGCCCATTTACTTTTCCTCACTTTCAGTTGTACTCTGTTTTTACTTAGTGTTTACTTTCCGCTTACTTACTCTGTAGTGCTTGTTTACTTTACAAAGGCAATGCCTTCCCTTTTTACCGGGATTTACGCCTTGGTGCTAGTCGCCTGCCCCTGGCCTATGGAAGGCGGGCTTGGGGTAGTCACGGCACGGGCCCCAAGGACGGGTCGTGACACCTTATAAATACCATTATCCTTTTCCATTGGGTTAACCAAACCTTTTTTAGAAATTACTGGATTTTATTCCTTCTTCTCCAAACCAAAATCATCTTCAAGATCCATTGAAACATTCTCTTTTATGAATCTTCCTACGTGATTTATATGAGGAAAATTAAACTAAATTTTCTATGTGGTCACCATGAAACTCCATCTTTCTCTTATTATGTCGGTCAAGAAGCTCACCATTGTTTATATTATTTATCATATTATGAGATTTTTTATTAGGCATAATAACTCTATTTCTGCTTCTAACTCCAATTTTATTTGTTTTCTCATGAGTAGTATCATTAAATTGTTCATCATATTCTCCACTAACATGAGTCCTCCTATTTCTAGACATTTTCAAAAACCAAAAAAGAAAAGTGTGTGAGTAATTAATCATACTAGTGAGGCAACATAATCAACTAGGCATACTTTAAATCTCTAAAATCATAGGTCTAATACTTGGTTATTAATAATTATCATACAAAATCTTAGATTGTGACCTATACCTAGGCTTATCATTAGTATATCCTAATACACTTCCTTAGAAATATCTCTAGGGATCTCAAAAAGATTTTTGAATCATAGTTTCCAATGTTTGACTAAAAATTCTATCCGATACCAACTCTAACGACCCCAACATGGTGTACATGGACAATACATTTTTTATGCACAATATTTAATAAAATAGAAAAATAGCCACCCAAATATTTTAATAGTTTAGTGTCTTTAGAAACATGAAACACATTCTTCTAACATAGTGGAAAATATTTAACCTCTCTAATAAAGTACTTCCCCTTTAGTTTTCTTTCCTAAAACCATTATTTATATCCTCAAGAAAAGAAAATATAAAATTTTGTGCTCAAATTATTAGTATGGATAAATATGGAGAACATCATACAAATGTCATAATATGAACATAAATTTTGAATATCAATTCCATGAGTCATGAAATTAATATTAGCAATGCGTAATGCATAAATGAAAAATAAATATGAACCGTGATAAAATAAAATTTTTCATAAAACATGTAATCATGGAAAAACTATAAGCATAGAAATTCATTTTCTTGTAAGCCAAGGGAAATTTACATGACCATCATAGTTGAAAAATTCCATTATTGAACTGAGTTTACATCTCATTCCAGCCATGTGTTACTGAACAAGATTTACTTATCATTCTATTCATGCCTATCTCTTGAGATATTAATCTTCAGCCATGCATTGTAGGGAGATATATGACCCACCAATCGCATAATGAAAACCATAAATATGTGTTCAAAAAAAAATCATAAATCATTCATCATAACATAAACCAAAGAATAAAATGGGTTTCTTAAACCTTTTTCAATTATAATCAATATAAACCAAATGAATTTCCTAAAATGAAGTTCCACATAAACAAAATCAAACAATATTAATAATAAGGATAGTATAATTGAAAACATAAGCCTATTAAAGAACAACATAACATATGTAAAATAATTTTGATATAATAATTGAACTTAATTATTGAGGAATATACCCTTTCTTCTTCAAAATATTTTTATTCTATTAAAATTCCATGTAATTTTAGAAGAAAATAATATATTTAGAAATAAATTTTAAATCATGTAGATGAACCTCCATATAAATAAGGGGTTATAAAAACCTAAAAATCCATTAATGTTGTGTATGTTAGAAAAACAGTCTCCTCGAACTTTTGCGAGAACTGTCAAAAAGGACCTCATACCAAGAATGAAATTTTTTTATGTTCATACATTTTAATAAAAATTTACCAATGGGTAAAATTTATTTTCAAAATTTTTAGAAAAATACATATAATATTTCATATTTTTTGGAACATGAATTTGGGTAATAAATATACCCCAATAAATACTTATGAATAATCAATCTCAGAGAATATTGAGTTTGAAAAATAATCCCATACCTTATGTCTAATTTCCATTGTATGTATCCAAACCACGTATATAATGATTTAAATAATCTCATCGAATTATTCCAGAATAATATTCTCTTTTATGATAAGATATGTGATCATATTATCAAATGGTTGTTAGTAAAATTTTACTATTACTCATTATTCAGGGATTAACTACATTATGTTCTTCTGCGTGTTTTGTCGAATAATATTTTGTTCTACTACTTAAAAAATAGTTATCTCATTTAAAAATTATATTAACATAATAGATACCATATTTCTTCAACGTGCTTCCTCTAAATCACCTCCTAGAGCACTAG
Source organism: Viscum album (assembly GCA_963277665.1). NCBI lineage: Eukaryota > Viridiplantae > Streptophyta > Magnoliopsida > Santalales > Viscaceae > Viscum > Viscum album. The sequence goes on along the minus strand of OY728149.1, from coordinate 106,733,919 downwards.
AGTTGGTCTTTGAAAATAAAATAACATCTATAATGTAACTAGGGATGTTTATAAGAGAAATTTACATTATATTGATGAGCTTTATGGAACAAAGTGAAGTGAAGAGGTGAGGGATGAGGATCACTTTTATAATTGAGTTGAGTGGCACTTTTGGGATCTCCAAAAATAATAATTTATAATAATATAAAACCCTACACAACACCTCCAAAATGTGCCAATTTCTAATATTAGATGATATCGGGTTTTAATATAATCTACCAATAAATATTAGACATGTTTGTTTTGTAAATTTAAATATTATCATTTTAATTAACAATAATTTCTTCTAGTTAATTTTAAGTAAGATAAAAAATATTTCAATATTAAAAGGGTTCAATATTTACTTATTTGATGACAATTAGACTATAAATAAGTAAAATAGAACATTATAGATGATACACTAATTATTATGCTTTTTTTAAATAATGATTTTTAATAATTTCCTAAAATTTTATTTTGATAAGGAATCAATATTATCAATTTTGACACTATTTAATTAATTTATTTCTATAAATATCAAGAAAATAAGTTAAATTTGAACCAACTACCTTATTATATTAATAATATCATATTTTAATATATAAAATTAATTGGAAATAATAATTATCACAAATTAAGTTTATTTTAAAAGTTTTAATAATATTTATTTGATATCTTCATTAATAATGTAATTACTATATCACTTTTGTCTAATTATTTAGTATACTTATTTTTTGAAAAAATATTTCAAATAAAATTATATGATGAATAAAAATCTACTATATTTTATAATAATATACGTTTTTGAATTTATCTTTTGTAAAATACGACATTTTAAATATTATACTTATTAAATTATGAATGTGACAACTTTAACTTCATCATAAATAAAATAATATATGTGTCACAATCTCTTCTATAAGGCTCCCAATGGTCTCTAACTCGAACCTTAGATGGTTATGGCCATGATATACACTACCAATAATATTTGTTTCCATTTTTTTGGTCCTTTTATGGTTATTAATATTTAAATTAAAAAATTTATTAATTTCTCATCAATTAATTAATTTTTACATCATCAAAGTATAAGTTTGTAAGGTAATTATTTATATTAAAAATATGAAAAATAAAGTACAATGATAAATAAAAATAATTTACATTGAAAATTAGTATTTATAATTGAATTTATCTTTTATATAACCTGATATATAAAATAATATAGTTTAAAATTTCAGTGAGATGTATTAATATTTTCTTTAAATAAAATAAAATAAATTTCATCATCTCATCCAAGTGGATTCCAAAGGATACTTTTTTACCCAAGTATGATTTAGGTCAGAACACACTCATACAATTCTATTAATACAACTAGTAAGGAAATATTATAATAGTATTCTTACCCATAATTACTTGTTTTACCCTTTTACCATATTAATAACAAAAACCGAAGTTACTATTCATAATGACAAAAAATAAAACACAAATTTTTAAATAATTTGGACCTACTGATTCTAAATATGGAATCCATTTTTCAAAATTAATAACCTAAAATTTTTAGTAACTAAATTTAAATTAATCCCATTTTCGGAAAGATAGAGGGAGTATTAAAAGTTAAAACAATGAAAAGGATTGAAATGTTTTTACATCTAAATTCAATGTAAAATTAAGGTTAATTACATATATTATATTTAATGATAAAAATATATTCTATTTATACTTTAAAACCGTTCAATATTATAATTTACCTATATAAATTTTTTCAATGAAAAAACTTGTTTAAAAAAAATTATTATGTTTTTACTATTCATCAAAATATGATTGTTATCACAAAAATACAAAAATATCATCCAAAGTAAATTTTTATATCCCTCTTTTAAAGATGAAGTTTATTTTGTTAAATAGAATATATAAAATTTTCCAAAACTATATTTGAAATTAGTACGCCATGAAAAGGTGGAAATACTATATTTTTTGAGAAATACTTCTTTTATCCAAAAAATTAAATTTTTTCTTATATCATGTTCAGAAAACATATAAAATGATTTCTAAAAATTATATTGAATAAATTAAAATTATATTATATTAATAAAATCCATTAAGAGTGATTTTATTATTTTATAACCTCACTTTTTTAAATAGTTTTTCAGAAGAAAGTTAATAATATTCATACCCGCCATTATATTCACTTGGTTATAAGGTAACATAATAATTTTTGTATTATAAATTAAAATTAGTCTTGCATAAAATTGATTTTATCATAATAACATGAAATTCTGTATAACAAAACCCATGCATTGTGTTGCATATACTGCAAGCTAAGATGATGTGGCATATAACACAAGATTATCTTGGTGTAGCATACAAAAAAACGAAATCAAAGGAAAAATATCTATTTCAAAAAAATCATGTGGTTTAACACTAACTATCAAGTTCTGATGGATATTAATATATATAATCCTCAAAAAACAATTAACTATTAAGAATCCATAAACAAAATACGCTTGAAAATTACAATTGATATCATCAAGAATGATGATAAATTGATAAAATTTTATTTCAAGATGATTTTCCTAAATTTGAATAATTTTCATGAAAATATATACTTTAATGATTACATAAGTTCCTTAACCCTTATTGTTCGTTGATAAAATTCCACTTTGTATATTCTTCAAATAAATGATGGTGAATTATTATTCAAAAATCATTAACAGATCATGAGATCCATAAATAGAATGATTGGTCATTCCATTTGTATTTATCAAAATAATTACATTAACAAAAGTTATTAAATATGAATAAATCCTTATATGATGAGACAATACATTAATTCTCTAAACTCTAATCTGAATATTAACTTAATCCATTCGAAAAATAGTTAACCTTGTAACCCTTATGATGGGGCACTAGTCAGCCTCTACCTCAGCTCCTAAAAGATCTAATGGAATGTCTCCGACCACACGAAGGGTTTCCCATTCTTCGTCAAGGATTATAGTGATTTTGTAACTCTGGAGAAGTCTGAAATGAATCTCTGGTAGTAACCAGAAAAAACTAGGAACCTCTGTACCTCTGTCACACTCTTGCGTGGCTCCGAAGAAAGTACCACCATAATCATTGCTGGATCCACTGCCACTCCAGCATCGGATATGACATGTCCCAATAAGTGAACCACTTAGATCCAAAACTGGATCTTCGAGAGCTTACCATAAAGCTGGTGCTCACGAAGTGTATCCAGTACTACTTGAAAAGGATAGGCATACTCCTCCTCAGTAGTCTAGTAGATCAGAATGTTGCCATTGAAGACTAAGACAAAACTATCGAGGTATGGCTGGAAAATCTTGTTCATGAGTCCCATGAACACTACCAGATAATTGGTTACGCCGAACGGCATATCTAAGAACTCTTAGTGGCCATACCGTCATCTGAAGGACATCTTCTGCACATCCTCATCTCAAACTCTGAGTTGGTGATAGCCTGATCTGAGATCAATATTTGAGAACCACCAGGCACCCTTAAACTGATCAAATAGGTCTTCAATCATTGGGAGTGTGTACTTGTTCTTTAATGTTACCTGGTTCAGGCAATGGTAGTCAAGAAAAAGCCTCAACCACCCATCCATTTCTTGGAGAATAGAGGGAGAAACATTAGGCCGAATGAATCCCTTCCCGTAAAAGTCTTCTAGTTGTACTCGTAGCTCACGAGGCTCTATGATAGCTATTTGATATGCTGGTGTAGATATAGGTGTCTTCTAGGGGTACATTTTAATGTATATTTCCACCTCTCTACGAGGAGGTAGACCTAGGACATCATCAGGGAAAACATCCACGTACTGGTCCACTATTACAAGATAGCTTGAACTCTCCACATTAACTGCTCCGAGAGTATGGAAATCCAACTGATGAGTGATCGGTTGCACCCTCCTCCAGGTAAGTCTGTCATGAGATGTAAAGGCTCCCTTCTCACCAGTGAAGGTAAACCTAGTCCCATCCACGTTGACACACCACACATTGTGCCAAATATAGTCGATCTGAGCATGAACTGTAGATAACCAGTCCATACCCAAGATGACATCGTAAGGCCTCGAGGCTGCTACTAGGAGATCCCAGCCAAATATCTCACCTCCTAGAGTAAGTTCACATGGCCGTCACCAGTGCATAATCATCGAATTTGCTACATTGGGAGTCTCTAGAATTAAGGATCAAGCTAATGGCTCCGTCAGAATCTCCAAGCTCCAAATGAGGGTAGTGGCAATGAAAGAGTGACTGACACCTGTGCCTAAAATAACTGCAGCTATGATGGAGTAGACACAGATCATACCTTGAATCGTCTCCAATGGACCGTGATCATAAGCCTCAGCTACCTAGAGCTGAGCTATCGCCTATCCACCTACTCCATGCGGTCGGGGGGGGGGGGGGGCTCCTGGTGGAGGCGGTGGAAACATCTCAAAACGTCGTCCACGACCAGCTGCACGACCAGCTCTTCTCCAACGTCTTCCTGCTCTCTACGGACCGCCTTGATCGAACCTCTACCTAATAGGTCCCTCAACTGTTTTTTGATCATCCTAATGATGGGTCGAACAGTCACGAGACATGTGACCCTTACCGCTGTATGTGAAACACTGCATGTTGCTCAAATGACTGGCTTTGTCTCGTGTGCCTCACAGAACCAAACCGAAGTCTTGAGGTCATCCACCTGATGGTATGGTTCTCTTGGATCTTGGCGTCATCTATCTTCTGCCTACTGCAAAATACATTACTACATGAAGCCCGGTTGTGGGTCTCAATACAGGTGACTATTCAGTAAGGAAACTCTCTACTAAGCGGGCTCGCTCCAACACCACGTCTGCGTTGGGATGTTGAAGGAGATCATTGAAGCCCTGATCTCTAACCTGAGCCCCTGCTCAAAGGTCTAGGACCAGAAGAATGGGTCTATCCCCATATCTTTAGAGTAGTATGAGAGGTCGGTGAACCTCTTTGAGTACTGTGCGACCATCTTGCGACCCTGCTGTAGATGAAGAAGCTCTTGTATCTGCACTGCATGTAGGGTGGCTGGGACAAACTCTGCCTGAAACAGGATATCATTGTCTCCCCAGAGTACTGTCTCCTAGTCATGCTCCTAGAGCATCTAGCTCCACCATCTGCATGCTGCTGCCTAAAGGAGACTCCCAGAAAGGATCACCATGAGGTCAGCTACTTCCCTTACCATTCTGAAGTCTCTCACCACAACCTCTAGCCAATCCTCAGCAACCTGCGGGTCTATCACTCCCATGTACCTGGGCGGCCTATGGCATAGGAACTTGTGTAAAGCAATCATGAGGTGTGAACTATCTGTTGATGGGGTTGGTGGCATCCTTATCCCAATGGGTAGTGGTACAGCTGGTGCCTCTACTGTGATAGGGCCCTTCACCGAGGCCTCATCGCTCGGTATGCTACCATCTTGTAGAAAACCTAGAACCCTCGCCGGTAGTCTTCATAGAGGCATCCTGAAAAGAATCAAGTTCTCCATGGCTAAAAAGTTATACCTGTTGAGCTGACCCAAAGAGATCACAAAGAAAACTCTTTGAAACACATACACAAACAAAGTTTGCATGCACTGAGTCAGAAATCAGAAGTCGGGGTCCTGGTGTATGGATACGTCGGCCACCACACCAACACTAGACTCCCTAAACTAAAAACCACACTCAGTACCATTAACACTATTACTTCACATAAAAGAACAGAGTCCTAATTTCTATAGTAGAACCAAATCCTTTGATACGAATTTGTCATGACCCATCCCCTAGGGCACGATCCGTGACGACCCCAAGCCCGCCTTCCCTAGGCCAGAGGATGTCAACTAGCACCAAAGACCTAATTCTATAAAACTGAGAAGGCATGGCCTTTATAACTTGTAAACGCACACAACAGATATGATCATGAGTAAAGTGAATAGAAAAAGAGTGCTGAAAAATAAAGGGTTTGGAAATACTAGCCCAACTATAAAGTACAAGGAACTGAAAAAAAACAAGTACAATTGAAGAAAGGAAAAAACAGTTGTTGGATCATCCTCCCGGATTCCTACCTGAAAGGTATGTGAAGATATCCTCCTCAACACTCCACATCTGTCAGTCTCCTCCGGGTACCGACTCGTCGTGAGGTCCACCTCCGGGTACCGTCCAGTCTTGATACTCTCAGCCTCGGTCTGCGTTGTCTGTCATCTGAAACCAACACAACGAGGTGTGGGAATAGCCCGTGAAAAGGTGAGTATAAAAATACTCAGTAAGGGCCCCAAGACCCTAAATATATCTCAAAATAAATCAAGGATAACCAGAAAGTATGTAATCAAAAGATAACCCCACTTAGGTATATGTCGATACATATACCCAAGTTATCAAGTAATACAACACAATCCTAAGGAAAACAAAAAGTTTACTGACTCAGCTCACACATGCATAAAAATCTTATAGTGATGATTAAATGTATCCATTAAATCATCTATTATGTCAAACCCACATAGGATCCTGGTATAGAAATCAGAACTGTCGAACCCACACAGGATCCACGAACAGTATTCCGAACTGTCAAACCCACACATGATCCTAGAAGAGTCCTCAGAGATCTTGAACCCCCAAATGATCTAGGAATAGTACTCAGAGCTTTTGAACCCACATAGGACCCTGGATCATTCTTTAGAGCAGTTGAACCCACACATGATCCCGGAATAGTAGTCATAGCGCAGCCAGCCACAGGGTATCCACACAAGCACGCTTGATTCTGGGGGGGTCCGATCTTCAAGCCAAGTGTCGATAAATAAAAATCCATGAAGTCCAATTAATAAGTTACACAAAGGTCCCCCACATCATAGGGGTCTCAACGAAACTGACAGTGTGTCAATCGGATTCCCGGTCTGTGAGTTATTAGACTTTTAGACCTGGGAGCCCGGTTGGATTCGTGCACGATCCAACCTGATCGTAACTCAACTATACCCCAAACTCCAGGGGGTATACTCAGAGGGAACATAATGCTCCAAGATTACAATCTCTGTAGACGGTTCTTCAAAAAAAAGTCTGGTACTAAAGATATGGCCAAAACAATTTAAAGAATCGTAGTAGGTCTGGGTCTGATTCGACCTGGTAGGACCGACCCGACACGACTTAGTTTGGGCCGACCCAGTTTGTGGAGACCCGGCCTGACCAGTTGGGTCTAGCCTAGCCCATTTGGAAGGCCGGCCCATTGGGTTTTGCTCGGCCCACTGGGCCTAGCCCAACAGGCTGTGAGGGTGGTTCGTCCCGGAGCGCCGCAAAGGCGCGACCTAACGTGGATCGGCCTAGAGGGCAGGGTCGGGGCCGGTTCGGCCAGGGCGCCATGAGGGGGCCATGTTCCGGCTAAGGTGGCAGGTGGTGAGGATCCTGGAGGCATCTCGAGATGCTGGGAGGCTGATGGGTAGGCCAAGAGGCGGTCGAGAATGCTGGTGGGCGGCAGGAAGGCGGCCAGGCAGGCCAGCAGGCGACCGGAAGGTGGCCAGGTGGGCTGGGAGGCGATGGAAGGGCCGGAGGGCAGGTCAATGGGGGCCAGTTGTTAGCCAGGTGGTCGGCGGGCTTCCGGAAGCCTGGGCGGCCCGGGCCGATGGGAGGGTCAGCCGATGGGCGGCGCGGCCGGCGCGACGCAGAAGCCGGCGGACAACGCGGTTCGACCCGAGGCAGTAGAGTGGGTTCGGCCGGAGTGCCACGAGAGTAGCGCAGTTCACAGAGGCTACAGGTAGCACGGCCAATGCCCTCTTCATCCTATCTCCTCATCTCTATGTTAAAGATCATCACAAATTAGAACGGAGGAGGGGTCAGGCCATGTTGGTTTGGCCAGCGCCCTCCACATTTAGGGTGGTAACATTTGGATAATCAAGTAATAAAAAGATGAAATATAAATTTTACAACTTCCACAACAATACCTTTCCAATCGAAGAAGAAAAATAAGGAGAGAAAATATTACACAAATAAACCCCCTACCTTTTTTTCATTTATCAACGATGAAGTTGCAGGAAGAAGATAGAGGATATCGTCGTTCGTCATGTCCGCCGCACACTTCGAATAACGAGCTCATACGTCATCTCATTGCAAAAATTGTGGAGGGAATGTTGGTTGAAGATGTCCCACGTTTGTAGGATCCGAGGATGAAGTTTAGAGGAGAACATTTTCGACATTCTTCATTTTACATTCTTCATTCTTCTTTGGAAAGAGCTTTTCTCTCCTCTCACAATAATTTGCCTCTCCAAACACCCATGTGAGAAGTTTTGCCAAATAATAGATTATTATATCTATTATTTCGTTGGCAAGAATTCAAAAAGAATCCTAAACACTTGGTTGGCACATTAAAAATTAAAGAGGAGGATTTGGAACCATTAGTTTGGTGTGTGGGTAGCATTAATATGGAGGAATCTCAAGAGGATCCTCCACATTAAAGAGGGGGGGTTGAGAGGTTTCCCTCTCCTCTCATTTAATAGGGTTTGGGTGGTCCCCACCCCTATTATTTAAAATGGGAGGTTATATGGTCTCGGGTGGTTCCCACCACATTAACCTTACATGGGACGTTGAGGTGTGGGGGTCCCCACAACCATAACCTCTCATGAGAGGTTTTGGCTCGGTGGTCCCCACTTCTAACATCCACATGGGGGTTATAGTTCTAGTGGGTCCTACCTCCCATCATCCACATGGTTGTTGGTAAAATAAAAATGAAGTGTCACACACATATATATTTATTTTAATCTTTCATGTAAAACCCAAAGACTAACATTTATTCCTGACCCACTGCCTTCGAGGTCAAGGTCTCCTTAAGCGAATACCGGCGTTGGGAGTTAACGGTGCCCTCAGTTTTCAATTCCAAGCCCCGGTTCAAAAGTTATAAAAAAACGATCATAATTTTACTGAAGGTACCCGAAAAAACTTCAGAAATTGATTCCGAGCACATTAGGCCTCGGAATCATGCCCCGTCAATTTTTGCAGACTCTTAAAATTTCTATGTATTTATGAAAAAAAAATCCACAGAAATTCAGGGTCTTTTCATGAAGGGGTTTTTTCCAAATCCATGAATGCCTGGAAATTTCAAGGACATGTAATATAGAGAGTCTACTTATAGATAATAAATTCTTAGAGTACAACAGTCAAAAATCTATCTACACGTATTAAAATTTTGCTAAATGTTTTTGGAAAGATGAGGAATAAATTCATGAACAACTTCCATGATGTATTCCATATGAAAATAGACCATTTAATAGGACTAAAAGGTAGTAAATTTCAATTGGATACTTCGTTATATAAATGGAGGAGGGAGTCTGCTTCCCAAATAATTCCTATCAATCCACTTGACCACCATTATAGAGGAGACCAAGGGACATGCTGATTATTTAGTATTCCTATGATTTGTTTTTTTACTTTTATTTTCCCATGTGACACATAAGCATATTTATAATTCATGTTTTCCCGTATTATTCCATCTCTTTTTATCCTCCATCCCTAATATAATTATTATGTTTCATTTTCTTTCCACTGTGTCCTCTTACCCTAAAAATAAGGGGTTAACCTGAGTCTTGGACTAGGAGAGGTATGTGGAAATTTCATTTATTCTATGCTTAAATTCTTATCTTTCATTAAGTTTGTGATGATAAATAACGATGTCTGTAGGTGTGGCGATCTTCCACCACGACACTAATCTCACTCTCATTTATATTATTTTATAAAATCATTTCCCTCCCTCATATAAGATGAAATCTCTTCATATGATGGATTTTATCAAGTCATTGGATGAAATGGTATATGATGGTGCCAGGTTATGTAAGACGTCACACTCTCAATAGAGTTGTGTCACCATCTTCGAATATAAGAGGAGGTTTAATTGAGTTTTTTTAAAGAATTCAAGGATTCACAAAAATAAATAAAATAAAATAAATTCAAGAATGATATCTCATAATTGAATTATAAAAATTAAACTAAACACATACAAATAGAATGATGGAACCCACAAACCAAATCATAATAGATATTTTCATTCTTTATTAATATTATTCTGTTATTGAATGTTTTAATCTTTTCATTCATTTAAATAACATTGCATTATTAGATTAAATGAAAACAAAAAAAACTTATTAAATATGTGAATTTGATTAATTACATTAACAACTGGGAAATCCCCTCAAGTGAGATGGACCTGGTTAGCCACTTTTATGCACTATTAAAACATAGAAATTAGCTTTTTTCCATGCACTACGACAGGCATTCATCAATACTATCTTTGTTTTAAGGGAATTAATCAGTATTTTACTTATTTTTCAATTTTCAAATTTTTTATATATTTTCATTACTTTTATAAAAAACCATAAAAATATTTTTCCATTATGTTTCAAGTGATTATTACATCAATATATTGATCAATTACTTATAGGTGCAATAAAAATAAAAATATTTTACATAGAAGGCCCTCTAATGATTGGTTGACATGATTATGATAATGGTCAAGCAAAAGGGTAAAGTCATAACAACATATATCTCAACTGACGATTTGATGGCCATGGATGATGAGCTTCAAACTAACATAAAAATATCAAGGCCAAAAATTAAGTTCCAGCAGTGTTCCCCAAATTCACTTAATACATCCAAGAAGTTGAGTCCAATCATGAGGAATATAAACCACCCAACCATTTTAGGAACTACATTCATGCTGACCCTGATGTGATAGATTGGATTCATAATGAGAAAGACATTCTATCTAATCTACATGTGGGATATCAACAAGATATGGATGAATTTTGGAATGTATATCAGGTAGAATATGATCTTCAAATTTCTTACAATGTAATAGAGCCAGCACCACTCTGCTTGCATCTACAAATGGAAGTATAGGAAAGCATCAAAGTGATAAAATTTAAGTGTAGATGAAGGATCCTTAATACCTGCCTCCATCCATTGAGATCACACATCAAGTACCAATTACCATTGAAGATGTGATTGAACCATAACCAATATTGGGAGATGATATTTATTTAAAATATTCATTTTCTAATTTTATTTAATCTGATTTGAATATCACTCCTTATAAATTTGAATTTTTAGATTCTATAAATCCTTTCTTGGCCTTTGGGAAATTGGAAGATTCTAAATATGAACTAGTTTAAGAACACTTGTAGATCCTAGAAATTATTGAACATTAATTTCAAGAGTCCCATAAAGAAATACGAGTAGCTAAGCCTATGGAAATCAAGACAAAGGTTGATTGTCATGACCCGTCCCAGAGGAACATATGTGGTGACTACCCCAATCCCACCACAAATAGGACAAGGGCTGTTGACTGGAATCGAGTAGACATATCACAAAATTGGAAGCAATTTTCCTAAGTAACTATATTCATGCACTCATCATCAATCCCAAAATGATGAAATGTAAAAACACTATGTAAAATATAAATGCAATCCACTAAATATTAACCAGAGTAAAATAGAGAATGTACTGAAAGTTAAAAAGGGGCATAATATAAACCCACCATAAGAAAATAGTATGTACCACATGTTTCTGAAGCTCATCTTGTAGAGACCCGAAGCTTATCGTACATGGACATTACATTACTTTTGCAGAATACTTAGTACATAACAAAAACACACACACAAGGATCGTAATAGTTTAGTGTCTTTGGAAACTCGGAACGTAATCTTCTAATCGTGGTGAAAGATCTTCAATATCTCCCATAAAGATCTTCCCTTTTTTTACCTATAAACCTTTCTTTATATCCTGGGGAAAATAAAACATAAAAGGGTGAGCTCAAATGCTCAGTAAGGGTAAACAAAAGAAATATCAATCACATCATATACAAAAGAACATAGCTTTTTTGGAAATCTTAACCTGCAAAAGAGCTCATAATATCATAACATGGGATAAATCATAGAAGTGAAAATGAGATCCCCATAATCATAACATAAAACTTGAAACTTTGTGGCATGCACACATAATCATGGAAAATCATTTCTTGTTAGTCATGACTCATTGCCAAGACTATCTTAGTGGACAAAGTCCATTTCTGAACAGAGTTCACTCCTCGTTTCAGTCCTGTATCACTGAACCGAAATAACCTTCCGTTCCAGCCATGTCTATCTCATGAGATATAAAATCATTACCCAATGCATTGGAGGGAGATATAGGTCCCACCCATCTTATAATGAATCCTTTCTTATGTGTGCCACATAATCATAAAACATACATCATCGCATAACACATATAACAAAAATGGGATTCTTGAAACATCATGACATCATAAATCAATTCATATATGATAAAGGAATTCATAAACATAATTCCATCACAACATAGTCAAACCAATGTAAAAATAGGGATAGAAACAGAACCCTTTATTATCTTAGATGGAAAATAATTTTGATAAAACACTTGAATTGAATTCTTGAGGAAAATATCCTTTCTTCTTCAAAATCAATTTCTTTTCACAAAACATCATTCAATTTTAAAAGAAAGAGATTTTATTGAAAATAGTCATGAAATCTTTTAGAGGAAGCTTCATTAAAATAAGGCTTTATAAAACAGTAGAAATCCGTTCGTGCCGTATAAGTTAAAAAAAACATTCTTCGTACTTTTGTCGGAAAAGTCAAAAAGTACCTCGTACGAAAAACGAAAAAAGATTCCTTTCATATCCTTTACTAAAAACTCATAGAAGGGTAAAATTTGATTTAAACAATTGTAGGTGGATGGAAATAATATTACATATTGAGTGAACATGGATGTGGATGATAAAATACAACCCAGTAAATACTTACGAATAAACAATCTCGGATAAAAATGAGATTGTGATATTTCCCTTACCTTAGGTCCGACTTGCTTTGTAAGTGTCCGAACCTCCTGTATAATGATTTAAATCATGTTATTGACTTATTAAATAATCATATTCATTGTTATGATATCATATATGGTTCACTTATGACATTATATTACCCGTTCTTTTGTAAATTCCATGTTAAAGAAGCGTTTTGGGTAAAATCGTTTCATTTATCGTAGGTGTTTTGACTTGTTGTTCTTGACATAATTATTACTTATATCATGATTTACTTACTTCCAGAATATAAAATATGATTTATATATCATATATATTCAGTATATATATATATATAATAGGTAGATAAATAAAATGAAAAACACCGTTCATGGAGACGGTAGTCCGTACGTACGCATGAACGCCGTTTTCCTTTCCTTATTGTCTTGAAATGGAAGTAAGTAGATGACATACATATGTATATATATACATAAATCCAGTAGCTTTATAATGTCATATATTTCATTATTATTTCTTATATATACATTATAATCATTCTTAAATGGTTAACATGGAGAATGAATCTCATCGCGTCGTGGAGACGGTATTCCGTACGTACGCACGAGCGATGATATCATTTCTATAAATATTGAATTGAATTGGAGTGGATTATACAATATATCAGAATCAATATGATGTTGTAATAACTATGTATAGTTATTCTTTACACCATTATACCCATCCATGTAAGGTGGTGGTGGAAAATAGATTACACCACGGCGTGGAGACGGTATTCCGTACGTACGCACGCGTGGTGATTTCTTTTTCCGTAGGATGGATAGATGGTGAAATAGGGTTGTTTCATACTTATAATTACATATCAGTATATGAGTGATACTGATGTTATTACTTCATAATGAAACAACCTAAGAAGAAGAAGTGGAAGAAGAAATAAAGATGAAAGAATTGGTAACGGTAATTACCTCTTCTTTGAAGTGCCTCTTTGAGACCTCCTCTTAGGGCACTAAAATTGGACTTTGAGGAAGACCAGAACCTCTAGGATGTTGCTAGGGAAGTGGAGAGGAGGAATTGGCAGGGGTTGGCCGAGCTTGAGTGCTCAAATTGGTGTGAGGAGGAGGGGGAGGAGGTGTCCTTTTATAGGGGAGGAGAGGGGCACCTTAGGAATATCTCAAACTATTATTTTATATTAAAGTCAAAATCGGTTTATAATGGTTCCAAAGGGTCTTATTTCGAAGATAAAGTGGGGATGGGTCGAAATCCTATCAACCAATAAGATTTAGACAAGTTTAGGTTCTTATTTTAACCTTATCAATTAGATTTAACTCTAAGTTAAATAATTTAACTTTTACCGTGTCTTTTTGTTTTCTTTCACTATATGGTTAATACACTTACTATAACATGCCAAACGAACCCCAAATTGTATATTATTAATACATATATCCTTATCTAAGTCATTTGGCCGAACCTTAGATTTTTAGGAATAAGATAACAATTAATAATATAATATTTGATTTAAAAACTCTTTTGTGTCAATTTTGACACTATTTGATATATGATTTTTTGAAAGTCATAACAGAATTATATGTTCGAACCAAGTTGATTAAATCAACAATAATATATCATAGTAACCTAGAAAATTAGTGGAATTCATAAAAAGTCTTAAATTACATTTATTTTGGTATTTATATTATCAATTATGTCAATATTTCATAAATAAGATAATTACTGCATCATCTTTGTGTCATAAATAAATTATATTATTTGATGTCTAAAAATTACAAATAAAATACCATCATGTAGGAAATATTTTTAGCTTTCTAATGAATATTTATAGTCGAATTTATCTTATGTATAACCCCATATTAAAAATGATTTACTTATTAAACTTTGATTTTAACTATTTTAACCCTTCTTTAAATAAATTAATAATAAATGTCCTAATCTAATCCAAGTGGGCCTAAATGGTCATATTTTATTCCTAAGTTTGTTTTTGGTCGAATTACACTTGTCCAATAGAATTAGGACATGTGTTAGGGTAATATTAATATCATATTTACCCTTAGTTACCCTATTTACTATTTACCGTGGTAAAAAAAAGTAAAAAGTTACTATTCACCAAAAAATTATTTTCATCTCATTGAATCACATTTTAGTCCTTGATATTAACTGTGTCTCTCGGATTTTCGAAATTCCATTCACAGAAGCGGTAAAATTAAGTTTTATGCAAAATTCAGTTTTTAACCTACCACTTAGTAGTTTCACTATTCATCAAAAATTGATGTTTTTCAGAACAATGCCAAAATTTCATCCCAAGCTATATTTCATATTCCGAATTCAAAAATGAAGTCTATTTTACCAAATTCATAACATATTAATTAATTTTATAATTAAATCCCGATGTTAAAACAAATAGCGTGTTTTTAAGAAACAATATCTATCAAAAGATTGACACTTGTTTATGTCTAGTTTAAATGTGAAACTACATCCAATGACCAACATTGTATTAAATTGTAAAAATATATTCTAAATATACTTTAAAACCACTCAAATTAATGATTTATCACTATTAATTATTTCGATTAAAAAAGTTGTTTTTAATTATAATTTAGTAATTTTCACTATTCATCAGAATATGAAAGTTATCCGAAAAGTACCAAAAATTCACCTTAGGCTAAATTCGATACTCCGAATCCAAAAATAAAGTTCATTTTGAAAAATAAGATTTACTGGATTTCAAAAAGTGGTTATTACTATTCATAACGGCTAGTTTTAATAATATTTTTATAGCATATCGTTGTTTAGTGAAACTCGGTATTGCGTACTACACACGCTATCGAGGAAGGTCGCGATTGCATGTAATGCAAGTCAAGTCAAGGATGTGTGTTGTGCATGCTCCTTTTGGTGTAGCGTACAACACAAGACATTAATAAAATTAAAAAGAATATTTTTTTATAAAATCTTGGGCTGTTACATTCTACCCCCCTTAAAATGAATTTCGCCCTCGAAATTCGTCGGGGTTATAAATGGTTTACTATTTGAAAGTTTCTTTAATAGAAACCCACATCGTAAAAGGGAATACCAAAACTTGGCTTTAAAAACTAAAGTATGAAATGTAACGACTACCCAAATAAACTAATCACTGGGTTTCCACATAGGTGAAAATATGGATATGGAAGAGAAATCTAACCATCATGTTCTGATGGAGAGTGGTAGAGAACATGGCTATGGAAAATCCAGTAATCACAAATCCATAAATTTGTGACGATCTAAGGTACCATCTGATTCATCAGGTATAAGATCACTAGGACAACATTTTTGGTTTTCAAGATCATTTCCCTAAAGTTGAAAATTTGAATTAGAATAAATACTTACTTTATTTTGATACAATATCACTGTTGTTCGTGCCTTGAACAATTTCCACTTCATCTCTTAAATAAATGAAGTTGAATTTGTTATTCGTGAAGTGTTAGCAGATCATGTGATAGAATGACGGGTCATTCCATCTGTCTCAAACAAAAGGTAAGCAAAAGTTATTAAATATACATAAGTCATTCTATAGTGAGATTAATCATATATAGTTCTTAAAATGGACTTATACTTCATATATCATACTGCTTAATATAATAAAACTAGTTTCTACTAAACAGGGACTTCCTGTAGGCCAGTGGTAGGCGATAAAGGCCAGTCGCACTTTGGTTGTGGGTTCGATTCCTACAGCCTTGTCCGAAGCGATGAGCTGTCGCCCGTCCTGCAGGTTGTCCTTTTTCTAAAACTACGTTACTATAACATCCCATCAATAATATCGAAAATCTTCTATCCTTAAACAATACTAACTTATGACCAACATAATCCAGTCTAATCTTTAGGCTTATACATAATACTGCAGTCCACTCTCATAATATAGTGACATCGATTACCAGAGATTTAATACTGTCGTTGATCCCCACATATCATAAGATATGTCTTGTTGGTCACATTCCAAACATTCAAAGTCCTTAATCGTGTATTCTCTTGAATACCTTAGTGAAAACATGAGTGCAGTTAAAAGTTAACACTTTCCACATACCAAAATCCTCAAAATTCTATATACTCAAACCATGATATCACTTAGTCCTTATATCAATCATGAGCTCATGAATACTATTAAACATTTCATTTTCTCGTCTTCATTATGCGCATATCATCTTATTTCCAAAAAAATATCTCAATCACTTTGAATACCACATCAATAAATATTGCAATACTCAATGATAGAACATTATCCCATTACATAAACACTTAATCATTCCACCACATCGTTGTCATATTCAACATTGCCAATAGTGATCGCA
The DNA here is from genome assembly GCA_963277665.1 of Viscum album. NCBI lineage: Eukaryota > Viridiplantae > Streptophyta > Magnoliopsida > Santalales > Viscaceae > Viscum > Viscum album. Next base: position 106,716,776 of record OY728149.1, on the reverse strand, counting down.
TGTGATTTCCCTTTGTCCTTTGCCTTCAGTGGTTGCTCATGTTGATCATCACTAACCCTTGGATTAGGGCAATTATTAGCATAATGCCCCATTTCCTTGCACTTGAAGCATTGAAGTGTTGGCGGTGCGTTCTCTGCAGTGTTTGCTTTATTCACATCATTAGAAACCCTTTTTCCATTACTTCGACACTCAGCTGCTCGATGACCTTCTTTTCCACACTTAAAACATTTTCTAGTCCCTTTAAGACAATCTCCACCATGCTTCTTTCCACACTTTGTGCATAAGGAAACATTCATCTTCTTTTCACCATTATTTTGAGATTTCTCCTTGAACTCCATCTTTCGTTTCTTGTCAAAACCATGAGATGGATATGTAACACCAACTTCCATTTCTACCTTGATAGCACAACGCACAATTTCTTCATAGCTACTGAAGTCTCTTATAGCTAATGCCCTTCGAAGACTTGGTTTTAAGCCACTGAAAAATCGATCAACTTTACTTTCAGGTTGGATGATAATTCCAGAAGCATACCTTGCAAGTCTTGTAAAATTTGCTTCATAGGTACCAACAGATTCATCGTCCCTTTGCTTCAGTTCAAGAAACTCTTTCTCCATCTTTGTTAGAAGAATACGAGGGAAGTACTTACTGAAAAACAAGTTCTTGAACTCGTCCCATTCCATGGACTCAATTTCATCTCTTGGCCTCGTATTCTTGATAAGATTCCACCATTGATCAGCTTCACCTTCCAAACGATATACTGCTAAGATGACTTTATCATGATCAGAACATTGAAGAACTGAAAATATCTTTTCAGTAGTACTGATCCATTGTTCAGCCACAAGTGGATCAGAAGACCCACTGAAAGAAGGTGGACGTTGCCTCATGAAGGACTCAATAGAATATTGTTCCCTTCTCTGCTAATTTGGAAGTCCAGAATGATTCATAGCTTGTGTAAGTATAGCAATAAGATTTTGCACTCCATCTCCCATAACATTTGTTTGTTCAGGAGGGCAATCATTGCATTGTCCATTGCATTGATCAACACGGTTCCTTCGGGTTCCAGCCATCGTCTAAAACCCAAAAAGAATAGTGTGAGAGGCAAAAATCATGCTAGGGAAAACAACATAATAAAGGGGAAGTACCTTCAATATCCAACATCTTAGGTTTAATTATATGATCGTTAGCGTAATTCTATTACTATAACCTATACGTATACTTATCCCTAGGGACATCCCTAGACATACCTTAGAAATATCTCTAGGGATCTCACTAACGTTTTCACATCCTAGTTTCCAAAGGTTGACTAAACCTTTCCTCTGATACCAACTGTAGAGACCCGAAGCTTATCGTACATGGACATTACATTACTTTTGCGGAATACTTAGTACATAACAAAAACACACACACAAGGATCGTAATAGTTTAGTGTCTTTGGAAACTCGGAACGTAATCTTCTAATCGTGGTGAAAGATCTTCAATATCTCCCATAAAGATCTTCCCTTTTTTTTACCTATAAACCTTTCTTTATATCCTGGGGAAAAGAAAACATAAAAGGGTGAGCTCAAATGCTCAGTAAGGGTAAACAAAAGAAATATCAATCACATCATATACAAAAGAACATAGCTTTTTTGGAAATCTTAACCTGCAAAAGAGCTCATAATATCATAACATGGGATAAATCATAGAAGTGAAAATGAGATCCCCATAATCATAACATAAAACTTGAAACTTTGTGGCATGCACACATAATCATGTAAAATCATTTCTTGTTAGTCATGACTCATTGCCAAGACTATCTTAGTGGACAAAGTCCCTTTCTGAACCGAGTTCACTCCTCGTTTCAGTCCTGTATCACTGAACCGAAATAACCTTCCGTTCCAGCCATGTCTATCTCATGAGATATAAAATCATTACCCAATGCATTGGAGGGAGATATAGGTCCCACCCATCTTATAATGAATCCTTTCTTATGTGTGCCACATAATCATAAAACATACATCATCGCATAACACATATAACAAAAATGGGATTCTTGAAACATCATGACATCATAAATCAATTCATATATGATAAAGGAATTCATAAACATAATTCCATCACAACATAGTCAAACCAATGTAAAAATAGGGATAGAAACAGAACCATTTATTATCTTAGATGGAAAATAATTTTGATAAAACACTTGAATTGAATTCTTGAGGAAAATATCCTTTCTTCTTCAAAATCAATTTCTTTTCACAAAACATCATTCAATTTTAAAAGAAAGAGATTTTATTGAAAATAGTCATGAAATCTTTTAGAGGAAGCTTCATTAAAATAAGGCTTTATAAAACAGTAGAAATCCGTTCGTGCCGTATAAGTTAAAAAAAACATTCTTCGTACTTTTGTCGGAAAAGTCAAAAAGTACCTCGTACGAAAAACGAAAAAAGATTCCTTTCATATCCTTTACTAAAAACTCATAGAAGGGTAAAATTGGATTTAAACAATTGTAGGTGGATGGAAATAATATTACATATTGAGGGAACATGGATGTGGATGATAAAATACACCCCAGTAAATACTTACGAATAAACAATCTCGGATAAAAATGAGATTGTGATATTTCCCTTACCTTAGGTCCGACTTGCTTTGTAAGTGTCCGAACCTCCTGTATAATGATTTAAATCATGTTATTGACTTATTAAAGAATCATATTCATTGTTATGATATCATATATGGTTCACTTATGACATTATATTACCCGTTCTTTTGTAAATTCCATGTTAAAGAAGCGTTTTGGGTAAAATCGTTTCATTTATCGTAGGTGTTTTGACTTGTTGTTCTTGACATAATTATTACTTATATCATGATTTACTTACTTCCAGAATATAAAATATGATTTATATATCATATATATTCAGTATATATATATATATAATAGGTAGATAAATAAAATGAAAAACACCGTTCATGGAGACGGTAGTCCGTACGTACGCATGAACGCTGTTTTCCTTTCCTTATTGTCTTGAAATGGAAGTAAGTAGATGACATACATATGTATATATATACATAAATCCAGTAGCTTTATAATGTCATATATTTCATTATTATTTCTTATATATACATTATAATCATTCTTAAATGGTTAACATGGAGAATGAATCTCATCGCGTCGTGGAGACGGTATTCCGTACGTACGCACGAGCGATGATATCATTTCTATAAATATTGAATTGAATTGGAGTGGATTATACAATATATCAGAATCAATATGATGTTGTAATAACTATGTATAGTTATTCTTTACACCATTATACCCATCCATGTAAGGTGGTGGTGGAAAATAGATTACACCACGGCGTGGAGACGGTATTCCGTACGTACGCACGCGTGGTGATTTCTTTTTCCGTAGGATGGATAGATGGTGAAATAGGGTTGTTTCATACTTATAATAACATATCAGTATATGAGTGATACTGATGTTATTACTTCATAATGAAACAACCTAAGAAGAAGAAGTGGAAGAAGAAATAAAGATGAAAGAATTGGTAACGGTAATTACCTCTTCTTTGAAGTGCCTCTTTGAGACCTCCTCTTAGGGCACTAAAATTGGACTTTGAGGAAGACCAGAACCTCTAGGATGTTGCTAGGGAAGTGGAGAGGAGAAATTGGCAGGGGTTGGCCGAGCTTGAGTGCTCAAATTGGTGTGAGGAGGAGGGGGAGGAGGTGTCCTTTTATAGGGGAGGAGAGGGGCACCTTAGGAATATCTCAAACTATTATTTTATATTAAAGTCAAAATCGGTTTATAATGGTTCCAAAGGGTCTTATTTCGAAGCTAAAGTGGGGATGGGTCGAAATCCTATCAACCAATAAGATTTAGACAAGTTTAGGTTCTTATTTTAACCTTATCAATTAGATTTAACTCTAAGTTAAATAATTTAACTTTTACCGTGTCTTTTTGTTTTCTTTCACTATATGGTTAATACACTTACTATAACATGCCAAACGAACCCCAAATTGTATATTATTAATACATATATCCGTATCTAAGTCATTTGGCCGAACCTTAGATTTTTAGGAATAAGATAACAATTAATAATATAATATTTGATTTAAAAACTCTTTTGTGTCAATTTTGACACTATTTGATATATGATTTTTTTGAAAGTCATAACAGAATTATATGTTCGAACCAAGTTGCTTAAATCAACAATAATATATCATAGTAACCTAGAAAATTAGTGGAATTCATAAAAAGTCTTAAATTACATTTATTTTGGTATTTATATTATCAATTATGTCAATATTTCATAAATAAGATAATTACTGCATCATCTTTGTGTCATAACTAAATTATATTATTTGATGTCTAAAAATTACAAATAAAATACCATCATGTAGGAAATCTTTTTAGCTTTCTAATGAATATTTATAGTCGAATTTATCTTATGTATAACCCCATATTAAAAATGATTTACTTATTAAACTTTGATTTTAACTATTTTAACCCTTCTTTAAATAAATTAATAATAAATGTCCTAATCTAATCCAAGTGGGCCTAAATGGTCATATTTTATTCCTAAGTTTGTTTTTGCTCGAATTACACTTGTCCAATAGAATTAGGACATGTGTTAGGGTAATATTAATATCATATTTACCCTTAGTTACCCTATTTACTATTTACCGTGGTAAAAAAAAGTAAAAAGTTACTATTCACCAAAAAATTATTTTCATCTCATTGAATCACATTTTAGTCCTTGATATTAACCGTGTCTCTCGGATTTTCGAAATTCCATTCACAGAAGCGGTAAAATTAAGTTTTATGCAAAATTCAGTTTTTAACCTACCACTTAGTAGTTTCACTATTCATCAAAAATTGATGTTTTTCAGAACAATGCCAAAATTTCATCCCAAGCTATATTTCATATTCCGAATTCAAAAATGAAGTCTATTTTACCAAATTCATAACATATTAATTAATTTTATAATTAAATCCCGATGTTAAAACAAATAGCGTGTTTTTAAGAAACAATATCTATCAAAAGATTGACACTTGTTTATGTCTAGTTTAAATGTGAAACTACATCCAATGACCAACATTGTATTAAATTGTAAAAATATATTCTAAATATACTTTAAAACCACTCAAATTAATGATTTATCACTATTAATTATTTCGATTAATAAAGTTGTTTTTAATTATAATTTAGTAATTTTCACTATTCATCAGAATATGAAAGTTATCCGAAAAGTACCAAAAATTCACCTTAGGCTAAATTCGATACTCCGAATCCAAAAATAAAGTTCATTTTGAAAAATAAGATTTACTGGATTTCAAAAAGTGGTTATTACTATTCATAACGGCTAGTTTTAATAATATTTTTATAGCATATCGTTGTTTAGTGAAACTCGGTATTGCGTACTACACACGCTATCGAGGAAGGTCGCGATTGCGTGTAATGCAAGTCAAGTCAAGGATGTGTGTTGTGCATGCTCCTTTTGGTGTAGCGTACAACACAAGACATTAATAAAATTAAAAAGAATATTTTTTTATAAAATCTTGGGCTGTTACACATCTGCAAAAAACCCTACCTGATCCAACCTGAAGGAAACAGTGTTGGGAATGTCATCTAAAAAGATGTCTCAACAAACCTCGAAATGTCAGGACCCACAATCCACCACCAAGTATTATTCATCCAAGAACATCATCAAAATTTCACTCATCCACAAAATACATGACACGTGCTTCAAAATCCCATGAAGGGGTGAGTAAAAAAACATTGTAAGACACCGAGATCCCAGAAATGAATATATCAAAAAGGAGATACCACATATAATACCTCAAAGGAAATATACCATGAAGATGATGCCACAAAATATTCCCCAAAATAAAAATATACCACATGGAAGATACCCGGTAGTATGGAAAAATGGAATATATAGTCACCAATCATAGTTATAAGTCGAAATTACGCATAATAAGATTATCTAGCGTATTCCATAAGACATAAATTCTTGATAAGAAACACAGTCTTAATAAGACACACAGTCTCTTAATGACACATAGTCTCAATAAGACACACAATCTCTATATGACATAATGTTTCTATATTTCATAATGTCTCAATGTCCAACCTAACATAGGATTATATTCATAGTATGTTTATTTTGGGATAACACACACATCAATCAATTATGTCATCTGCACACTTCTAAAATGACCAACATAGGATACATATAAAGAATTATCTCATCGTAAGGGTCCCATATCCATAGGCAGATCATTAAAAAGATCCATCATTTGAATGTTATTGATGTTTGAAAACAAGTTCACTGACCCAGATCTGATGCGGCTCATCAACTGACCAGAACCTCTGGTCAACCCTACCTGGCCTGGCATGATTTGGTTCGGCCCAGCAGCTCGGCCTACTAGAGTGCAGCCCTATTCGGGCTGCATAACCCACATGTCCCATGTGGCCTTCTTGGGTCACTAGCTAGTGCACTGCATCCACACCCAGCAGATACTCCCCAGTGGGGGTTTCCAAGTCCAACAACAACCATATGCGGTCGGCTTCCATGACTCCCATGTGGTCAACCCCCCTCTTCCACATGTATCCTCTATAATGTGCACCACTAGTGCCCATGCCACCTCCGTTACACGGTTAGTTCCTGCACACTGGTGAACTCATAATAAAGCCCCCCCACCTCCTCTAGTGCACCAACATCTATGATGGTTAAAGATCCAGTTTTATTGGGTCTCAATCTACACAGATATGGCCTTAGTTGAGGAATTTCTTCTAATATTGGGGGTCTGATCATGTTTGGAGCCTCATGGAAAGTCGGTCCATTTCCATGGTGTTACAATGATGAAGATAAATAAGAGATGAGGAGATAAAAACACATGTATTCCAAAATAATGATCCTTAGACTTTTTTTTGGCCTTGATTCATTCTTGTTAGGGGAAATAAAAAAAGGGAAAAAATTAGTCTCTGGCAATGAACCTCGTAGTTTTTATCCATCTTTCAATTATTGAACTGATGGTCAATTTATTCATTGATTGACTCACATTATTCATAAAAACCATGAATGTGGAAAAAAGGAATCAAAAACCCTACTAGAGGTGCGATGATCATTATCGAAGAGTGAAAGTAGGTCGCCGTCATTCATTGATCCTTGATCTCTCAAATACAAGGATGCATCTATCAATCATCGTTCACTAATTTTTATCTCCAAAGGTACATAGTTCCATATCCGAGTAAATATAGGATTATGGTGATAGCCTTTAATTACTTGATGGTGGCCTATTATAATGAAAATGACACTGCATCGAATAAAATATTTTTATTAAAATATTATTATTCCTGTTATGTCCTGTGACAACGTGTTTCAGAGTTGACCCATGCCGATCAATGTTAAGTCCCACCTGGTCTAAAACCACTATTTTTAGTTCAATAGTTCCCTCAAATTTCTATACTACGAACCTATTCTTGAGTTATTCCACTATTTCAGGAAAACCATATGGGCATGCTATTAAATGTTTTATATTTATCAAGTAATTGCTTTGGGAACACCGGAGCACATAATTGAACACTTCCTTAGAACCTATTCTTGAAATGAATCTCTATAATATTTAAAAACAATAAATATAATAATATGAGTAACTAAATTCTTTTTTCCTTTGGGATTTAGGTTCTGAAAATCCAAAATAAATGGCTACTCAAACAAATGAGGTCACTGAGCACAGATCTGAGCCTCCCTCTACAATTTTCTCTCCGAGAGATTTTTGTGATGCCACTAAACATAAACCAGTGTAATTAACCACCCACAAAGGATTCTATCATGTTGATCCTCAATCTCCATTGGTTACTTAGAACAATTCTCCCCACAGTTTATCTCCATCTCAACCCAGTCAATGATGTGAGATGGGTCATGCACATTCCTCAACAGTTGTGACATGTGGAAGACATCATGAACCCCCTATAACTAATAGGTAGATCCAAGTGGTATGACACCTTGTTGACTCTACAAAGTATCAAAAAAGGGCTGATGAACCTTGAAGATAGCTTCCTTCCATAGCCAAATCTCTATAATCAGCATCAAGATGAGGCCTAAAGTAATATGTGGTATCTTTCCTCGAACTCCAAATGTCGTGACCCGTCCCCAAGCTCCCCGAGAGCTGGTGTTGTTTCAATAAAACATGGTGTGATATTTTCTTTCTATAAAAAGAAAATATATTTTTTACAAATCAAGATCCACTAAAGAGGATATTTTTGCTTTAGGCCCTTGAGAATCAGATACAATTATTAAAATTCTTTCATAACTAGAGGATAAAATAACTCCACAATGTTTCCACCAAACGGTGTATCTCAAAGCTACTAAACCTGTAAAATTTCCGTTAAAACATTGGGTGATCATATGAATTCCCAGTATGGGGTTTTATAATAAAATATTATTTCAATTAAAACCCTTTGAAAACATCCCTTTAAAATTAATCATAAAACATTTTCTTATGGAAAGCTGCAACACATGAATCATAACATAGCAGTTTTTCAAAAAATTACATGTGAACGTTTCAAGGAATATTAACAGAGTTACAACGAATCATGTTCCAATCTTAAACAGGCTTGTATAAAATATAAGGTGTGTTCCGTATAAAGTAAGAATTATTCTAACTATAATAATTATGCGAAAGTAAAAGTAAAAAACTTTAAAATGGGACCAATACATAATCTGAGTTATCCATAAAATAATAACTTCTATTTCATTCCATACTTATTTTAAATCATAAACAAGCTGATCAAATATCACGGGGCTGAATAAAAATTATTCCATATGCATTTACTTCTTCTGAAACACATTAGTATATATAAGTACAAGATCTTAAGAAAGTTGATTATACTAGTCTAATATCAACAGGGTCAATTAGTTATCATACTCATTATGAGGGATGTGCATATTCTAGAATCTATAAAGACCTCATTCCATGCCCATAAACTCTCTGTCCAGGGCTTTCTCTTGGATGATAAATCATAAATGTGAACGTCCTCGGCCAATTCCACATCTATTTGTCTCATGAGACCTACCGATGCACCTAGGGGATATAGCGGGCCCCTCCTAACACGTTCTATGTCCAATGCATTCCTCATTTATTTAAATCAAACTATCTTACAACACATTGATTTATTAAATTATGTCTCTTATTCAAAGTGTCCAATACCACTTTGAATAATTAAATTTTTTTCTTATTCAAAGTGTCCCTTACAAAATTGAATAATTAAATTCTTTCTTTTATTCAAAGTGTATCATACCACATTGAATAATTATATTTTGTCTCTTATTCAACGTGCCCCATACCACATTGAATAATTAAATTTTGTCTCTTATTCAAAGTGTCATAAAACACTTTGAATAATTAAATTCTTATTTAATAAATTATCATAAGAGATAAATAAATAATAATTTTTTGATTTATCACAAAAAAAACTTTACAAACCTTTCTATGGAAATAATCTTTTAATGCATTAAAATACATGATTACATCTTCATAATAAATATAATTCATGAACTTATAAATAGAAATGACAATAGACTAAAGCATAATATTTTTGTTATTATTTAGATTACAATTGTTTCAACAACATGCATAAACTAGTATACATTCTTTCCGCATGTGTTATTGATTTCAAACACACAAGTAATGAGTTGATGTGGTTTTAATAGAAAATGATAACCCCTAAAATTCTAAATTTCTTATTTCATAGATATTGTATATTTTAAAATGAATAATTTTTGAATTAAGAAAGAGGTCATTTATACACAAAGAATGCGCTGATAATTGTCCATGTCCAATAAACTACAACTCCTGAAAATATTTATAGTAACCAGTTGAATTTCAGTGCAATAGATGTTTTTTGTAATGCATATATGCAAAAATATTTAATTATAAATATCAAAAACATATTTTAATCACCAAATTTTGTTTCTTTAAAATTTAATTTTTGTTATTTTTTAAAACCCATATATGTATACATATAACCACACACACACACATATATATATACATATGTTTATATAGTTCAATTACAAAGAGGAAAATAGAATACTCAAATGGTATACATGTATATATATACAAAGGTATCTTTTCAACATTCAAAATGGAAACACATAAACAAGTTGGTTTGTGGGGTAATTAACATATGTGGGTATATATATATAACCAATAATAAAATATATTTACATGTTTATCCCAAAAAAATAATCCCTTACAATTGCCTTACACTTTAAAAAATCATTTATGGACTAAATCAAAACTTAGAAGGCTTGAAAACCGGATAGATTTTCAATACATATAAAACAATATGATTAAATGCATATATATATATATATATATAACTGATATAAAAAGTGTATAAATTTGTTTTTCATGAGAAATATAATCCCTCGTGTTTTAAAATACTTCATAAATCATAAGACCCAAAATTAAGAAGTCTTATAATCGGGAATAAGGGAAGTTTATAAAAACTATAAGATTATATAATTATCAAATAATCCAAGTGTATATATAGGTTTTTTCACAAGAAATACAAGGAATATCAGACCCTCACCTTCCTTAAAATCAAGGTGGAGTCGAGTAGAGCACGTTGGAGGCTTGAGGGGAAGGAAAACCTGTGAAGTTAGGGGGGAAAAGTGGATTATATAAACTATATATATTTTAAATAACTTGTGGATTCAACAAAAAATAATTAAATACTCAAAATAAGTCTTAATCAGGTGAGGAAAACCACAATTGTCTTGTAAAACACTGGCAGTTCTACCACTTTGATAATATATAACTATATATATTTATATTATTCTTGGCATATGTGGATCTACTAGGAATGGATTTTAAAACATAAAACTGAGTGCTAGATTTGTGGAAGATGGGGAAAATAGTATTTCGGATGGTGATGGGAAGAGTCATGAGCGAGGATGATAATATGGTAGGGATGGATCCACTGGTGCGATGTTGTGTGAGAGGAAGAAAAAGAATTGGAGAAGGAGATGTGAAGAAGAATTGGATGGACAAGATTATCTGCATCTTGACCCATCATCTGAGGAGTGATGCGATGATTGAAAGTAAGACAAATGGACATAATTAGATGATAGTTAGATTAGACAGATTCTAAAAACTTGGAGGACAAAACAAGGTTATGGGGGTTCGTTGGCTAAACTGATCGGATGGCTCATAGTCCGCATGGTGAGATCTGACAGTCCAGATTCGATCCAAGCTTAAAATATATGTCCCACAACAAAACTAGGTGAGCTGTAGTCTTAATTTATAAACTTGGAGCTCCTCAAACAGCTCAGATATCCCCTCCCCCTACTAGTACTGCCCCACACTAGTCTTCTGCGGGTGCGCTCTGCGCCCGCCCCATCTTTTGTGCGGCCCCACACGGTGGCGCACTCAGGATCCCTAGCACACGCATGCTCATGCGTGCTTAGGGATTTCAATGAATGACTATGTGCACGACATGGCTTGCACCCATGTGTGCACACAGCCTTGGGCCATTTTCCATGGGTTCTGTGAGATGTCCACCAAGTCCTTGAGTGGTTTCTTACAATGTTTCACTCAGCTAGTTGGGGTAATAACATATTTTTTAGCAAATTAAAAGTTTATTTTTAAACGAAAAATTAGGTTTTCTTATAAAAATATATGTGTCTTCAAAGATATAATTCAAATTCTCTATTTTGACTAAACAAAGTCCAAAAACAAAAAAATTTCCTTAGTTTATAAACACCCGAGTTTTACAACATAATGTTATAAATCAAAGATTAGTACATCATAAGAAAAATCTTATACTAGTATTATTAGAATATAAAACATAATTTCATGTAAAATATTTTTTATACATTTAAGGATGAAAAAATTTATAAAATCAATTCAAGACATTTAAAATATTTATATTCTTAATTAACTATGTGTAGATAAAATATTAAATACAATAATAATATTTAACATCATTTTTAATGGTTCGATTTCAAACAAAATAATATGTTTCTTTTTACCAAAACCAAGTAGTTTCAAGTACATACGTTTCTTGGAATTTCTTTTAAAATGAAAGGGTTATGATTTAAACCCATTTTAAACTTCAAATCATTGTCCTTCTAGAATAACAGAAGTGTTTAAAAACATGTTTATAGTTGTTAATTCTATATACACTTTAAATATTTAAAAAATCATAATACATAGATACATTAAATTAAACCACCAAAATATCCAACGACTATAAGGTCTTATAGCCGTTGGAGACTCATAGCTCACCTAAAGGAGGAAACGGTTGGGTTGTCATTATGGCATTATAAAACCACAAATTAGGGTCTTCCAAATTCCAGAATACTTGGTGAAGATGGTGCTCATCATTCATCTAATGTCTAGTATGATTACAGTGGTTCTGGGTATACGGATGTTTATTGTGATGGATTTGAAAGTCATATACTATTATCTTAAGATTTTTGTTTTATTGGGTTGTCTCCCTATAATACTTATAGGTATCATGGTAGGTATTTTTGGTTAGTTGGATTCTCTTAGACTTATATAAATGCAATCTTTTTCAGTGTTGTATTTGAATAAATAAAGTCTTGTATTAATTTTCAAGTATTTTTTTGGACAATATGGAAAATAAATGAGGAAAAAACCATACAGTAGTGGTATTACGTAAGAAATAAGTTCTGAAATCACATAGAGGCCTCTATCACTGGTCCTCATAAGACTTCTAATGGCTCTATGTAGTCATCATATTCTCCTCGATGAATTTTACATACTCTATATTCACCTTCCCTAACATTGGTCCAATGATTGCTAACTCTCCAAGGTTCGTCCAGCTAAGTGGTGACCAACAAGTTAACCCGTAAAAGGTCTCAAAGGGGTCCATACAGATAGTGGAATAGTGGTAGTTATTGTACCCAAAATTGACCAAAGGTAGGTGATTCTCCCAACTGCAGCCAAAATTCAACATGAAAGTTCATAGAATGTGTTCTATAACATTAATGGGTTGATATGTCTTTCCATTTATTTTTGGGTGAAAAATTGTGGTCAAGAATAACTGAGTCCCAAACACGTCCTTCAATCCCTTAAATAATTGGGATTTGAAGTGAGCATCAAAATCTGGGGCAATCATCGATGGAACTCTACGAAATCAAACTATCTTATGTATGTAGAGGCATCATTGGATCTCTACTAAACAATGCTCTTGAATATCTAGGAATTGGGCCAACTTAGTGAGTCGTTAAATGATCAACCAGATGGTATCATATCCCTTAGACATACAAGGAAACCTTATAACAAATTTCATCGATATCCCATTCCAGTTATATTTTGGAACATCAATGGATTGCGTCAAACCCACTGGAACATGGTTATCTTCATTCACCTGATGACAAGTGATGCGTTGAGAATCAGACTCTGCAACTCAATTCTTCATCCTGGGCCACAAGAACTGACGTTAGGTGTCCTATAACATCATTATCACAACTATATTAACCTCTAATAGGGATGTACATAACTCCCTAAAAACCTTATCATGTAATGCCACTCGTACTATAGTTCATCCTCTAAAAATAAAAATGTTCTCCCCTCCATTCAGATATTCATAAAGTGAATGACCTAGGGGTATCTGATCATGTAAAGTCTCATAGTAGGTATCCCCATGTTGTGCCTCCCTAACTCAATGTAATTGGGGGGGGGGGGGTGAAAACCATTGACTATAGATAAGTTTCTCTATCTCTATCCATAAAAAAACTCTACAATGATTAAAACTGTTGTGATGACTCATTCAGTAACTATGAAATGGATATCCTATAGAGAGCATCTTACACCACATTCCCATTTCCATGAATATAAACAATTACAAAGACATCTTCCTCGGGGAACTCTAGAAAACACATATGCCACATCTTCAGATCTATCTGAGAGAATATATACTTGAGACTCTTATGAAGGGATTAAATAATAAATTACTCACCCATCAGGTACGTCTCCATGAATTCAATGAAAATACTACCACTACTAACTCAAGAAAATGGGTTACGAATTCTTCCCATGTCATCTCAATTGGCATGAATCATAGTAAATCATTACTTACCCATGCATCAGGACACAACCAAGCCCGGTTCCAAAGGCATTGCAAAACACTATGTATTCAACACCATCCTCTAGAAATCTCAAGATTGGAGCACTCACAAATCTCTTCCTCAAAAGTTGAAAACTATACTGAAGCATATATGTCCATACAAAAGGATGTCCCTTTAAAGTTAAATCTATTAGGGGTGATGAAAATATGGAGAATTTGGGTATAAAATTCTGATATTACCCAGCCAAACCAAGTTAAAAATACACCTATGTAATATTATTGGGTAGATCCCAAACAAGTACTGCCTCAATCTTTGCTGGATCCACTACAACTCTAGCCTCTGAGATAACATGTTCTAAAAAATGGACCTCCTGAATCCATAACTGACTCTTCAATAGATTCCCATAAATCTGTTTCTCTTTAATTGTGTCCAATACCTTCCTAAAGGGTATTTTGTGCCCTCCTAAAATCCCTAGTACACTAGTATTTCTTCAATGAAGATCATCACTGACTAGTCAAAATAAGGGTAAATGATCCTATTCGTGAGTCCCATGAACATTGTTGGGGAATTAGTCATGCCAAACAACAACACTGAGTAATCATTGTGGTATTATCAACACTTGAAGGTCATCTTCATTATATCGTTATCCCGTACTTGATTCCAGTGATAGCCAGATCTATGGTCAATCTTCATGAACCACCACACACCTTTCAACTAATCACAGAGGTCATCGATCCTCATTAGTGGATACTTATTCATCACAGTCACCTATTTTAGGAGCTAACATTCCACACATACCCTTTAACTCCCATCTTCCTTCATGGAAAACAAAACGGGGGAAGCCTACTTTAAAACCCTTGGCCACAAATATCCATTACTCTATAAATCCTCCAATTGTACCGTCATCTTGAAATGCTCTATGGGATCCATCCAATAGGAAGTTGTTCATATATGTGTCTTCCCTGGGTATAGATCAATACAAAAGTCTACCTACCTATGGGGAGGTAATCAAGGAACATCCCCAGGGAAGATTTCCATGTACTCCTCTACTACTGTAGGAATCTGAGGACTCATATCATCCACTCCATAGAGGGTCTGGCTAGCCAACTGATGAGTGATAAGCTAGACCCTCTTATTTATGAGTCCATCCATAATTTAATGAGTTCCATTTTCTCCAAAAATGAAACATTTTCCCATCATTGTGGAACACCAAACTATGCTCCTAAAATAGACAATATGATCATGAACTGTTGATAACCAGTCCATACCCTTGATGATGTCGTAAGGCCTCGACACTGATACTAATAGATCAAAATCTAAACTCTCACCTAGAAGATGAAGGTAACACTATTTGAACAGATGTTTCATCATCGAATCTTCCCATGTATGAGTCTCTATGAGTAAGGTTTGGGTCAACAGTTTAACTAGAATCTGTAAACCTCAAATAGTTTTCTTCGAAAGAAAAAATTGATCTACACCTGTGTCTATCAATACTACTACAATGGTAACAAAGACATTGATCCTACCTTTAATCATCCATAGAACCTTAGGGCCATAAGCCTCTATTTCCTGTAGATGTCCTCTTCCTAGTGCACTGGCTCCATGATCCAAGCATGGACCACCATGGGGTGGTGGTTCAAATAAGATGATCTTCCACCCACCTTCTACTTCCCTGCTTTCTCTGATGCCATAACTGTCGCCCTATGGACCACCATTATTCAACATCCTCATTTTCCTTGGAAATCCCTCAATAAAATTTTGATCGGTCATGACTTGGATTGGGAAATCTCATGGAATATTTTTCCATCCACTTCATGACCAATACAACTTGTCCCTCAGCTGTCATGATCTTCCCTTTGATACCTACACCACTGATCTGATGGCCTTGGGTCATCTTGAAAATTTCATAACCCTCCTGGGTCCCTATGTCTGTCGTCGACTACATGTTTCCAAGGTCTAAACTACCTAGAGTCCACTGGTAGCTCCCACTACTAATTACTTCTTTTCTATAAATATCTCAACTAGCTGGTCTTTCTCAAGTACCCCGGTGTAAGTAGAAATGACGAGGGATATCATGGATTCCCTAATCTCCTGGAAAAAGCCCTGATTAAATGTATGATCCCTAATGACATGGTTTTTTACCATATCAGTGGATTAGCATGAATTATTGCTAAACAACAATGAATAATACACAACAGCCAAAATTTCTTACTATAGATGTAGTATCTATTGTATGTGCACTGATCATAATGTAGAGGAAAATAACTCTTCTCTGAAGAGATGCTTTGTAATTAACTAACCCCTCTAGACAAGATTTAATGCATTACTTGTTATATTGACATGGTTATAAGGAATTAAAATAACAAATGAATGATCAGTTTTGCAGTCTTGAAAAAACTATATACATAGATGTAACTAAAATTACATTGGTAAATGATAGAAAACCAAAAATACATAACAAAACCAAAAACTGCATCCACATAAACTTAATAAAAGATCTCTTATTCATCACCTGTTGAAGGTAAAAAATAAAAGGGGTGAGCTAAAATGCTCTGTAAGGGTTACAAAAAGAGGAATCATGAATCAATATTAGTCAAATCATAAACATCTCAGCATAGTCAATATGGTTTTTTTAATAAATGAAAAACTCACGCCATTAATAATCTAATAATGTTACTGCATCCATAGATTTTGTCATAGTAAAAACCTCATGGATAGTTTTTACTATTAATGAATAGAGAAAATAATTTTAATTGAACATCTTGTATCAGGCACATGATACCATAATACTATTAAAAATGGTTTAATTCTATGGGTATAAACTCATATAATTTTTTAAAAACAAACTCGAAGGGTTTGTCACCAACTGATTTACCTTATGAGACCTGTCGATGAATCAAGGGGATATTAAGGGCCCCAACCACCTCTAAAAGTCCAAATAATTATTTATAAATAGATTTAATAAAAGTATGTCTTCCTTCTAATTAAATTTATAGAGTATAGGATACAAATTCGTCAATATGTTCACATTTAAAACAACATTCCAAATAAACAACGTACGTAAATATGGTATATTGTTTAGAAAATAATCATATAAATTATATGAGAATATGGATATTTTATTGAAATATAATTTCAAGTGAAAAGTGATCTAAAATGGGTAATAGGTACGCCACATAAGAATTGTTAGGTGCACAATACCAAGAAAGACACAACGAAATGGAAATTCGACACAAAGCCTATTACAACATTGTAATCAATCATTTCATGTGACCAATAATTAATAATAAGAAAATGAATCAATTAATACCATAAAAATAAGTATAATAATGATATTATATATCAAATGGATGTACACATACACCACATGTATAAAATAAGTGGCGAACAATAGAAATCTCATAGAATTAAAAGTGACATAAGAAACCCCTTACCTAATGGTTGAGTGTGTTCTTCGTTTGTTTTAATGACCTGAAAAATAAAATTTATCTTCATTAAATAATAATTACAAAACCTCCTATACTTTGTAATTGATTTAGTATAACTGTATTAGTTTCATTCATGACCATTTTTATGGGTTTAATAGGTTCAATTTTATTGTTTTGAAAACATTTTCTTCCTTGGTTTTCATGATTTGTTTACTTGTATTCATGAATGGAAGTTTGTTTGAAATGTGGTTAAAAATCCATAATTGTTAATATATATTATTAGTTACATTAAAGAGATATAAATTATATTATATTGATTATGGTTTATATACTTTATGATGAATCATTATATAAAATGTATTGATAAACGCTTGGATTTACCTTGTCAGTTTTGTGCACAATGAACTTAGTTTGTATTATTATTCAATATTATCAGTGTGTAGGGATTATCGAAAATTAATGAGATGAAATAAATATATTCTTATCTGGTTCATCCATAAAAATGGTTTCATGACCAGAATTGAAGATGGTAACAAAAATTGACAACCCTTCACCCTTGAATATGATAAATTAACACATCTCAGACAATGTTTTCATTTTTTAGTATAAGAGGAGGGGGGAAGAGAGATGATGATGAAATATTATGTTAGCATAATATAATTAAATTTCATTTAAGGTGCTTTAATTATAATATCATTTGTATGGGGAAATATTTGGAAAGAATTAAAAAATAAACGAACTCAAAATATAAGAAAATTTGAGAAATCTCCCATGAAAATTCGGTAGCCTAACGACATCACATAAATTTTCATAAAATAGTTTGATGATAGAAAAGGGGTATCTAATCAATAATAAATAATATAGGATATAAGGAAAATATGGAATTAAATATCCAATTGAAAATATAAACAAAAACAAAAAATGAATGATTTAAGAAAAGGGAAAGGTGGTCGATTCTCTTTATTTGTATAGTAACTCCCAAAACATGATCGTTTGGACATTGGGGGTTTGAGGACACCTTTGGAGGACTCCTTGGTAAGTAATAATACCATAGATTATAGGATAAAGAGTTTGGAATGAAATAAATCTAATGGGTGAGTGGGTATTTATAATAATTAAGAGGGAGTTTTTTAACAATTAAATGGGACACCTCATTAGTGGTTTTTGCAAAACCATGGGCTTTCCCATGGTATTTTCCCATGTTATATTTCAAATTTGGACATATCATGTCATAGTGTACTGTACGATAGTCTACTAGAATTTTATATTTAATTATTACATCATTATAATGTCATTAAACTACCAAAAAGTCAAAAGCATATTTTTACTATTCATGAAAAATTCAAGTATTATAGGAAAAAACAAAAAATTCACCCTAAACGTTTTTCAATGTGTAAGATTCAAAAATGAACATCATTTTTTTATAATATTTTTCTATTTATTTTTATTTAATTTTTAAATAAAATCATAGTCAATTCGAAAAATATCAATTTTAAAGATATAATTTGTTCTATATAACATTGAAAAATAAATTAAGATCTCATTATCTTGTTACCTTAATAAAATAAAAATATTATCATTATTTCATATTTATAAAGGTCATATTACTATTCATGTTACTATTTATAAGGGTATGTTACTATTCATCAAAAAATCAAGTTGGTTCTATCAGACACCAAATAACTTAATGGTCAAAACTCTAGAAGACCGTTTTTCGAAATTCAAAGCATAGAAGTGGCAAACATATGTTTAATGGATAGGTTTCGACTATTTCCTAAATAACCATTTTTTTCAAAGGAACAAAATTCTTTATGAAATATTGGTTATGAATAAAAAATATTTAAGAGAAGCATAGCATAAAATGTTTGGGGTGTTATATTATTCCCTCCATCGGAAAATTCATCCTCGAAATTTTATGTATAAAACCCACCAATAATATGGGCTTGGTTCTAATTTATGAAATCTTCTGGTTCCCATGTTGCATCCTCCATATTTTAGTTTCTCTAAAAAACCTTTACTAGACGAGTGGCATGATTTCTCAATACCAGATCCCTTGTGTCAAGAGTCCTGATATGCTCTTCACAGTAGGACAAATCAGGTTCCAGTTCTATTTCATCATAGGTGTGTACATGAATTGGGTCTGGCATGTATTTCTTCAACAATGACACATGGAACACATCATTGTGTTTGGAGAGACATTTCAGAACTACTAAATGGTAAGTTACAGCTCCGAATCATTCTAGAATTTCAAATGGTCGGATATATCTGGGGCTAAGTTTCTCTTTCTTACCAAACCTTAAAACACCCTTCCATGGAGATACTTTCTGAAAGACATGATCTCCCACTTGGATTTCGAAATCATTTCTCTGGATATCAGCATAACTCTTCTACCTTCTTTGGGCTACTTTAATTTGGTCTTCAATTGATTTTACCTTATCTATGGCCTCTTCAATAAGTTATGGGCCTATAAGTTTCCTCTCACCAACATCTTCCCAACAAGTTGGAGTTCGACATATCATTCCATATAATGCATTATATGAAGCCATATAAATACTAGAATGGAAACTATTGTTGTTGGAAAATTCCAACAAAGGAAAGTATTGATCCCACATACCTTGGAAGTCAAGAGATCATGATCTCAGCATATCTTTTAAAGTTTGAATAGTCCTTTTAGACGGTCCATTGGATTAGGGGTGATAAGCAATACTGATACGAAGCTCAGTATTCAATGCCTTCTGAAGACTTTTCTATAATTTTAATATAAACTACAGATCTCAATCGGACATAATCGATAGAGGTGCACCATGATGTCTTACAACTTAATTAATATAAAGTCTCTCGGGGCACTCAAGTGGTAAATCCCTTCTTATAGGAAGGAAATCTGCTGATTTTGTGAGATGATCAATAAATACCTACATTTCATCATTCCTTCTAGGTTTACTCATTTGTCCGGTGGAAAAATCCATCATGTTGTTATCCCACTTCCACATAGAAATAGGTAGAGGTTTCATCACCCCTCTAGGATATTGTCTCTCTATCTTATCTTATTGTCAAACTAGACACCTTGACACATAGTAGACAATTTCTTGCTTCATATTGTCCCACCAAAAATATTCCTTCTGATATCTATAAATCATTGTGATACCCGGGTGTATAGATAAATTTGAGCTATGGTCATCATATAATAGTTCCCTTTTTAGCTTTGGTGCTGATGGAACACATAACATCATCCCAATCTTCAGAACTCCATCCTCAAACACAAAGTCTTCCTATCTCCCATCCTTTACATCAATAATTTTCTTGTGTAGATTTTCATCATCATATTGAGATATTTTTATCCAATCCAGTAAAGATGGTTTAGAAATCATTTGAAATAGGAATGATGTTTCCCCTTCCATAACAATTCCCATATCCATCTTTAGTAGATCCATGAATATAGGATCTCGTTCAATCCTCATTTGAGTAAGAAGTCCATATTCATTCCAACATAATGAATCTTCCACTTTATTTTCCTTTCCTGGGTGGTAGTGTATTGAAAAATCATAATCATTGAGTAACTAGAGCCATCTCATTTGACTCATGATGAGTTCTTTTTGTGTGAAAATGTATTTCAAACACTTTTGATCTGTGTATATCTCACATTTTTCACCATAAAGGTAATGTCTACATATTTTCAGAGTCAATTTTACTTCTAATAACTCAAGATCATGTGTTGGAAAATTTTTCTGATGAGTCTTCAACTACCTTGATGTGTAATCAATAACATTACCATTTTGCATAAGGACGCAACCCACCATATTCTTTGATGTGTCACTGTATTTTAATAATCCATCACTTCCTGATAGAATAGTAAACATTG
Organism: Viscum album; assembly: GCA_963277665.1. Taxonomy (NCBI): domain Eukaryota; kingdom Viridiplantae; phylum Streptophyta; class Magnoliopsida; order Santalales; family Viscaceae; genus Viscum; species Viscum album. The sequence goes on along the minus strand of OY728149.1, from coordinate 106,695,401 downwards.
GAGCATTGATCAAGCATATTTTCAATTATTAAAAGCATTATATAAATTCTTTGGTCCACACAAACATAACTCCTTTGCGTGTGATCTTGGTTAGTAGGTTAGCCAGTCAGAAATATTTCTAAATGAAACGCTGATAGTAACCTTTTAAGACAATATGACTGCATAACTCTGTTATGTTTTTTGGCGTGGTCCAATCTTGGATTGCCTTTGTTTTTGTAGAATCAACTAGGATTCTATCCTTATAGATAATATATATAGAAAATAAACTAATTGAATCCACAATTCTCCTTTGTTAAACTTCCCATACAATTCATTTCTTCTAAGAGTTTTCAAAATAATCAGCATGTAATCCACATGGTCTTCATAACTTTTTTAGTATATTTGGATATCATCGATGAATACCACAACAAAGTTATCATGATATTCCTTGAAAAAACAATTCATTAAATCCATGATAATAAAGGGTTCATTAATCAGTCCAAAAGGCATCATTGTAAAATCACAATTCCCATACCTGGTTCAAAATGGTTTCTTAGGAATATCATCCTTTATCACACATAGTTGATGATATTTGGATCGAATTTCAATATTAAAATATTATTGAGATCCCTAATGTTGATCAAATAAATCATCAATTTGTTACAGAGGATACTTATTAATTATTATAATAGAATTTATTTCCCCGTAATCAATGCATAGGCTCATGGATCCATCTTTCTTCTATAGAAATATAAAAGGGGATCCCCATTGAGAAACACTAGGTCAAATAAATCCTTTTTCACTCAACTCCTCTAATTGTTTCTTTAGCTACACTCAATCCACAGTGGCTATTATATAGGGGGTTTTCATATAGGTCTTTCACCTGGAATTAAGTACATGGAAAACTCAATTTTATGGTCTATAGGATGTCCAGTTAAATCCTCTAGAAACACATCAATGTATCCTTACACTATATGAACATCTTCAATTTGAAGATTTATTTCCTTGCCCATAGATATTGGGTTCTATTACTCTCGAAGAATTGAATTCAATAGAGCTAGTTGGGGTGATTCTAGATAAGAATCAGATGGCAATGATTTTTCTCTAATGATAAGATATTCTACAACATTTTCAATAATTGTAATTTCTTTTTTCTTGCAATAAATCTTTGTATCATATATTGATAGCCAATTTATACAGATAATTATATCAATGCCAGTAATTTGTGTGATGACAAGGTTAGAAACTAAAGCATGTTTATTTGTCATAAGGGGGATTAGTTGACATTCCTTTATTGCAATTATGCATACCCTAGGATTTTTTACTGATAACTCCTTTTATTAAATCAAATATGATATGTATTATTTTCTTGGAAAACAAGGAAGATATTAATGAATGCAATGATGCAGAATCAAATAATGTTTTGTCTATCTTAGAGGAAACAATTAAAGTACCTTACACCACATTATTGCTAACTTCAACTTCAACAGTTGTAATCACATAAGCTCTCCCTTTCTCTCTTGGCTTGTTTTGAGGAATATTTTCTATGGAACTTAAGAACTCATTTGAATAGTGTTCTGTCTATTTATAATTTTAGAATTAAAAATCATCAAAATGTTCCTTTTCCTTGAATTCATGAGATATATGACCATTTTCTCCACACTTATAGCAGTCTCCCATGCCTTGAGATGATTCCTTCCACAGTTCTCACATAATGGGAATTTCTTCCTTCCCTTGTTCTTCTATAGAGCTTCACATTTCCCTTGCTTATTAGAGTACCGTTTTTAATCTTGTATTCCCTTGAACAACTTTGATCTAGAAAATTTCTTCTCTGTTTTGATGGAACTTGATACAATTTCATTATATGATGAAATTTTTTGAGAATCCAGTGTTCTTTTAAGACATGGATTAAGACATTCAAAGAAATGACCAGTCTTGTCTGCCGAGTCATGTACGTAATCTACGGAATACCGGTCTAGCCTTGTGAAGGTAGCCTCATACTTCACAACATAGTCTTCTTCCCTTTTCATTAAGCTATTGTTTTCCTCTTCATTTCGGTTCATTTCACATGAGGGAAATATTTTTCGAAGAATATTTCCTTAAAAGTCCTTAATTTCATATCTTCCATTTATTCTTCCTCCGTGGTATTCTAAATCAAGGACCACCATTGATCAGCATATCTCATTAGACCATATATAGCCATTACTACCTTTTCTCATCTTAATTCCATGAATATCTTTTCAAGGGACTTGATCCACTGCTCAGTGACAACTGGATTATTAGTCCCCCTGAAAGATAGGGGCTTCTGCAGCATGAAACGATCCAACACAGGTGTGGAATGATTATTAATTACATCCCAAGTAAGTTGTTGCAATATGGTCATGATCTGATCTGCTCCACCATTGACTGCATTGACTTGCTCAGTGGGGAGATCCCTACATTGTGCTTGATTATTGATTCCCCTTCTTCCATTAGACACCATTTATAAATAATGGAACACACTATATTAGGGTTTTAATCATAATATATAATCTTAACCTAGCATAAATTGATATACCTCACATGGCTAATCCCATAATCAGAAAAATGGTTTCTTTGACGAAAAAATTATTTCAATCCATTATAATTGATTATAAATAAAAAATGAATTATCCTAAGCATATCCTATAAGATTGTCATAACCAATAGTACAGTAAGTCTCATTGTCATGTACCAGGATACCTAGGGCCAAGCCTGAAAATCCTTGTCATAGCATTAAATCCTTAGTATATTTATGTCAGGACCACCTCTACCAGCTCTTATCCCTACATGGATGTATTTTCAAGAATTATTCACATAATATATTCCTTACCAAACTACTAGGAAGTTCTTTTACTTTTATCCTCAAATAATAGCTTTGGTTTTTCTCCATACTATACACTTCCTACTCTAGTTTCCATGTTTTCTACTAAACTTCCTCTGATACCATTTGTAACACCACGAACCCTCTAGACCAGAGTCGGTGAATTACTTGTTATATTGACATGGTTAAGAAGAATAAAATCCTAAAGGAACCATTAGTTTATCATTCTTGAAGAAAATAGATACATAGATGTAACTTAAATTACATTGGAAAATGTTATAAAATACAATACATAACAAAACTAAATACATTATCCACAGAAACTCAATAAACGATCTCATCTTCATCACCTATTGAAGGTAAACAAATGAAATCAGGGAGATAAATTTCTTAGTAAGGGTTAAAAATGGTGGAAGCATGAATCAATCATAATAGAATCATGAACAACTTTGCATAGTCAATATGTCATGGTGAATAAATGAAAAACTCACACAATTAATAAACTGATAATGTTACTACATCCATATATTTTGTCATAGTGAAAACTTCATGGATATTAATAACTAATAATTAATAAAGAGAATAATTTTAATTGGATGTCATGTATATGGAACATGATACCATAATCCTTAAAAATGGTTTAGTTCTGTGGGTAGAAACCCATTTGATTTTTGGAAACAAACTCAAAGGGTTTGTTGCTAATTGATTTGTCTCATGAGACCTATCGATGAATCAAGGGGATATAGAAGGACACACCCACCACTAATAGTCCAAATCATTAATTATACATAAATCTAATATAAGTAAAATCTTCTTCCACCATATCTGTATAGAGTAGAGGATACAGATTACTTAATATTTCCATAATTAAAACAACATAACTAATAAACATCATAAGTAAAAATGGTATATGGTTTAGACAATAAAAATATCCAGGATATGAATATATGGAATTTTAATAGATATATATTTTCAAATGAGAATATATCTCAAATGGGCAGTAGGTACACCACATAATAATTATTAGGTGCACAATACAATGTAAGTCACATTGAAATGGAAAATTGACACAAATCCCATTACCACATTTTATTCAATCATCTCGTGTGACCAAGAACAAATAATTATCAAATGTATCATTTAATACTATTAAAATATGAAAAATAATTATATTAAATATCAAATGGTTGTGCACATACACCACATTCAAGAAATAAGTGGCGAATAATGGAAATCTCACAGAATTAAAAGTGAGATAAAAAACCCCTGTATCTAATGTTCGAGGGTGTTCTTCATTTGTTTTAATGACCTGAATAATAAAATATTTCATCACTAATTAAAAATTAAATAACCTTTTAGACATGTAAATGATTTTTTATAACCATATGAGGTTCATTAATGGCGCTTTTTATCAGTTTAATAGATTTAATTTTATTTTTTTGGAAACATTTTCTTCCTTGGTTTTCATGATTTTTTTACTTATATTCATGAATGGATATTTGTTTTAAATGTGGGTAATAATATATAATTTTAATATATTATTATTATTATTATTAAAATTAAAGATATATAAATTACTTTATAATGATTCTGGGTTATATAATTGAGGGTGAATCATTAGTTAAATGTTATTGATAAACACATGGATTTAGCTTGTCGGTTTTGGGCACAATGAACTTGTTTTGTATTATAATTCCATATTATGAGTGTGTAAGTATTAAAAAAATTAGGGAGAATAAATAAATATTTTAATATCTGGTTCAACTACAAAAATGGTTTCATGATCATAATTGAAGATGGTAATGTAAATTGAGAACCCGTCATCAATGAATGTGATAAATTAACACATCTCGGGTGGTGTTTTTATTTTTTAGTATAAGTGTTGGGGGGAAAAGTGATGATGGTGAAATATTACATTATAATAATATAATTCTAGTTCATTTAATGTACTGGAATTATAATATCATTTTGATGAGTGAATATGAAGAAATATGTATAAAATAAATGAACTCAAAATAGAAGAATAATTGAGAAATTTCTCAAGAAACTTTTGTAGCCTAAAGTCGTCACCTAAAATTCATAAAATATTTTGATGAGATAAAAGGGGTATCTAATAAATTATAAATAATATGGTGTGTAAGGGAAATATGGAATGAAATATCTAATTTTAGATAAAATAGAAAACTTAAAATGAAAGTTGTACGAAAAGAGAAGGGTGGTTGATTCCTTACCTTGTAGTGTAGCTCCCAAAACATTATGGTTGGGACCATTGGTGTTTTAGGAAACCATTGGATGACCTCTAGGGAAGTAATACTACCATATCTTCTAGGATATTGAATTTGGAATGAAATAAAGTGAAGGGGGTGAGTGGGTATTTATAGTAATTAAGAGGGAGTTTTTTATTAATTAAAAGGGACACCCCATTAGTGATTTTTGCAAAACCTTGAGATTGACCATGGTTTTTTCCCCTGGGTTATTCCACTTGGGACACCTAATGTCGTACTTTACTGTAAAAAAGTCTAAAATAAATTTAAATTTAATTATAAAATCATTTTGATGTTGTTAAACAACAGAAAACTCAAAACTGGATTTTTACCATTGAAGAAAAATTCAGTTATTTTAGAAAAATCCGAAAAATTCACCCTAACCATTTTTTGATTCTTAGAATTCAAAAATGAACTCCATTTTATGAATATAATTTTCTAAATATTTTTATTTTAATTTATAATTAAAATCATAGTTAATTCGAAAAATAACAATTTGAAAGATATAATTAGTTTTATATCACATTGAAAAATTCATTAAGATCTCATTAGATTTTTACCTTATGAAAATAAAATATTATAGTTATTTAGTCTTTATAAGGGTAATATTACTCTTCATATATACTATTACTAGGGTTATGTTACAATTCAACAAAAAAACAAGTTCGTTATATCATACTCTAAATGACTTACTGGTCACAACTCTAGATGATCGTTTTTCGAAATTCAAAAATAGAAGTGGAACAAATATGTTCAATGGCTAGGTTTTAAAAATATCTTAAATAAACAAGTGTAGTTTCAAATGAACACAATGATTTATGAAATATAGCTATTATTAAAATGTATTTAAGAGAAGAATAACATAAAATTATTGGGGTGTTATATGCTTGATGTCTACCCAAAAGAGAGTTGCTTCATCATGTTTCTAGGCCACTAAGCTCTACCATTATCCTACATAGCCCTCAATAAGACTCACATTAAGGAATTATATCTGGTCCGTTGGAATCCTCACAAGACGTATGACACGGGTAACCGCCTATAGACTATCCTTAGCTTCTTGGGGGTCCTGATCATCCTAAAACCTTGGAGGTCTCTACCTGTAAAACACATGAAATTTCTCAAACTTCATGCCTCCTTATCTCGTAGTTTTTCTCATAGTTGTTGTTCGATTGGTGGTGGCATAGTTGGATAAACACCTGGATGTTTTATCTCAAGTACATGCCCATGTATCGAGGCTTGGATACTTAGCAGATCATCCTTGTGATCACACAACAAAATCCAGGCTGGTTGTCTACGTAGGGGAATCCTGAAATATAACATGATGTACCACGATCAATGGATTATACCTGGTGACCTGACCCTAGAAGGAAAAGATAACACACCCAAATATTATATGATCCATGTTCCATTATTTTCCATACATCCAGTGTTTTCAAGTACTGAGTCGAAAAGAAGGTGTCTAGAGTCCTAGTGTATGGATACATCGGCCACCACACCAACACTGGATTCCCTATCCTAAAATCCAAACTCAAAACACTTAAATCTATTTCCTTAAACCAATATCATAGACTCATGGTCCTAATTTAGTGTCAAAATTCTCTGATACCACTATATCATGACCTGTCCTAGAGGTTTTTATGTCGTGACTACCCCAATCCTGCCTCCAGTTGATTGGATGCTGTTGACTTCCATCGAGTAGGAATTTCCCACAAATGGAAGGAATTTTACTATGAACAAATATTCTTCCACAGATCCTCATTCCAAAAATACTAAAATTTAAAAACACTAAATAAAAAATACATGAAAACCACTAAATCCAAGCCAGAGTACAATAGTGAAAGTATTGAAATGTAAACTAGTGGATGCCCACCAAAAGAAAAGATTCTGTAGTCATAAGTTCGATAAATTCATCTACAGAAAACCACATGTAATCCAACCTGTTGGAAACAATATTGGGGTTGTAATCTGAAAATCATATAGAAAACACCTCAACATGTTCAGTCTCACATGGCACCACTAGGTTCTAGTCATAATGGAACTCCATCAAATGGTCACTCATCTGCACAAGTCAGGACATGTTCTGGAAAGGCCCGTAAATGGGTGAGTAAAACAATACATAGTAGGAAACCCAAAAACCATAGAGGAATATATCACAAAGAAGATACCACGAAAAATACCAAAAAATAGAATATACCACAAAGAATCTAAAATAGAATATACCACAGTGGAAAATATACCATGAAGAAGATACCACAACGTATACCCCAAAGGAGTATATAGCCATCTCAAACATGTATATGTCAATAGTATGAATAATAAGATAATCATGAGTATTCCTCATGACACAATGTATTGATATGACACACAGTCTTGATAAGACATATAGACTCTTTAAGACACATAGGAATGATAAGACACACATTATATATAAGACACAGAGTCTCTATAAGTCACGAAGTCACATGTTCATAACCATTAATAGGATTATTCTCATAGTATTCTCTTTTAAGGAGAAACAACTCCTCAATACTTCAGGTATTCTACACACTTCCAATAATAGTCATTTCAGATATATCAAGAAGATATCTTCATCGCAATGGTCCTAGTGCCGCAACTAGCTCATTAAATGGATGAATACTTTGAATATTTTGAACATTTAAAGAAAACCATTCAGTGGACTCAGATATGATCCGGATTGGACCAGGATACAACACATCTCACTGGCTGACTGACCCACCATTTTACCTGACCCGTTCTATTCAACCTAACCCGTCTTAGCCTAGTTCTGTTCTACCCAGCCTGGCTCAGTTCACGAACACTTCTGGGTTGTCTGGCATGGATTGCTGGCCCACCTTGATTGGCTTGAGTAGCCCATGTGGCCCGGTTAGCCCACAAGACAGTGCACTACGTCTGCACCCTATGAATGCTCCCCTATAGTGACCACCACATCCCACCGCCACCACATCTGGCCATCTTTTTCGACTTCCATGCAGTTGGTCCATTGCATATATGAAGCACCTCTGGGATGTGCATCGTCGGCATGCACGCCGCCTACCACACACGGCCTCTAGCACACCGGGGGCCTATCTGTGGGACACTTCTCCTCCTCATGTGCTCGAAAATATCTAATGATCCAAGATATGGGATTCTCAGGTCCCGAACTATATATATTCTGCATTCGTTAAGGCATTTCTCCAATCTAGGGGGTCCGATCATGTGTGACGCCTCTTGGAAAGTCGATTCATTTCCACATGGGTCAAACAGTGAAGAAAACCATGAATTGGTGTGAGAAATCCCAAGAACGCCTGAATAATGAACCTTGGATGTGTTTTTGTTGGCCTCGATTTTTTCTCATTTGGGGAAATAAATGAAGAGGAAATTTTTTTACTCCCACAAGGAAACCCAAAGTTTTTATCTATCCTACAACAATCGAACTGCGGGTCATTCTGTTCAAGGATTAACCTAACTTCATCATGAAAACCAAGAATGAGGAACACAAAAAGGAAATAAATTCCCTACCTCTAGTTGGAACTATCCTTGATGAAGAGGGATTTTTTTCCATCACCATTCAACAATCCTAGATCTATTTAATATGATGTTTTACTGATCAATCATCATTCGCCAAATTTTTTCTCTAGAGGTCCTTCTTCCCATCATAGTGAAATACTAGGGTTATGGTGATAACCTTGAATTTATTAACAAAGTCCTAATAAAAAGAGAATTACACTTCATTGAATGAAATATTTTTATTCCTTTTACATCTTACATAAATATTTTTCATAGTTCACCCACTACGACCAGTGTTATGTCCCACCAAGCTTAAAACTGCTATTCCTAGTTCAACGATGGTATTATATTTATGATCCAATAATCAGTTTCGGATTTAGTCCACTTCTTTAGGAAAAAAATTCATGTGTTCTGTGAAAAGTATAATATTTTTCAAAAAATTATTCCTGTCACACCGAACCCCAGAATAAAATGCTGCCTCAGCACCTGGTTTCGAAATCAGTCAATATAATATCTAAAAATAAAAAGTGGTAAAATCCGAATTATTACACTGATAATTATGAAAGGGATAATTATTTTGACTAATCAAATTTAAATTCTATTAATTTAGAAATACCAACATATATTTTTTTGATAATTCAATTTGTCTATCCAATGTTGAACTATCACTAGAAGAAAAAGAGTAGGTTACAGAAGTTGAAACCAAGGAAGAGGATTTTCTATACTTTATCCTACCCCCACTATGAAAACTATACCGCATCACGAATGGGGTGTATATAGTATACTCAATCCATAGAATATTTCCCTCCACCAAAAAACAAGTGGATATTATGAAAATCCACATGTTGTGGTACAAGTCCAATAAGATCCACCCAAAATCCTATTTTGGATAATAGCTGGTACTACCCTTCTAGAGGTAGTAAAAATTCACAGTCTACTAGGGGAATCATTCCAAGATTTATCTTTAAATTCTTTCTAAAAATTTATATTTCATTTTTATATTTTTATTATTCCAACATGCATCTCACTATCTCTTCTATTTTCAATCATAAATTAATTGATCCATTTTCATAATGGAGTATTATTATTTTTTAGTTCCATGATGGCACAAGATAGTAACAAATATCCAAGTAGGAAAGAGGGTTAATAAGTTGTTTCAAAATGGATTTCACTTTTAAATATTATCTTTTAAACTCCTTTTAATTTTTTAAATAAATATTTGAGTATTAAACTATAAAATTTATGCCCCTATATGAATTCTTTCTATACTTGACTTATCTCAGAGACTTGAGTTTTTTAGGAATCAATTGATGCCAGGTTTTAGATTTCAATGTCAATAAAATTTAATGATTTAAATGTAAAATTTAATATTTAAATTGAATCATGGGCATTGAAATTAGAACTCATGATTTTATAGAATTAGTTGATTCACACAAAAGAAACTTCTCTACCATTTTTCATACTTTGAATTTCATAAATTAATGTGAATTGTTTTTTTATTAATAACCATGCCAAAAATGATTTTCCCAAATCCTATTTCCCATTCCTGAGAAGATTTCTAGACCAATTACTTCCAATTTATTCATGGGAGTATTTCTTGATTGATCTCAGGATATAACACTGACTAGAACATGTACTTGATCTTTTAAACACATGATTGTTGAAATCAAAATTTAAATGATTGAGGTATATTATAAGAACCCCTTATACTTAAATACCACTTTTATATCTATCATTATTTTTCCCCTAGATAACATGAATGACTTTTATAGGGAGGATCCATGATTCAATGAATTTTTATCCATTACTACCCTACTGATTGTTATTACATGATTTTTTAAAGTTGAAGTGTTGGGAAAAGGGAATCATGGTAAATAGAATGATTTATATTATAAGGAATAAGTTTGTTGGATCTTATTATGGGAATTGTAAAATATTTTTGGAATCAATCTTTGTACTCTATTTCCCCCCACTTGAATATAAAAAAGAAAATCGAAAAAAGAATCATACAATGAGAAAAATTGGTTGTGATATGGGAAACCCAAAAATCACCGTAACTCGACCAATGATTTTTATAATCTATGGGTTAGTGATATATGTGAGGTCTCTTTCATGAATAACATTAAAAAAATGAAAAAAATGAAAACAATATTTGGAAAAAAATCAAGAAGGTGGAAAAATAATTCATGATGATCAACATTGATCATGACATTTCATTGCATTTTGGGGGAATGTGGGAGTTTATAATTCGAAGGGAGAATTTCATTACACATTTATTTTTGATAACATGAATTGTAATTAATTGATAAGACACCTCATTAATCTTTTATTTTTAACATCACATCCTACCAACCATAATCCTCAGAGACATTTTATCCATGATTACATGCCCTCGTGATTTTATGTGCTTTTTGTATTTACAAAGTGGAAAAATTAGTAAATTTCCAATATTATAGATAATGATCATGTTATCATGATATTAACATAACTATACTTAAATTTTATCATGGTTTATGATATAAAATATTGAAAAATTGATGTAGATCATGTTTTGATAATTTTAAATATAATGAATTTTGAAGCTTGAATTAATGTAAGTAGAAGTTCGATCATTTTTTCAATTGAAGAAGTAAAATACATGATGTTACAGTTTTATTAGAAAATGGGAAATTGAATTTATTTTTTATTTAAAAATTTTAAAATTTGATATTATATTGATTATTATTTTATTTTATTACAAGGAAATTTGAATATTGATAACAATGGTGCCCTCATATTTTCAATGTTTAGATTTTATTCTTGATTCCAAGCACGAATTAAAGGTGTTAAAATTTATGAATAAAATATTTTCATTAATTTTAAATCATTTTTAAAATTTCTAAATCTTACCAATGTTCAATTTTAAGGAAATTGTCACATTTTATGATTTTAGTTGATTTTAAACATCTTAGGAAATTGAAATATTTTGGATTGTAACTATTTTAATTTATCTCTGTATTTTGGCCATAAAATTTTATATACTTATGTAAATCATTTAATTTTTTATTTTTAGGCTTCTATACATCATTTTATTTATTTAATTATTTTATATATAAAGCTTCCTATACCATTTGGAAGCTTTAGACCAACTCAAAAGTTGGGCCTTGAAAATTGTTCATTGTTTTAGAGATTTTTTGTTTTGGGAATTTATCTCTTGATTTTAGGGCCTCACTACTTTGAAATTAGGTGTTTCGACACTTAATAAATTTAGAAACATGTTTCTTAAAATATTAAACATGTTATTGTTTAGTTTTCAAGGCCACGAATGCATAGGAAATGAATGATTTGGAATATGGAGATTCTACCTAGGGAGAATAAATTCTTGGAGTAAAATAGGAATAACACTCTCTACGTGTGGAAAAAATACTCTAAAAATTTGAGGGGATATGTTAAACAGATTTATTGAAAACTTTACTGAAGTAGGTCACTCGTTAATTGACCATTAACTAGTCTGCCATTCATTAACATTATAATGTAAATTATGGTCTATAAAAGGATGAAACCTCTTCCTTCCAAAATCATTCTAATCCATCTTTTCGACCACAGTTGGATAAGAGGCCTAGGGCATTCATGATTATTTGGAATGCTTTTATTTATTTTTATGTTATGTTTTTATTATGTAACACATTTGATTATTTTTAATTCATGTTTTTTCATATTCATCAATCTATCTTTATCTATAAACCCCAATATAATTATTCTGTTTCTTACTCATTACACAATGACCTATTACCCTAAAAATGATGGGATAACATAAGGATTTTTTTGGGGGTAGGTATGTGGAAATTCCATTTATTTAGTGATGAAATTAGAATGTTTTATTATGCTTGTGATGGGAACAACAATGTGCATGGGTGTGGTGATCGTCCACCATGACACTGATCTCAAACTCATATATATATTTTTTATTATATCTATTCCCCCCATTTACTACATATTATCTCTTCATATGATGGATTTTATCAATTCATTGGATGAAATGGCATAAGATGGGGCCCGGTCTTAGAAGATGCCACACTTTCGATTGTGTTGTTGCATCAACATTGTTTATTAGAAGAGGTGAAATTGAGATTACCCAAGGATTCAAGATTTTACACCACTAAATAAACGAATAGTTATTCAGAAATGAAATCTCAGAAGTGAATTACCAAACTTAATATAAACAAAAGTTAAGTGAATTATGGGACCCACAAACCAATCTATAAAGTACAAGTTCTTTCTCAACTAATCTCATTCGTTCATTACATGTTAGTTTAATATTTTATATCATTTAATTTTAATTTCCTTATTAGATTAAATAAAAATAACAAAATATTTCATTTATTTGAATTAGATTATGTTATCAAATAACTAAGAAATCTTTTCCAAGAGATGACCCTGGTCAGACACTATGATGCACAAGGAAAACATTAAAATATGAATTTTCCGCACCCTATGATAGGTATGTGTCAATACTTGTGCCGATGTTGGTGAGCTAATAAGTTGTATAATTATTTTTCTATTTTCAAATTGTATATATATTATTATTAAATTTTAAAAATCATTTAAAAAAATCCTTCTTCTGTTATGTTTTATAGAGATCTTAATTTCAATACATGGAATAATTACACACATTTCAAAGAAGAAGAAATAGATTATGCTCAAGATGCCCTCCAAGGAAGGGATTATTCATTTATTAAAATGTTCAGTTAGATGAAAAGAGGCATAGAATGATGTATCTCAACTGAAGATTTTATAGCCATGTTTAATGATCTCAGAACTCATATACAATGATTAAAGGATAAAAAGGAAGTTCCATATGTTTTTTTCAAATTCACTGAAGACATTCAATATATTGAAGAGAAACTTGAGAAATATCAACAACCCAACCATTTTAGGAACTAGATTCATGCTGACCATGATGATCTAGATTGGATTCCTAATGAGGAAGATATAACTTTTGATCAATATGTGAGAGATCAATAAGATCACGATGAATTTTGGAACAAGTATGATGTACAACAAGATAACCACATTCCATACATAGTATAAAATATAGCACAAATATACTTGTATCTAGCTATGAAAGATGAAAAACCCATGCAAATGGTAGAATTTGAATATCACTCTATAGGATTTTGAATTTTCATATACATTCAATCCCGGATATTCCATAGAGGAAGAGGAAGAAACTGATCATGACCCTATTGTGAAACACACATAGCTTGCTGACATTATTGAACATGAATTTGAGGAATCCCATAAAGAAATTGAAGTTGTTGATCTTGTGGAAATCAAGATATATTTTAATCATTATAAAAGATATTATTTTTCTAATTTTTTACATTTAAATTCTATTCATGTTGAAAGACCTATTTAAATTCCCTTTGATCATTCAATTCATGTAGGCCATGCTAAGATAGAACATTAAGAAAAAATTTAGGCTTCCAAAATAGATACTTTTTACCCAATATAATGTGTTTCATTAACATTTATGTGGAATTATGGGTTTTATTTTCATTATCCATGAGACTAATCAACAATTATGGATAATTGGAATACCCCCCCCCCTCAAAGAGTAGGTCATGAATTTCCCTGATCGATGACAAAAAAAGTTTGGATGAATCAAAATTAAATATCCTAGTTTTGTACAAGATGCTTTGGTGTATTCCTATATCTAGTAGCATATATTTCATTACGATCATCGATTTGACTATTGATAAAGCGCAAATGGACTCATTGATCAAAAGTTGTGGATCTTGAATGTTTGAAATTTTTTGTAATGGAATAACTTCATCACGTAAGTAATCTGATCAAGCCATCCATGTAGGACTATATTCGTAGACCCATTCATGAAGGCCCACCAAAAGGTCTATAAATAGACCCCTCCACCTCAATTTTTTTAGGACAGCCGAACTCTCGGGATGTAAATCCTGGAGATAGCTCTGGCCACACAGTTCCTCCGACCATGTAGTACATCACCACTTGGGAGACCTTTCATGGCCTCATTCAATATGGTTAGGCCCATAGTCTACAACTTGGTTGACCCACATATGGGATAGCCAGACATGGGTGTGGTAGTCTGATATTTCCAAGTAATACATGGTCGAGATACCACCCATGAGACCCCATACCTGGGTGACCCACCTTGGGAAACCCATACTAGGGTGACCTACATGGGTGACCCATGCTAGGGTGACCCACATGCATGAACCCATTGGTCCAGACCGCAGGGGATGCGCCCCCACACCCCCTCTTAGTATCAGTGCTATGTTGTAGTTCTAGCCCTTGGGGTCGGTCCCATCACTTTCACCACTGAAAACCATGAAAAATGTAAATTCACACCGCAAAATTTTCAGGTTGATATGATGGTATTTTCCATTGCGGCCTTAACATCCTTTTCTAGAATACCATGATTTGAAATAATCTTACACACACTTTTAAAATACCTCAATTGACATACTCCTCTTGGTCCTTTTCTCATATTCTTAGTTGATATTCTCATCTTGGATTCCTCATGTAACTTGATTTTATGCACTTCTCAAGAAGCTCCTAATACCTAATCACCTAAATCATATGACATGTTTAATCATAAATGGGAATCCTCTTTAAGAGTAATCCCCAAAAAACCTCAAATAGAAATCATCTTTAATAGTAATACATAATATTCTATAGCACTCGTCCATCATCAAGCATATAAAAAGTTTTCTGTTTGTTGAATCATTCATATCCTTTATCTTCAAACACTGAGCATCACTAACATGTTCTTAGAGGTTGGAAAAGATCTTGACCCCCACACAGTCCGCCTGAATTATTGATCTATGAGAATATTGATTACTTCCATGATCAGGATTTGTAGAAATCCCACATGGGTCTTATACTCAATAGGAATCCTCCCTAAGAATAAGCCCCAATAATAATTCCCTTAACCCGAGTTTCCTCCTCAAGAGTAAACACTGGTTTATGCCCCCAAATTACCATGAGTTAAAACATCCATCATGGTAAATTAAAAGGGGATATCCATCTCATGAATATCCCCTAACCTATCTTCTCAATTGTACATACTCTTATGAGAGAAATATTTTTGAGGGCCTCTATAGGTGTGGGTCTACGTTAATTAACTACATGGGATTTGATTACCAACCAAATGGGATACCTAGGAAGCCTCCGTGAGGATTAAACCCAACATCATAAACCAACCAAACTGTTCTAGGCCATATCCATAGAAGTGAATAATTCAACTTGGAAACTCATATCCCTTCGATTTCCTTTATGCTTCTTAGGTATAAGTCCCATAATAAACATTGAATAAGCACCTTATTCCTAGAATTCCACATCACATGAAGTTAAAAAATACAGTTAAGTCCTCATCATATGACCATTAAAGGTATGGTGTCCCACAATTAACAGCATTGAATTGTGTGGGTTCTCATTCCTTTCAAAAGGATACATCGGAAGACCATCTATGGGTTTGATCCCAACATTATATCTACATTAGTCTCCAAGGATGATGATCAATTTCAGAGTCACATTCTTCTACAAGGATGACCATAAACACTAGATCACTTCATTTTGTGGCTAGAAACCCATCATTGTTGGAATAATGACCCGAGAATCTCAGATTTGTATATAAGAGGATACCATTAATGGAGAACATCAGATACATACAAATATCTCCATTTATGAAGAACCTAGAATACATATTGATGATTATGAATTCCACATTTTCTATTAAATTTTTTATAATATTGTTATAACTCTCATAATACTTGGGAATTAAAGAAGGATTCATTAAGGTATCTCAAATCAATAAGTGAGTCTCAGAATAGGAAATAATCCCCCCAATGGTGTGATGAGTCTGACCACCCATCCTCTCAACAAATGTCAGTTCTTAAGAATCATGGGTCAAAAATCACTAACGAGTTACTGCCTTTGGAAAGAATGTCCCTACGGATATTGAACCATTGGGCATTTCAAGTTCCATGAACAAGAGCATTGGAAACCATTTGGAAATATTTATTTCTCTAACGAGGTCTTATTTTTGAGGCAATCAAAAAAAATGGTAAACCCAACATGAATGACATAACAATGAAATTTCATTTAATAAAAGGGATATAGTAATCTATTTTCGTCATACCATTAGATTTCTCCCGGAAAACATTTTTTTATACAGACAAAAAATGGTGAACCCAATTTGAATGACTTAACTATGAAATTTCCATCAATAAAGGGGATGTAGTGATCAGTCTTCTTTAGACCATTCTATTTCTCAAAGAGAAAGTATTTCCAAGGGAAACATAAAATTTTGGATATGATGTGAATACATAAAAAAGATGTCACGTACCTATCAGTACCCTTACATTCTCAAAAGAAACCATGGTCTGATAGGAAAATCAATCATACATGTATTTATCTCAAAAGATGATGGTTTTCAAGAGTTCATTTTTTGTTTTTTTTTCATATATAAAAGAACTTCCATTCAAGAAATCCTTCCAAACCAATGGATTCCTTCATGTTTACACCTATTAATTCCCTGACTACATCTCATGCTGAATCCTCATCCGCACGAAGAATTACATCACCAACTCATTGTCTTCAATACTGGGTTTCCAATTAAAATATTAAATAGTACCATCATCACGATACCATCCCTACCCTAGAGGGTAACCGATAGGCCCTGCAGATCAACAACCCCCATTTTTCATCTGTTCAATGATGACAGGTGGTCTAGATGTAGATGGTGTTGACCACCATCTTCAACCATTTGAGAAGCATATCCCCAGAACATGACAACTAGTCCCTCACATATTTCAGGGAGGTGGATTATGATCCCACTTATGGACTCATCCCAAGGAAATATGGATCCTTCTCATGGGATCCTTCTAAAAATATCTCTCATGAACACCACACAACAGTGACCCTTCAACATGATGAGGCTGTCAATTTTATTTGTCCGGCCTATGTCCCTCAAAACCTGGCACACGAGACGACCTATCGAGTATGAAAAACAGCCATTAGGGAGTAGGTTCATAGCTTTTCCCTCTCCATATAAGTAAACCAACCTATCTTGGTGAAAAATATTGAGCCGGAACATACACACATCCTCCATTATTCAATTTTTCAGAAAACCCATTAGGTGGAATTCTGAGAATACTGCCAACCAAATTTGGTGGAAGCCTACAAGTTAAAACATACACCAACCTATACCCACAAATCCTACCAGTGGAATCATATTTTAGAACTCAGAGAAGTCTATTGACCATGTTTGGAAAAAAAATATCGAGCAGGCATAAAAACCTGCCAATATTTATCAAGCCTTCCAGTGGCCTTGTTTGGCATCATATGGAGAATGTAGTCAAAAAGTCCCAATGACAAGTAGATGGTATATTGATATCAATTCCCATGAATAATTTTAGTATCCACTGATAGGAAAGGGATAAAATAATGGGTCACATACACCTATTACATATGTGTAATGAACATATATCCCCATTCAAGTTGCAAAAGTCATCATCCATATCATTTTTTAAAAGGTTGTGGTCAAAGCCTCAATTTATTATTTAAAGTAAAGACCACTTTAGATTGGGTAGAGGGAGACCCATTACATAGCCCAAAGGCCCAACGTCAAGTGGCCTGAATACAAGTCTTGAAACCCCATTTTTTGTCCCAAAGGACCCCATGGTGAATAGTACTTCTACAGTACCTGCGCTGCAATAGTACCTGCTATAGTACCACCGATGCTACAGTATCTACTACAGTCCCTCCGGCGCTACAATGTTGTCGCTGCTATAGTACCTCCATTACGACTGTACCTCCTACAGTACTGCTACAGTACCCAAAAATTCATCCCTGCCAAAATTTGATCTTGGGTCTTTTGGATGCCAAGTAGGATCCTGTACCACTAGGGTACAAGATTGTTGGCATGTCACCATCCATATCATGGAAATGATAAAAAGGAAGATAAGAATCCTTTCCCAAATCCTAAATAAATTCTAGGATAACATCACAGTGACAAAAATAGTTTTTGAGTGAAAAACATATAATTTTATCCCCAAATATGGGGTGGCTAATCAGTATAACACACCAGAGTATACATATTCCTCTGATCTCATCAAAGATGGTCATGGTTCAAACACCCATGTAATTTATGGACAGTAGGATATAGAACGAACACTTATTCCAATCAGTGGTAATTGACCAATTCCAATGGCCACTCTAAGGTAGGAATAAAAAACATCCAATAATAACTACTTCCCACAGCAAGTCGCACCAACTTCATGTACAAAGACATCCAAGAAGAAGTCTCGTCGAGCATGGTTGGGGAACCAAGAGATGATAAACAATCAATATTTCCTTGAAACTAGAGTTCTTGAATTCCTCAGACATTTATATATTGAAAATAAAGATCCTACAAACCAATTACCAAATTAAGGGAGCAGTAACAGTAATTATTATATTTTTGAATTGACACTTCACCATGAAGGCATGCTACATGAAAACAATTTGGTCAATCTTGAGAGCATTTCTCTTGATGAGAGCCATGAAAATCTTCCAAGTGGCCAATATACCAAAGAATAAGAGAGTAATCCTCTTTATATAATCTACCATTTTGTTTCTTCTCAAGATGATGATTGCTAGGAAATTTCTCTCCATGGTAGGGATTTGGATTGTCAAGATATTTATCCATTTGACAATTTTGTGATGAGAAATACCACTTTTCATGAGGCACATGAAAATACAATGACAATCGTGTATGATGAATTTTCACTGGTATGTGGAATCCTTTCTCAACTAGAAGACATGCCAAGGTGATGGTCATTCTACGAAACTCCCTTGGGTTATTCTCCATCCAATAAAATAGAGGAAACACCAACGAATCCCATTGCTTATGATAAAAAATTGGGAAGCGCCCACTCTAGTCAGACTAGGTCGAGGAAGCTCTTCTGAAAGATTTAGAATATCTGATAAACATGAGGAAACAACTATCTAATTATGATATACAACACATGTTCTAGACTTTATCCACCTCTCAATACTGCATTCCATATGTGGTAGTGGAATATTATATTCATGACATCTTCCAAAACATAAGGAAAACTCTCTATCAATTAAAAGAAAACATGTTACCCTATGATGAGTATTAAAATCATGTAAAGGTAATAAAAGGGTTAAGTCGCTAAATTTAAATTTCATATCTCGTAGATTCCCTACATCAAATGATTGAGAAATTGTAGGGATACCTTCAATGTGCCTACCTCAATGCATTAATGAGGTTGAGGAAGTTGATTACAGATACCCCATCTACTGTTCACATCTGAGGATGGGTTATATATGTAGAATTATATTTATTTTCACACTAAATCTAGAAAATCCCTCCAAAATTGTTCTTCAAAAATATTATTATCACAGGTTAGCTACAAAAAATGGAATATGTTTATGATTAGAGATAAGCTCAACAAGAACATCCCCTGACTGACTGTCATCGATGTTAGGCCACAAGAGAGAAACATGTTGAGATATTCTTGTATCAATCCTCTAAGAACATTGAGAATGTTTCAATATTTGAGTAATTCAGCCATCAAATAGAGAAAATGTCAGAAATAGCTCAACGGTCTTCTGAAATGGGAAATTTAAGTGAGTGAAGATTAATGAACCTAGAAAATATTTGGTCCATAATCTATAAAATCAGAAGAGAAACTACAGTAATATCAACCATAGTAGTTTGGGAACAACCCCATCACATAGGTCAGGGGACTCTTTTAACCAAACCTGCAAGATCATCCAACCAAGCCTGAAGTGTTGCGGGGATAGAACATGAACAGAATCATCCCACATGTATGGGGTATTTTTCACCACAAAAATCCCATACATAGTGAAAATATGTTTTCTACTGATTTGGTAATATTATACTAGAGTTAATCCTCTCAAATTTTCAAATTCCATGATCTGTTTCGATCAATTGGAAAGTGAATAATTAAACTCTTTGGGGATTCCCTTTGGGTCACTATCCATCAAACAACCCCTATGGATCTAATGAAGAAGAGGAAAAGTTCTCCTAGAGTACTAGGAAGAAGATGATCTCATAATGATACTAATAGAATACATGTGATACACTATGAATCTATGAATTTCATTAATACCATCATTGAAGACCCTCTATAACACAAGAATGATTCAGAGGATTCTGAAGAAGATGTTCATATTCCTAAGATGGTCCACACTGAAAAAATGAAGAAGGAGTACATACCCTAAACCTGATGCTCAAACAAAATATTTTTATCCCAAAAAATAATACAAATATACCTCTTAAAAAGGAACCTAATAATGGAAAGGGTAAGGATCATAACATGTCTCACCTTCCCCTTAGAGATGTCTCATCCCTTTCTCTGGAGGATTTATTTACTTAGAAATTGGAGGAAATGGGATTGATGAGAATACTCAATGTAGAGTAACTCTACGGAAATATTCCTTCATGATATGCTCTGTAAGAAGACCCTCAACTCTCAATTCCAGTTAGCACACCTCAACAAGGATTGTTTTCCATAGTAGCTAAAGCATACATGGAACACCAGCTCAGCGTGGGACATAAACAACTATTATATCTGGATATCACAGTAGTTAATCAAGATTTACCTCAATTGGGTACATAACCAAAACATGGTTAAGAACATCCTTATAGGTCTGAACCAATAGGATATCCATGAAAGATACTAGAAGTTCTTCCACTAGTGGTCTTACTAGTCATCACACCTATTCAGGATCCCATCATTGTACCAGTTCAGGCTCCAGCCACCAGACCTATTCAGGTCCCGATTCTTCAAGATATTCTTTGAATTATTATGAACACCATTGACTCAATAACTACTCAATTGGAATTTGGGAAATAACAGTGTGTACTAGTACAACAAGAAAATAAGGATTATCATGAATGGATGGATCCTACCTCTCCTTCACCAAACATTGGGTATCCTATATTTAATAATTTCAATGGATCAGAAGATCCAATGTATTACTTGATGAACTTCATCTCTTTATGTGATACCCTGATGGTAACCCCTGAGAAGTAGGAAGAAATGAAACTTAGATTCTTCATGCAATCATTGAAAGGGCCAGCTTTTTCATGATATATGAGTTTGCAGTCCTAATCAATCACTAGTTGGGAAGATATCCATTAGAAGTTCCTCTTCTAGTTCAGCATAATGTTGTAGAATACAATATTCTTGAATTTCAAAAACAACAAAAAATGGATAATGAAAGAGTCTCAGAGATCATTACTTAGTGGAAAGGATTTACATACTCCTTTAAACTACCACTACCTAAAGAAGAATTTTGTTCTATCTATGTATTAAATATTCATGATGATTTGTGCACACCATTGGTCACTATGAAAAGAACAGGATGGTTTTCTGTATTTGGTAAAAATTTCTCAACAGTTGGGAAATTCCATCATAGATACCAATTACAAGTATCTGGTAATCCTCAGAACTCCGATAAGGAGAATATGAAAGGGAGGAGTTACTAAGATTCACATAATCAATGCCATATACCCCCTCCTATCTCAAAGCATGCACCATTCCACAAGGTACATCATACTGAGCATCAATTGTAATGAATACCTTTTCAATATGACAAATGATACTAGAGGATGAGATATTTTAGGAGTTTAAAAACATATTCTATTCTTTTCATAATGAATAGGGCCCTGACTACTTCATCTCATGTTTATAAAAAAACATATTTATGTTATAAAAATCCACAAATCCTAACAAATAAGATGATGATGATCTCCAAAACTATTTCACTTTTCGTCAATTGTTGGGGAATCACATCTAGGAGTGTTTTTAATGAAATCTTTAAAATTAGGGTGGATTCTGGGAAAGTGAAACTGAAAAATGTAAATGCTTGAGTGGGATATGTTTATGTTATTATTTCGGTGGAGGAAGGGGATTTTCAAGAAGTCATAAGTAATAATTCACATAAGTTTAGTGATTTTATGGTTAGAAAAACAATTAACCAAACTAATGACATTATATGAACACAATTCAAATGGCCAAATATTCCTCCTTCCACTTCCACTACAAGAAATCCATCTTTATCCAAAGCCTCATCCTTTGAAGGACAATCATCTATGAAGAAACATGACTAAAAGGATAAGGAATGGATAGAAGAATATGAGATTGTGTCAAGCCCTAATTTGTGCTATAACTCAATAGATTTCATTCCAACCATCTCAAAATCATGGTAACCACCCCTCTAAATGGTATGATAATAGTCGACCCCCAAAGGATAATATTCATCATAAGAGAAGTTAATCTTTGGTTCTATTAATGTTATTAACTTAATTAATACCAACTGAAGTGATGAATCTAAATATGAACCTGATTTACCTACACTTTACAGGGGAATTGGTGGAAGTGGTCTTTAGGGATGAGTATATAATGGAGGAAGTGGTCAAGCTAGGAGCCACTACATAAACCAAACACCTACTCGAACTGTTTACATAGACTAAACCCATGGGGAATCTCTTCAATGATATCAACATGAACAAGGGTGTTCTTCCTCCACATGTGATTGGTTCTTCCCTGAAATTATTATCTTGGAAGACTGGTTATAGGTAAAACCTCCCCCTTCTCAATTTAGAGGTAGTCCTAGCCCGCTTAATCCACCATGGAAAGGAAAAAATCCATCTCCAATCATAAAATTGGGTCCATCCACATTAGGAACATTATCCCCCCAAGGAACTGAAAAAAATCACATCTACATCTAGGGAAACATAGACCTATGGATAAAAAATTTACTATTTTGAAGAAACTATCACAATTATTGGCTATGTTATCAATCCTAGATGCTTTGAGTATGTCAAATGACTACCAGAAAGAACTCAATGAAGAATTTTCAAGCCCTCATAAATTTAATGTTGAGGTCAATACTACTGAAGTATATCTGGAGGAGTATGATCCTACATAATATCATGTAGTAATTTAATTCACCGACCAAGATGAGGATGCTATCATACAAGGACAAGTTATGACCTTGAATATATCTAGTATGATAAATGACATTGTTATTCAAGGATCCTTCATTTAAAATGGCTCAGGAGTAAACCTCATCCTAGTTCAAACACTTCATCAAATTCTACTAAATTAATCCCAGTTGTCTCTTTCCACTCTGATGTTATAGAGTTGATACAACAATGGGAATGAACCTATCGGTGACATTACACTTAGAACCCAATTTGGAAGTCTCTTATCTGAGTTTGGTTTTATGGTGGTCCTATAGGACATTGATTTCAATGTTCTATTGGGGAGACATTTGTTACATCGACATGCATCCATTCCTTCGTCAAACCACAAATGACTCAAATATTGTATCAGTGGTCAAATTTTGACATTATATCGTGACAAATGCCTTATTCAAATCCTTATAAAAACAATAAAATGTTGTAGTATTCTATCACAATAAAGGGACGAAACCAATAGATAATGATTCCACCAGAATCAATGACCCAAATGTCTTGGAGATGATCGCAGTTTACCATTTCAATTATATAACTGTAGAATACATGCATCTTATTAATAAAATTTAATGGGTGGTCCAGAATTCAAAAATTCATTCATAATTTTCCATAATGTCAATCATGATAGTTGATCCCAACAATGATGAAGAAGTTATCAACACTCTAAGTGATTACTAAATCTTGAATTAAAGTACCTCTTTTCCATCACAAGAACTTCATGAAATCCTAGATATACCAATCGAATTGGAATATGTTTTCAGGACTATTGGTGGAATTGAAGAGACTTGTTCTCAGAACCTTATTTCCCGTTTAGAACAAGAAGAAAGATTTATGAAAACAAGGGATCATGAAATGATTCCCTCATGCTCGATATTTCTAAATGGTGACTCCCCTCTTCCATCCTTGGAACATGTTTTATAATCTACTCCCTAGGAATAATTATAAAAAATAAAGCATGAAGAAGTGGATTAAGAAGAATATCTCAAGGGTGCCCCTCCAGCATTTGAGGAAAGTTTCACTACTAATGTGCATGAACTCCGAGAAATAAATTTTGATACAGAATAAGATCCTTGTCCCCACTCTAATTATTGTAGGCTTGACTACCAAAGAACATGAGGAATACACCGAATTCATAATGAAGAATTTAGATGTGTTTTCCTAGAATTTCATAGAGATACATTTCTTAGACACTGATGTGGACACCCATTATTTGGGATTTCCATAAGTTCATTAGGGATTCACGAAAGCATTAATGGTTACATACCCAAATAATTCCTCTAAAATTGAAGAATAAGTGTACAAAATCATCAAGGATGACTTCATCCAAGATTTAAAATACCCCAAGTGGCTAACCAAAAATATCCTTATGAAAAATAAGAATGGTAAAATCAGGGATTTTATTTATTTAAGAGATCTCAACTGACATTTTCGCTAAGTTGTCTTCCCCGTTCCAGTCACAAAACTCCTAACTGATGCAACAGCTGGCTACTATGCCATTTCCTTCATGGATGGCTATTTTGGGTACAGTAAAATCTGTATAGCCCCAGAAGATGAATAAAAAACATCTTCTAGATCACATCCAGGTGTATTTTTTATATGCTAATACCATATTTCTTGGAGAACAATGGTTCCACATGTAAATTTTCATGGAATCACATCTTCAAACCCTTCCGAAGGAATTTGGTGGAATACCACATTGATGATATAGTTGTCAAATACTAACAACTCTCATATCACTTGGATGAACTAGAAACTATATTCAGTATGATTTGATAGCATAATATAAAGATGGAACACTTCAAATGTGGTTTTGGGGTAACCTCAGGAAAATTGTGTGGCTCAGTTTTGTGTTATTGTGGCATCTAAGATGATCTTGAGAAGACTAAATCCATCTTTTTAATGTCACCTCCACAAAAAACAATACAGTTAAGAGGATTTTAAAGACACTTATCCAACATTCGATACATCATATTAGAACATGAAGAAAGTGTTTACCCATCACTATGTTGATAAATAATGGAGTCACTTATCTATTGATCAATGACTATTAATAATAATTTGATGTCATCATGATATACCTCTATATCTGAAAGGTATTAATGTCAAATATTGATGAAAATGCACTCATTATATATTTGATAGTCTTGGATAGATCACTGGGTGATTTTCATTCATAAATAAATGATGTAGGTAATGAAAAAACCTTTACTATCTCAGTCCAACTATGATTAGTGCAGGGACTCCATATTTAGATTTGATGAAATTTTTTCTTGCATTAATATTTGTAGTTTAGAAACGAAGGCACTACCTATAACACCATGACATCTATTAGGTCTCTCCAAATAACCAAATTAATTTTATCCTCAGTGGTCCTTTTTTTACAAGGAGCCAGGCATGGTGGGTAGTTATCCAGAAGCAGTTTGATACTCATTTTTCTGCAACATAAATTCGTGAAAGGACATGCCTTAGTAGACTTAATTATTAAGAAACCATATACAGAAGAGACATTATTAAACACTGAGCTGTCGGATGAAGAAATATTCTCTATTTAGGACAACCCTTGTACATGGTAAATGTATTTTGACCATGCTTACATAAATCAAAATAGACCCTAAAATGAAAAAATATAGTTTAAGAATTGTCCTTATCTCCCTAGAAAATGCATTATTACTATACTCCTTAATATTATTAGATGGTTTTACCAACAATGATTAGGAATATCAGGCTCATAATCTAGGACTATAATTTGAATTCCATGTACCAGTGCACCACCTAGAAGTGATGGGTGATTCGAAATTAATAATCAAATATATCACTGGGGATTAATCCATCAAAAAGTAAGAGATCATCCCCATGTGTGATTATGTCTAAGGGTTAATGGAAAAATTTAACTCATAGAAAACATTTACCCACATCCTGTGATTACAAAATCCTTAGGTACACATGTTAGAAAATGTAGCTACAACATTGTTAGATCCAAACCAGGATGAAACAATCATTAGTATTGCCCATCTCCAAATGGTGTCACCTTTTGATTGAATTAGAGTAGAAAATATCAATGAAACCAGTCCCATTCCTGATCTATATAGTCCTACCATAGTATATATGACACCCACCATATAGTTTCTCCATGATGGATTACTTCCACTAGACAGGGTTGGAAGGGAGTAGATTCGTTAGCGATTCGCTAATTTCACACATTATAATAACCTAAATCAGAATAATGTTTTCTAAAAATGAGGATTTTATGGATTGATTTTCATATTTTTTGATGGAGAATAGATTGTGGTTGTTATGGATAAAGTACATGATAGAGCCTATGATGCCCACCAATCAGGGTACATTCTTTCTGATCAAATCTGAAGGCTTTGATACTTTTGGTCATTGATAATGCATTATTTCACAAAATTCATTATGAAGTTTCATCCCTATCATTTAAATTATAGTTTTATCCATAAACCTCTAAAGTTGCTTCATACAACTAAATAATCATGGCCAATGATCTCATGGGGAATGCATGTTGTTGTACATTATCCTATAGTTATGGATAATAAGTTAATGTACTTCCTCAGTGCTACCGATTTCAACTACAAATGGGATGAGGCGATACCACCAAAAGAATTTAGAGCCAAAATTATCATAATATTTGTAAAAGATAATATCATTTCTATACTTAGTGTCCCTTATACCAAATTGATGGAAAATGGCACAAATATCTATTCTAGTGAGGTGGATATGATGTATGAGGAAAAAAATATCTAATCCAAACATTTACCCAACTACCATACAACAAAAAATGGGAAAATATAGTATTTTTACAAGGCTATATAAAAAATACTCTATAAGATCATGAATAAAAATAATAAATCTTGTCCTAACAAGCTCTTATATGCCTTACAATATTATCATACTACTACTCATATTGCTATGTATGAAACCTGATTATCGTTGGTGTATAGATTAGAAGGGGTATTTCTATTGAGATTATGTTTCCATCACTCTGTAATTAAATTTTTGACAAGATATCCACAATTGAAAAATCACACAAATGATTGGATGAGCTAGAAAGACTGGATGAAAAGTTATTTCAGACCTTGCATTCCATGGAGGTGTATCAGAACCAGATAAAACATGCCTTTTACAAGAAGGTTCATCTTCATTCCTTCCTCTAGGGAAAATTGGTATTGGTCCTTTGGACTTAGCTGATATTAGAAAAGAAGACCCTGAAGCTTGAGTCAATGTGGGAGAGGCCATACTACATATATAATTTCCACTATAATGGATCATATTCTTCAATCTTGAGGGATTGAGAGATCACTAGACCTCTAAAAAATTCAAGGTTTTTGAAGAAGTACCTCATAGTATCACAGAATTTTAATCTTAGTTTTATGATTCTAAACTTTATAACAAAGTTTGAGTCCATGTTTCATGAAGTTAAACTGCATTGATTCATTTTCCTTATTTCATGATGATAAACTCTATGACATGTGGTCAAAGCTGCATGAAATTAAACATCATAACACATGTTGTCTCGCCGATTAAATTAAACTATATAGTTAAGATCTCCTTTATTTTATGTTAAACTATTCCTAGAGTACCATGATTAGAAACACCTTGTGGTCCCTTAAAATATGAGTATCTTCCATGAATAACCATACTCACCTCATTTCCACTCCCATGAAGAGCTTGAGCCCCTTTTCGTCTGATGTTGGGATCAGACCTGTATAGGGAATACATTAAAATAACTACATGTGGCATGATTATTTCCTTAGAAAGATACTATGTGACACTTGGGTATTATCCTCTGGTCCAGCTGCAATGTTTCAGTCACTTCAAGTGACCCACATTCTCCCTGCAAGATGTTAAACTGCACGGTTTTTGGAGAAATACATGTGGCTTGATTCTCATTCTAATGATAAAATTAATGACATCTAGATCTCCAATTTCAGGCCCAACCACAACCATAAAAGAAAAAATTTCCCCATTCCATACAGATGAACCAATTTTATAGTGGGAACTCTTCCACAATATATAGTTTGATTCTCATACTATCTTGCATCTTGGGCCCAACTATTATTCTCAAAAATATATGAAAAATATCAAATACCCCTTACTCACATAAAACCTCAGTTGGTGTGGGGAACATTATCAAGAAGTATGTGAGTATTGATTCTTCCCCTAGAAATATACATAGTGCCATCCTAATATCTTATAATGGTTCCAGCCATAATGTTTAAAAAACATTCCTTCACCCCATATGTGCATGAAAAACATGCACAGTTAAATTTTTCAAGAACAATGTGTGGCTTGATTCTCACCCTATAAATATATATAGTCACACTCATATCTCCAATCGTGGGTCTAGCAACAATTCTAGAAAATAAACACCCTTTCCCTTTTCCCTAGTCATGAACCACATCTACACAGGGAACCATTCTAAGACATATAACATGATATTCATTATAATGAGATGTGTGATGATACCTAGCTATCATTATTTAGGCCTAACCCTCAGTCTAGAAGTTATCAAAGGTCTTATTTCCCACATCAAAGTCTTATTGGTGTGGGAAATAACTTCCATGAACTAAATGTGTCTTCATTAATTCCCTAGAAAGATACGCAGTGATGCCCAAATATCCAATCCTAGGTCTATCCTTGATTAGTCATAAATCCACTTTACATACTATTAATGAATCAGATATATACATGGAGATTGTCAAGAACTACGTGCTTGGAAATTCATTCATGGACCAAAAAACAATATTTTCATCACTTCTTGCCTTTTCACCTTCATCCTCGCTACATTACATTAAACAACATGGAATTCCAATAACTACATGTGTCTTGATTCTTATTCTATTGAGATACATTATGACACATGGGTCATATCCCCATGTCCATCAAAAATTTAAAATCCACCACTTCTTGTGTATATATTAGATCTACATAGAGAACTTCATTAATAACCATGTGTGGTTTGATTCTAATTCTATTGAGATACATAGTGAATCATATGTCATATCACCTAGTCCAACTACAATTTAAAATCCACCAATTCGTGTGTATGGATCAGACTTGCACATGGAACTTCTTTTGGAACTATGTGGGGATTTATATTCCGTCATAAAAGATACATAGTGATGCCCAAACCCTCAATCTTGGGCCATGTCTCAACATATTTCAAACAATTCCTTTTTTCAGACATGTTTGAGTTAGATCTAGGTGATGAGGTTTAATATGTGTTCTCATCTTATGTAGAAACCCATATTAAGAGAAATCCCGATTATCCTCCACTTATGAATTCAATAATAGTGAGGAATGGTTTTTATAAACTATGTGTGTTCTGATTCTCACCCCCATTAAGATATATAGGGGCCTCCAGATCTAAAATCATGGGTCCGGTCGTATTGCAACAAAAAAACATACTCTACCATGTGAAAGACATACCTACATGGTGAGATCTGATATGAGTTGCCACTTTATGTATGAACTCATATTTTTTAGAACTACGTGTGGATTGATACTAATTTAAAAACTATAGGTATTGAAAGTTGGTAACTACACCCCATCCCAACCAAAATATAACTTTTCACATGGGAATTTCCCATCATCATTTTTGTTAGATATAAATTACATGAAAAATTTCCTCTCCACATTACTTCAAAATACATGGTACCTCTAGAGTTATATGTGTATTTATTCTCATCACATTGAGATATGTATTAAAGCCTAGGACATAAGACCTAGATCTAGCGATGGGGTAAAATAAAATTTCCCATCTCTTAAATACAGTTAAAAATATATACATGAACTTTTTTTTGGTTCGTTTCCCTTGAGAATTTTCCAAAGAAACAAGAGATGTCCCTTAACACATATGAGTCAAAGCTATACTAGGGACTCCAAACTCATGTATAGTATAAGTCCAATTTTTTTTATAAATTGAACAATACCCCATTTTCTCTTTCCATACTCTCCTAATCATGAATACATTTTTGATATCCATAACCATTCCTTTCATTTTTTTGGAAGAATATTTAAAAACTGAGAGGTGATTTAATTAACCATGTAGAATGAACCCCTTTTAGCTTTTCATATGGAACCCCCATAATGGGTTTGTCAGCCAAAGGATTCTACTATTTCAAAAATTAGTACATGCCCCACTAGGCCCTAGATATGTCACCATCATTATGGGTTTGACAACCATTGGTAACTTTGCCCAGGGGAGATACATCCTATATTCTATTATGAATTTAAAATTGTATATTGGAACTTGAAAATGAATGGTCATCTTTTTAATACTATTCTTAGATCCTCTATCCTGTCATGAAAGTATCTATGACCATGGTATACAATTTTCCCCTTCACTTGTTCATAGGGTACTAGAATAACTTTGGACCATTTGAGCATATGTCATCAATTTATTCCATAGTTTTATGGACCTAGTCGTATGACCTAAAAAATCATGCACCATACATCCTAAATTTTGGCCAGACTTGATTAGAGCATCTATTTCCCTTAATCTTTTGAAATTAAAACTTGAAATACCCCTTCCTTATTTAGGTAGATTCTCCAAAAACCAAAATCTATGCTTAGGAAAATTTTAAATCCATAAAAATTCAATGTATTATAGTGATAGTATGTCATAATTCTTGAGAGACCGTTTTATCGACCATGCAGTATGTACCCCAATTGTCTTTGCATACATATCCTCATAATGATTTTGTTAGCCGAAGGATTCCACTATTGAAAATATCATATGTTCCCCACCCTTCCTTTCAAAAAACATCCCACATAACTGGTTTTTTAACTGATGTTAACTTTTTTCTCAGGTGAGAATTCATCTAACATCATAATACATTTTTCCTATACCACCCTTCAGATCTAGAAATCCCTAAATCACTTCTTACAACTTTCTCATACTATACATGAATATAGTGTTACATTTCCAAACATATTACTATGATTTAGAGAATATTAAATCCTTTGATCAAAGCTAAATAAATTAAATTATATACCCATGATGTTCTTGTTAAATTGATTTAAAATAGCACATTAAAATGTCCTTACAGTATGACTTGAAACATCACACCCACTACTGTCCTTACAACAATAAATTAGACTGCACAACCCGTGATGTCCTTGTTATATGTCTTTAAACTTCACATCCCATAATTTCCTTGATGGATTACTTTAAACATTATAAAATGATCTCCTTCGTACATGACATTAAACAATATAACCCCTAATTCTCTTTCTAAATGACTATAAATTTCCTAGTATAATGGATTTGCAACATGACTTTAAACTACACAACACAATATCAGAAAGTCTCTTTTTGACAAAATATACCCTCATTCACTCATCAAATTCATATAATAATGGTTTATTAGTGATAGATTATGTCAGTAATAATGATTACATATTCTCAAGCATCTTTCCTTACTAATCCACCGATTGCGGTCTTCAGACATCCAAATCATAATTTTTTTGTTCATTAGTAAATGAATGCTATAATTCATGAGAGATCCTTTTATGGGCTATTAAGTGCAATCCCTAGTCATACTTGGATAAGTCACCCCCATTAAAAACCTTTCAGCCTAAGGATTCCACTACATGAATATGCAGAATGTGACATAGTTGGCCTATCATAAACCAGACATCAATATAGGTTTTTCAACCAGTGGTAACATCGTTCTCAGGAGAGACCTTATCTATTATTGAACAACATGTTTTACATTTGGAAAACATAAAATTGTCTAAAAATACACTTGTAATTATTTAAATAATATCATAAAATTCCTAGATCTGAAGACTATTTTGGGTTCTAATTGTAACAATTCATTGTAAAATCTGTTCGAACTAAAACACTAAACCTTTTAGTCTGACATGCATGACTTTAAAATTCCCAAAAAAAGGAAACATTACTCACTAACATGAAAATTCTCTATAGTCACTCTAGAAAAAAGCCATGTATCATCTCATCAAACCTATACTCTATATGGTTTAATAAATATTGAGAACTAAAATATTAAATGGCATGATTCTTGTTAGGTTGAAAACCAAAAAAATGGAAGCCTAAGAAAAACCCATGTCTCACCCAATAAGTCTACTACAAATTAAGCATATGAAAAAAATTTACGGTGATGAAACAAAAGACACAAACTTTATAGGGTTGTCCATAAAGCCCTAGTAATAGTCAAAATACATTCACTAAATCCCTTGGTTTTGGTAATGGTTACAGAGCCCCAATCTCTATCATTGTAATTTTGATTAGATGATATTAAGATGTAATGCAATGGAAATCGGTTTCTACGTTATGATTATAGGATTAAAATTGGGATTTATAAATTTATGATTGGAATCAAAATTATTTTCATTTATGGAGAAAATATAGAGGAACATCCAAAAAATGGAGTCTCTCTATCTTATATTACTACCGGCCTTTAATATAGGTTTCCATCTATATAATAGTCTCTCATGTCCCATCATCTTCTTATTAAATTTCATTACATTCAACTATATTAATTTTACCCCCTATCATGACAAAAAAATTATAGCATCTTCTCATATATAATATTGTCCAAAAGTCCGTGAAATGATTTTGGAATGCATCATAGTTCCATATAATTACCTTAGAACATGATTATTTTCCTTCTAAATGATTCTATTTCAAATGGGGGATTTTTTTGACCCCCATAATTTATTTCATTAACGTTTCCTTATAATTCATAGTTGGATTTCCATTTTCAATGAGAATTCTCCATAATGAGGGATAAGTAAATATTCCCCCCCCCCCTCGTCCCCCCTCTCTAAGAGTATGATGTGGATTTCCACGGTCGATGGAAAAAAGGTTTCGACAAATCAAAATTAAATTTTATAGTTTCATACAAGAATATTTGGTTTATACCCATATCTATAAGCTTATAAATTTTTACGATCCTCAATTTGAATGGTCATGGATCCTAAAAAAATTAACAGATCAAATGTTTATCTCTCATAAGTTCAAAAATTTGGTAACAGAATGGATTCATGACCATGGTCATCCATGTATTCCCATATACATAGGCCCATGCATGAAGGCCCACAAAATTTTCTATATATAGACCCCTCCACCTCATATGGAGGAACACTGAACTCATTGCATGTGAATCTTATAGAGGGATCTGGACGAACATGTCCTCCTCCCATGTAGTCCAACACTACCTAAGCAACCTTTCATGGACCGTGTTCCCTATGGAAAGGCCCACAACCTAGAATATGGGTGACCCACACTAGGGAGACCCATACCTCGGTGTGTTAGTCTGATCCAACCCATACTACATGGGAATGATACGACATATGTGACCCACTACCTTGGTGACCCACCTAGGCCAACCCATAATAGGGAGACCTACATGGGCGACCCATCTTATGAAAACCCACATGAGTAAATTCAATAATCCATACCATGGGGGATGCACCCCTACACCCCCTATTAGGATCATTACTGGGGTATAGTCTGAAACCACTAGGCTCTTCAATTTTCATCCATCACTGACCCCCATGAAAATTAGATAGTCGCACTGTGAACTTTTCTGGTTATGTCA
Organism: Viscum album; assembly: GCA_963277665.1. Lineage (NCBI taxonomy): Eukaryota > Viridiplantae > Streptophyta > Magnoliopsida > Santalales > Viscaceae > Viscum > Viscum album. The sequence goes on along the minus strand of OY728149.1, from coordinate 106,661,189 downwards.
AAAACATTTTCCATTTCACCCTTTATGATACCTTCACATCCTCCTCTATAATAATATTGATTTGAGATACTCCTCCATACTCCATTAAAATAATTCAATCAACATAATTCTCTCGGTCACTTTCTCATATTATGAGTTGAGATTCTCCACTTGGAATCTTTGAGTAACATGAGTTTGTACACTCCTCAAGAAACTCCTCAAACCTCATAACCTAACTCCCATGCTAGGTGGAATCATAAATCGTAATCCTCATTAGGATTAAACCCACAGATTAACTCAAATCTTCATCCCCTTTAAGAGTAATCCCAATATTCTCTAACACACATCCATATGTGACTAGAGGAAAAGTGTGTGGTTTGTTGAGTATTTCATATTCTCTTCTTTCTCACACCAATAATGACTCATGTGATCTTAGAGGTTTGTAACGTTCCCAACGACTACAGAATCCACCTAAATTATTTCACTATGAGAACTTTGATTTCTTCCATAACTAAGGTATATAAGAATCCCATTTGGGGCCCAAGATCAAGGGCCATACTCATTATGAATAAGCCCCGATCATAATTCCCTCAATATGTGTGTCCACCTAAAGAGTAACCACTGAGATAAAAACTCAAATTACCTTTAGTTATAACATCCCTAATGATACCTTCATTGGGGATATCCTTCTCAAGAATAACCGATTACCTATATTCTTAAAGGGCCATAATCCCTTGTTATAAATTCCATTGAGGGCCTCTACAGGCATTGGTCCTAAATGAATAACTACGTGGGATATTATTCCCATCAAAATGGGATATTTAAAACGTCATCCTAAAGTTCAAACCCAATATCATAAAACAACCATTTTCTCTTAGGCCAAATGTCTAGCATGATCTAATTCAACTTAGAATCTTATATCCCTTCCATGTTCTTTATGCTTCTTAGGTATATGTCCCACACTAAACTGTGACTATCCACCTTCTTCCTATAAATTCTTATCACTTGATGTTAAATTCTACTGTTACTTCCTCCTCACAAGACCATAAAAGTTATGATTTTCTCACATATCTACATAGAACTATGTGGGTTATGATTAAATTCCCAAGGATACAAAGGAAGCTCATATATGGGTTTGATCCCATCAATATTACAACTTTCATCTCCTTGGATGATGATAAATTCTAGAATTCAATTTGTCTACCTAGATGACCATAAACATCAATGTACCCCACTTCATGGATATAAAACCAATATCATAATAATAAGGACCAAAGAATCTCTATGTAGTATATAATAGGATACCATTAAAGTTGAACCTCAATTTCATATAGATATATCTATTGATGAAGAACCTAGAATACATAGGGATGATTCTAATTTCCAAATATGATAAAAATTGATTGCTAATATTATGATAACTCACATCATATGTGTCAATTAAGGTTGGATTCATGAATATATCTTAAATCATTAAGAGAGTACTAGATAGGAAATAATTCCCCCAAAAAGGGTGTGATGAGCCCGACCTCCCATCCTCACGAATAGTAATAGTTTTTAAGAATTGTGGGTCCAAATCCCTAATCAGCACCTACCTTTGAAAATTAGGTCCCTTGGGATACAAAACCATTGGGCATTTCTGGTTCCACGTACAAACCCATTGGAATCCATTTGGAAATATTGATTTCCCCAAAAATGTATCATTTCTGATGGAAACTGAAATCATGGAATTGGATGCTCCATAGTTAATCCTAACCCCACCATGCAAACTATACTACTTTTTGAAGAGGGTAGATGTAGTATACTCTATCCATGGATCATATTTCAAAACCAAAAATGAAGTGGATATATTGAAAATCAATATATGATGGTTCAAGTCCAAGATAATCCACCCACCATCTGATTTTGGATAATAGCTAGTACTACCCTTCTAGAGGCAATAAATATTCAGGTCCCTTTTGGGATCATACCAATATTTATCTTTACATTATTTCTATAAATTTAGATTTCATTTTGATTTTTTATTATTATTATTCCAACATGAATCCCACTCTCTCTTATCTTTTGAGCTTAAATGAAATGATCCTTGTGCGTAATTGACTAATTTTCTTTTTTACGTTCATGATGGCGTATGAAATAACCAAATATACAAGAATTAAAGGGGAATAATCATTATTTCAAAATATATTTCACTTTTAATTTTTATCTTTTAAACTGCTTACATTTTTCCCAATTATGGTTTCAGTATTAAACTATAAATTATATTCCAACACTTAATTAATGATTTACTTGAATTATTTAGGAGACATGAGTTTCCTTGTATTCTGTTGATTCCATGTTTTTGTATTCAATTTCAATGAAATTGAATGTGTTAAATAGAAATAGAATGTTTAATGTTAATCATGGATATTGAAATGAAGACTCTTGATTTGAAGAAATTAGTTGATCCATGTGAATGAAATTTCCCTAACATTTTTCATGCTTTGAATTTAAAAAATTCATGTGAAATGATTTTTTTTTGTTTTTTATTCCATGAGTGATTGTCCCAAATCATATTTCCCATTCCTGATAAGATTTATATACCATGTAATTATGATAAATTCTTTATTTCATCACTAATCTTGGGACATTAGACACACCAAAAGTAGAATTTGGACTTGTAAAATATATTTCTATGCAAAAAAACATTTAAAATGATTGAGGCCTCTTTTGAAAAAATCTAATCCTTAAAGGCCACCATTATATGAAAAAATATTTATTCCATAGACATAATGACTGTTTTAATAGGTATTGTCCATGTTTTAATCCATTTTAATCCATTCCAAAGATGCTCCCAGTTATTCTATGATATTTTAATGGTGATGTGTTGGGGTAAATGGAATAATGGTAATTGGGATGATTTATAATGTAAGGAAGAATTGTGGGGGTTGTTGTTTATGGGAATTGTAAATATTTTCCGAATCATTGATTTTACTCTATTTTCCCCTATTGAAAATAAAAAATATGAAAATGAGAAAAACAACCAAAACTGAGAAAAATGTGTTGTGATTTTGGAAAACCAAAAATCACAATTAATATACTGATGATTTTTATCATTTAGGTTTTGGCTTTTGATGTGAGGGTTTTTTCAAAAATTACTTTCAAAAGAAGAAAAAAATGGGGAAAAGTATTAGGAAGAAATTCATGAGTTTTTACAAATCATTCATCATGATTTACTTTTATCACGACCTTGCATTGAGTTTTGCGGGAAAGTGGGAGTTTCTAATTTGAAGGGGAGAATTTCTCTATACTTTGTGATTCTTGATATCATGAATGGTACTTAATAGACAAACCTCATCCTTGATATTTAAATTTTATCATCAATTCCTACCAACCTTATGGAAAAATGACATTTGAACCATTATTATAATCAGTCATGATTTTATGTGCTTTTTTTCTTTACAAGGTGGACAAAGTAGTTATATTAGATGATTATCGATAAGGAGTTAGTTCTCATGATATTATCATAACTCTAATTGAATGTTATATTGAGTAATGAGAGAAAATATTCAAAAGTTGATGTAGATCTTGATTTTACACATTTAATAATAATGTATTGAGGTGTTTGAATTGATGAATGGGGAACTAAAATCATTTTTCAAAGGGGAAAAGTAAAATACAAGAAATAAATATTTCCTTGAAAAATTGTAAATTTAATTGATATTCTATGGGGAGTTGTAAAATTTTATTCCATATTGATAATTTTATGACTTTATGACGTTGCAATTTGAATATTGATAACCTCGGTGCCTTCTGATTTTCAATATTGATATTTTATTATTGAGGAAAAGCATGGATTAAGTAAGGGGATATTGATAGAGAAAAGTTTTCCATAAATTTATAACAAATTTAAATGTTTCAAATCTCACCAAAGTGTTATTTTACTGAAAATTATCATATTATAATATTTTTGTGGTATTTTGAGCTTTTTCGGGAAATTGGCCTATTTTAGATTTTAACTATTTTAAATTATCTATGTATTAAGACCATAGAATTTTATAAACATATATAAACAATGAAATTATTTTTTTATTGGATTCTATAAATCTTGGTATTTGTTTAAGTATTATGGACCCAAAGCTAAATATGATATTAGGAAGCTCAAACCCAGCTCAAAAGGTCAGCCATGAAAAATCATCACAGATCGAGAGATTATTGGGGTTCGCCCAATATATAATTCTTTTAGTGCCTGAAAAATATGAAAATTTGTGGTTGTATGAGCATGAAATTGAGGAACAAGTTTCATCAATGATTCCATCCGTGAAGTGTTCATTCAAGGCCCTCAATGCTTGGGAAACTAGAGATTTTGAATATGGACATTCTTTCATAGAAGTATAAATTCTACGAGTAGAACAATCATAACTCTCTATACCGATGTCAAAACACTCCAAATGTGGAGGTGATACGTGGAAGACATATCTGAACAACTTTCATGAAGGAAACAATGCATGAATAAACCATTTAATGGGCAAAAACATGGTTTCAAATAAAAATTATGGACTATAAAAGGAGGAGAGAAAATCCTTCCCAAATCATTCCAATCTATCCAGTTGAACACCAATAGAGAAGAGACCAATAGAAAAGCTGATTATTTAAGATTTTTTTATTTTTTTTTTATTTTAGATTTCCACCATGTAACAGATAGGTATATTTTTTATTCAATTGTTTCTAAACTCATTTATCTCTCTTTATCATTTATCTCTAATTGAATTCTTCTATTTCATTATCATTCAACCATAACCTTTTTCCTTAAAAAAGGAGAGGATAACCCAAGGATTGTCATAGATTAGGTATGTGGAAATTTCATTTATTATTCTCCAAAATTCTTATGTTTTATTATGTTTTTGATGATAAAAAGTGAGGTGCATTGGTGTGGCCATCGACCACTAAGACACTGATCTCAAACTCATTTAAATTATTTTATTATATATTTTTCATCACCTATACTAGATAAAGTTCTTCATACTATTGATTTGATCCATTCAGTGAATGAAATGACAAAAAATGGAGGTCGGTATTGGAAGATGTCACACTGTTAATTGAGGTGTGCCATTTTCATTGATTATATAAAGGGTTAGATTTATGTTTTCTAAAGGAATTCAAGATTTCATAACACTAAATAAAATAATAGTAATTCATGAATGAGATAACATAATATAATTATCAAACTTAATATAAACAAAAATAATATGAATGATGAAACCCACAAACCAAACCACAATGTTTAGGTTCATTCTTTAATAATCACATTCGGTCATTTCATATTAGTTTAATTTTTTCATCAATTTAAATTTAACTTCCTTGATATTTTAAATAAAACCCAAAAATAATTAGTTTAGATAAATTATATTATTTGAGTGGAAAAATGACAAATCTCCTCATGTGAGATGACCCTAGTCATCCACTGTGTTGCACTAGGAAAACATGGAAATTTTCTTTTTTCCATGCCATGTGATTGTCGTGCATCAAAAATTGAACCATTATCGGGGAGATAATAAGTAGTTTACATGTTTTTCTATTTTCGCATTGTCTATATATTTTCATTACTTTTTTTAAAAAAAAAATAAAAAAATTCTTAATACAAGATATTTTTCTGAGATCGTTACTTTAATAAATGGAGAAATTACTCATAGGTTCAAGAAAAATATTCAAATTATACTTAGGAAGCCCTCTAAAGTTTGGATAATGTGATTATGATCGGGGAAAAGTATAATAAAAGAGGCATAACAATATGGATATCACCTAAAGAATTTATGTTCATGACCCATGACCTCTAAACTTACATAAAACGATTCACGTCTGAGGTGTAAGTTCCACCATTTGTTTCCAAATTCAGTTAGGACATCCATGAAGTTGAGGCTAAAATTGAGAAATATCAATAGCCTAACCATTTTAGGAAATAGATTCCAGGTGACAGGATGATCTAGGGTGGATTCATGTTGAGGAATACATACTTACAAATATATGTGTGGGTTATCAACAAGATCTGGATGAATTTTGGACCGTTTATTTGGTATAAAATGATCTATTCATTCCTTACATAAAAGAAGATCCATAGACACTCTACATGTCCCTAGAAATGGAAGTGGGAGAAGAAACCCAAATGGTATAATTAGATGAAAATATTGAGGAACCGGACTAATTTCCTCCATGCATTGAGATAAAACTTCAAGAGGTACTTACCACTATATAAGTAAATGATCTAGATCCAACTCGTGGAGATAATATTTTTTGAATCCTTTATTTTTTGGTTCTTTTCAATCTAATTTGAGTATAAATACTTATAATTTGTAATATTAAGATTCATACAATAATATAATATCCATAGAAAATGTGGAAGAAACTAAAAATGAATCTATTGAGGTACACAAGCATCTGCCTAACTTTACTGAAAATGAATATAATGCGTCCCATGAAGAAACCCATGTATCTATGCATGTTGAAATAAAAATAGAGGTTTATCATTATGAAAGGTAGATTTCTTATTATTAAAATTTAAAATATATTCTTGTAAAAAACACATGTATGTTCCCTTTGATAATTTAATTCATCCAACCCATATTGATCTAGAATTAGAAGAAAAAGAAGATGTTGCAATGTAGCATCCAAGGAAGAGGATGTTCCATACTTCATCCAGCCCCATCCATGGAAAAAGTACCTCATCGTGAAGGGGGATGATCTAGTGTAATCAATCCATGGATCATTTCTCAACACCAATAATGATTTTGGTGCTGTAAAAAGAAACATATGGTGGTTCAAATACTAGAAAATCCACTGACCATTATATTTTAGACAATAGCTGGTACTACCCTTTTAGAGGTAGTAAAAATTTAGGGCTCACATGGGGGCTTAAAACAAGAACTATCACTACATTTTTTATAGAAAATTAGATTTATTTTTCATTTTTTTATAATTAGTCTAACATGCATCCCACTCTCTATTATATTTTTGATATTAAATTAAATGATCATTATTCGAAATTGAGTAATTTTTTTCGGTTCATGATGTCCCAAGAAACCAACAATATGAAAGGAGGAAACCAGAATAATATTTATTTCAAAATGGAGTAAAATTTTTATATTTATCTTTAAAACTCCTTATATTTTTGTACCAATCATGATTTGATTATGAAACTATAAATTGCATGCCTACATTTGAATTCATGCTTTACTTGACTTATCTAGGAGACATGAGTTTTTTAGCAATATAGTGCTTCAATGTTTTAGATTTCAATGTCAACGGAATTGAATAATTAAAATAAAATATTTATTGTTTAATGTGAATCATGTATATTGAAATGGGGACACATGATTTGAGGTAATTAGTTGATTCATGTAAATGAAATTTCCTAACCAATTTTTGTGATTTGAATTTTTGAAATTCAATGATAATTGATTTGTTATTATTAATCATGCCAATATGGATTCTATCAAATCATATTTACCATTATCGAGATGATTTCTAGACCAAGTTATTTTAATTTATTCTTGTCAATATTTCTTGAGTGATCTTGGGACATGACACTAATTGAAACATGAATTTGAACTTTTCAAATCTATGACTATGAGAAAACACATTTGTAATCATTAAGGAATCTTTTAAAAAATAATTTTCCTTAAATTCCATATTTATATCAATACTTATTTGGCACATAGAGACCATGAATGATTTTTATAGGTATGGGATCTTTTTTAAGTCATTTTTATCCATTCCTACCATACACTATATAATTTCATTATATTTTAATGATTAAGTGTGAGAGAAAGCGGAATCATGGTAAATGGGATGATATAAATTGTAAGGAAGAAGTGTGGGGGTTCTTGTTGTGGGAATTGTAAAAGGTTGTTGAATAATTTATAGTACTCTATTTTTTTCCATCATGAATATAAAAAATGAAAATGAAAAAAAGAACAAAAAATTCGAAAAATGGGGTATGATTTGGAAAAACAAAAAAAACCATTAATATACTGATGATTTTTATTATTTGTTTTTATATAAAGTATGTGAGGTTTTTTTGAAGTATAACATTCTAAAAGAGAACAATAATCCAAAAAATCCAAAAAAAAATTAATGAGGGTTCACAAATCATTAATCGGGATTTACTTTGATCATGACCATATATTGAGTTTTGGGGGAAAGTGGGAGTTGCTACTTTAAAGGGAAGAATTTCATTACACTTTTATTTTTGATATCATGCATTGTATATAAGAGATAAACCTATTTATTTATGTTTAATTTTTAACATCATGTCCTACCAACCTTAAACCTTAGAGATATTTGACCCCTGATTACCAGACCTCATTATTTTATATGCTTTTTGTTTTTACAAGGTGGAGAAATTAGTTATTTTATAAATTTATGGATAAAAATAATTTTCTAATGATATGATAATAACTCTACTTGAATTTTATCATGAGGGGAGATGGATAATATTGAAATAGTGAGTTAGATTAGGATTTCGTATGTTTAATAATAATAAATTATGGAGCTTGAACTAATGGAAAGAGAAGTTCAATAAGTTTTTAAAAGAGAAATGTAAAATACATGAATCGAATATTACATTAAAAATGTGAAAATGAATTAATATTTTATATGGAATTTCAAAATATTATTTGATATTTATAATTTTATGATTTTATTACATTGAAATTTGAATATTGATAACATTGGTGCCCAATGATTTTTAAGGTTGAGATTTTATGATTGAGGACAAGAATGGTTCTAGTGTTAGGGAATTGATAAAAAGAACATTATGAATAATTTTACATTGAATTTAATTTTTTTAAAATCCCACAAAAGTGTTATTTTAAAGGATATTGCCACATTTTATGGTATTAATTTTATTTTGAGCTTAATTTTGGAAATGCCATATTTTTTATTTTACCTATTTTAAATTAACATTGTATTTATGAAATAATATATTTTTTACTTACATAAATCATGAAATTATTCTTCTTAGGATTCTATACATCCTGTAATTCATAAAACTCTCCTTAACTTAAAGCTAAATCAACTATTTCGAGGCATGATACCAGTCCACAAATTTTTCCATGAAAAAAGCTCACAAATCTAGATATTTTTTTATGGGAACATATCTGATGCTTTTAGGGTCTAAACACTATTAAATTTTGATGTGGGTTTATAAATTAACTTAAGAACATGTTTTATGATGGATTCCACACATAAAGGTACATTTTTCAAGGCCATCAATGCTTGGGAATACAGAGATTCTGAATTTGGAGAGTCTTCCTATCTTTAATAAATTTTTATAGTAAAACGACCATAACTCTATCTATTTGTTCAAACGTACTCTAAATTTTTTTATTGGACGAGAAAGAATATTATGGACAAATTTCATGAAGGATTCCAAGCATGAATCTATCATTGAATGGGTATAACAACTAGTAACTTTCTTAGGGGAATTATTTCCTATAAATGTTGAAGAGATCCTCCTTCCCAAATCATTCCAATCCATCTGGTCAACCACCATTAGAGAGGATAACAAGGTCCATGGTGATTATTTTGTATTTATCTATTCTATTTTTATTTTATTAGACTTTTATGGTGTAACATATATTCATATTTTTAATTCTAGTTGTTACATTTTTTTCCATCTCTCTTTATCATTCATCCCTATTTTAATTCTTCCATTTCTTTCTCATTCTACCATGACCTCTTACCCTAAAAATGGGGGGATATCCTAAGGAGTTCCCTGGTGTAGGTATGTGGAAATGGCATTTATTATGTGCTTAAAGTTCTCTGTTTTATTATGTTTGTGATGAGAAAGTGTGATTTCCAAGGGTGTGGTGATCATCCACCACAACACTGATATCAAACTCATTTCTTTTCTTTTATTAAATAATTTCCCTCCCTTATACTAGATACATGACCTTAATATAATGGAGTTGAACTATTCATTGGGTGAAATGGCATACGATCTAGTTGGGTCTTGGAAGATATAACTATCTCAATTGCAGTTTTCCATAATCATTAATTATAGTTGGAGTTGGAATTGAGTTTGTTAAAGGAGTTAAAGATTTCACACCACTAATTAAAATAACATTAATTCATCAATGAGACCTCAAAATTAAATTATCAAACATAATTTAAATGGAAAAAATAAATTATTGATCCCAAACCGAACCATAAAATCAATGTTATCTCTTTAATAATAACATTGTTTCCCTTGCATGTTAGTTTAATATTTTATTTCAATTAAATTCTATTCCCTTATTAGATTAAATATAAAAAACCAAAATTAATTATTTTACATGAGCTAGATAAAGAACAAATGAGAAGGTTCCTAAATTGAGAAGACCTTGGTCAGCCAACAATCGTACCCAACAATAAAACACATAACTTTTGAGTAAAAATCCATAAATCAATTAACCCCAATGATAATACATGTGATATGAATCCAAATTGTTCAATTTCTTATCCGTAGGTCATTGAATTAAAATTAGGAGGTTTTATTCCATGATTTCACTTCAAAACACATATCCCCCTCGTTATTCTCAACTATAATATCTCTCTTAATTTCCCTTTTAAAATTGAGGGAAATTTCATTCTATGTTGGGGGAGTGAAAATCAGGTATTTTGAAAAAAATAGAATTTTTGATAAAAACTGTATTCAATGAAAATAATTCAATTCATTATCCTTTCATGAATTAATGTTCACTATGAAACATTAAAACAGAATGTCAAATTATTTTAAATTCTTTAGTTTTGAATATAATGCATGTTTATCCTCATGGGCTATTTTTTTTGGAAACTACGGATTTTCAATGTGATTTTTTAAAGTTTTCATTTTTATCCTTTTAATAAAAATTCCACAATCCACATCCAATGGATGTTGGGTCTAGGATTGATTTATTTGGACCCTTTCATCATATAATTTGGTTCGGAGTCACTTTTATTTTAATTTGATTATCTAATAATAAATTAAAATAAAAGACTACGTACAGAATTTTGTTTCCAATTTTTTGGAATACAACACTTGTGGATCACAAAAATATAGTTTTATTACTTATAGTTAGCTATTAAAACTCTATTTTAGTGCACGGAATTGGTTAAAAAAATTCTATTTTGTTCTTGGGAATCATGGATTCATAGTTTTATTTCCTAGATTTGGTCTTTTCATCACTTTTTTGGATCCCAAAGAAAATGATAAAAATATAAAAACATAATTAATGTAAAATAAAATAATTAAAAGATAAAATTAGATATCCATATTAATGTTTAATATGATTCCCACCTAGAGATTTCATTTGTTTCCCCCTAAACAAAAAAATGGGCCCCATGTATTTTGCAATGCACATCAAATCATCATGCTTAATTAAAATGGGATGAAATGTGATGATGAATTTGACCAAAATAATGGTCTTAGTATTGGGATATTATTTTGTAACTATCTTGTGTTAAATGATTTTGAAAGGTTTCATGAATTTCTGGAATAATATTTTATAAGTAATGTATGTTAAAATGTTTTTAGAAAAGGGAATTCAATTTCATATTTTTGATATACTTTTTTCTCGAGATTAGAAAAACTCAAGTTGGGGTGTGATTAGATGATAAAAGATAATAAAATTAATTTTTCATATCATAATATTAATTTTCCAATGTCCATAAACATCAATTTTAGTCCAACTCATAAATTGGAATTCATTTCACATCGTTGCGCAATTCATGTTTAATGTTTTAATTTGGGCCAAAGTAATCATCTTCTTGTGGAATAAATTATATTAATTTTTTATTTTGGGAAATGATTTATAAATTTTTTTGGAATATTGTTTCTTTTATAATCAATGGATCAATCCCAAATGAACAAGGATATTTTTAGAAATGAATGTAGAAATTCAAGGACAATGAATAACAGGACTTAGGCCCATAAAAAAAAGTGGGGCCCACAATTCAATCCCAATGATTCTGAAATTTGTTATTTATAAATATTAAATTATGGGGATCATTTCATTAAACTTCCTTTGGAGATAATTATAATTTTTTCAAGGAGATATGAAGAGTTGAAGTTGAGATTTAAATTATTAGCTAGATCTGAAGGCCCATAATGGAAGCCCACTAGTTCCAGCATAACATCAAAAATGATTATCCTATTTTACATAAAATATAAATCATTTTGAGGAAATGTATAAAACAATATATGTTTATTATAAGACCCATTCATATTCAGGCATATTTAGATAGAAATCCACATTGTTGAAGGATGTATAGATGTGGATGATTTTACGGGTCAACTTTGAAACGTCCAATTTCTATAGATTTTACACCCACATATTGACTCTCATAATTTATGGGGAAGGAATGTATTGATGTGGGCATGAACATTAGATCAAAATATTACTACATAAATAGATATGGATAAAGGTATTAGGCATGCAAGGTTTTCTTTCAAAAGTTATTTTACGCTTTAATTTTGTAATCACACCATCATTTTTTACATGTATGATTTTTCAATCATATTAGTTTATTAACAAATATTTTTATTCATATTCATTTTTATGTTTTTTTCATTAAAATTTTGATATCTTTGAATCAATTTTTTTAATTTATTAACACCCAAAATTGTGAAACTCCTCACACAATGGTGGAGTGTTCGTTATTATAATTTTTTTTCTTATTCAATCTCACTTCATTATGTCAACCTCCACCACCCATTGATAGATTACCATCAATGGACGAATAAAAAGTTTTTGGTTTGATTATTGGGAGGTCATTGGGGTTGGATTGGATTTTATTTTATGTACTTATATTTATTAATTCATTGTATGGATTGAGATTTCCATTCTTGGACATATTTCTTCTCCATATTCATCAACTTTAATGAGTAAACATTTTGCATACTAGTACGATCCAATTCCATAGAGTGATCATGATAGTGATCCTATAAGTGAATTATTAATTAGACTTCTAATTGTGTAAGGAGTAAATTAGAGAATGATATTGCGGACTTATCTCATTGATTTAATATAACTTGAACCAATGAATGAAAAATTAGTATGAAAACAATTACATCCTTTCTTAAACTAACAACGACCTAGGATTGGCCCATCATTATTATTATTTTTACAAAATCATTGTTCTTATTTTATTATTCATTAATTTAAGTCATTATTTCATAAAATAAAATCAATCCAAAATGCTGAAAACTTGATATCAAAACCTTCCATCAAATCTGAGTGTCTCTAGGTTTTTTTATCATCCCCTTTGATTTGAGAACCCAATCCATACTACATGTGACCTCTTACACTATATATATTTCATAAACTTTTGCACAACCAAATTAAAATTAAATTATCAATTTATTTGTACTGTCATAATTACATTCAGTAGTATTAATTTTAGTTTATACTAACTTGGAAATCTAAGCAGAATAAGTTTAGGATAGAAAGTACTTGGTCTTGGGTTCATTCATCGATTCATTCATTATTCTACATTATGTGTTTGATTTTAGTTTGATAATACAAACATGAAATCTCATTCTTTATTTACTCAACAATATTTATAAATTGTATAATTTTTGATAAATTTATATGATATTGATAATTGTTTGGTTTTATTACATTGAAATTTGTATATTAATTACATTGCTACCTTCTAATTTTCAATGATGGGATTTTATTCTTAACAAAAATCATTATTTAAGTGTGGGGTAATTGATAGAGAAAATATTTTCGAAAATATTATATATAATATAATTTTTTTAAAAACAACCAAACTGTTATTATAAGGGTAATTTTCCCCTTTTATGATTTTAGGGGTATTTTGAGCTTAATCAGGAAAATGACCTATTTTTTAATTTAACTATTTTAAATTATCTCTGTATTTTTGCTATAAACATTTCAATACAAATTTAAGTGGTGAAATTATTTATTTTTAAGAAAATATAAATCTTATTATTCATTTAAATTTTCTGTACCCAAAGATAAATCCACCATTTAGAAGCTCAAAACTAGCTCACAAGTTAAGGCTATAAATCTTTTCCCAGATCCAGAGATTTTGGGTGTTAGGACCATATATCCGTATTATAGGGCCCAAATAGTATAAGAGTTTGATTATTGATGCACAAGACACTTAGGAACAAGTTTTATGAATAAATCCATTCATTAAGGGGATGTTTTGAAGGAAATCAATGAATGTGAAACTAGAGATTTGGAATATCGAGAGTCTGCATACAAAGAATAAAGTCATAGAGTCGAATGGACATAAATCTCTCTAAAATTGGTCCCATAATCTGAAATTTGAGTGAAGATGAGGAATAAATTTATGAATAGTGTTCATTAAAGATTCCATGAATGAATCAACCATTTCATAGATCTAACACATGGTATCTTTTGAAGAGAAATTTTGGACTATAAAAGGAGGAGATATCCTCCTCTCCAAATGATTTCAATCCATCTAGTCGACCACTATCAAAGAGGGGGAAATGAGATATACTGATTATTTTGGACCTTTATTATTTATTTATATATTATTTTTCTTTTCCCATGTAAAACATATGAATATTGTTCATTAAAATGTTTCTATATTCTTCCATATCTCTTTATCTTTGATCCATAATCTGATTCTTTTCTTTCTTTATCACTTCACTGTGACCTCTTACCCTCAAAGATGAGGTTAAAACCAAGCTTGGTCCTAGGTGAGGTATGTAGTGTTTTTATTTCTTAAAAAAGTAAATACTAATGTTTAATTAAGATTATTATGAGCAAGTGTTATGTTCATTGATGTGGAAATCTTCCACCATGACACTGATCTTAAACTCATTTATATTCTTTTACTAAATCTCTTCCTACCTCCAACTAGATAAAAGCTCTTCATAGGATGGTATTGTTCCATTCAGTAGATGAAATAGAATATATTGGATCCAGTTCATGACATATGTCACAGTCTTGATTGAGGTGTGCCATTATTTGTGATTATAGGAGGATGTGGAATTGAGTTTTCTAAATTCATTCATGTTTTAAACCCACTAAATAAAATAATATTAATTCATGAATGATACATCCTAATTGAATTAGAAAACATAATATAAAAATAATAAAGTGAATGATGGAACCCACACATCAAAACATAAAGGCTATGTTCATTCATTACCAATCTCATTCTATCATTTCATGTTAGTTTAATATATTCTTACATAAAAATTTTATTTCTTTTTCAGAATAAATAAAACAACAAAAAATAATTAGTGTAAGTGAATTAGATTGAGCGAGTGAACAACTAAGAAATCTCATCTTGTGGGATCACCCTCGTCTGCAACTGTGATACATTAGGAAAACCTTGAAATTTTCTTTTTTTCATGACCTACAACAGGCATGGATCATGGTTGTTGGGTTTTTATTCCATCATTGGATTTAACTTTTGATCCTGCCATATTAAGCTCTATTTTCCACTTTTTATCTCCAGGATCACAAGACAAATGAGAGTAACCAATCCTTATATCAACATTTAGAGAGCAATTCACAATCTCTACATTGTAATAAACATATAAAATCACCAACAGTTTTCATAAACATGGATTTAATCCACAAAAGAAGTGATACACCATTATTTCAGTGTTCATTAAATATATTGAGGTGTATTTTGAATTCCTTGTAATGTTTTCATCATGAAAACTAATAGAATCATCTCCCTTTTTCTTTATTCTAATGAACTCCAAATCCTTCTTAATACATAGTGTTCGGGGAAAATATTTATTCAAAAATATTTTCTTGAATCATTCCTGGTCCAAGGAATCAATTTCTTCCATCGACTATAAGTTTATAATCAATGTATACCACTGATCAGATTCCATATCCAAATGATAGACCACCAGTATGACTTTTTAATCTTCTAAGAATTGAAGGATGGAGAATATCTTCCCAATGGAGTTTATTCATTTCTCCACGATGAGGGGATAAGAAGACCCACTAAATATAAGAGGATTTTGTCGTATAGAGTATTTGATCACAATTTTCTTCTTCTTAAGAGAATGAGGGAGTTTCACATGATTCAAATTATAATTCATAACTTGAGCTAGTAGATACAGTATTGTTATGAAGTTATGGGTTCTCATTCTCATCTGGTTTGGCATCTCATTGAGGCAATCATCACATTACATTTCTAATTGTTTATTAGCATGAGTTATTCAATTTACCTATATTAACTAAGATAGGGTAATAAATTTAAATTATTGGGCTTTAATATTTATCTAAAGAGAATATAAAAAAGTAACTATTATCATATAACAAAAAACATATAAATCAAAATTATATCATAAATTATGATTCCCTATATATCAATATAGGTTATCAGTGGTGATTAATTTTTCCCAAGGGTTATTACTAAAGTTTTATATTCCTAATCGCCAAAAATATCAAGAACATGCTCTAATAAAAACTATAGTGAGGCAATACTTGTTCCTATATTATTAAAATATTTTAATCATAATTATCCATTAAATGAAAACTAAGGATAAAAATTTCTAGTGTCTTTAGAAGACTAGGTACATAATTAGAAACCATTAAAATGGAATAAAATATAATTTTATTAATCCCCATAATGATTTCATAACTCCCTTTGAGATATTATAACTGTATAATAAAACCAAGGGAATATATAGACAAAATGATTACTTAATAGCCAAGTAAGGGGATAAACATGAAACAGTGCATATCACATGAGTTATAAGGAATAACATGGCATATAAAATGAATTGATCATGAATAAACATATGGAATCATAAAATATAGAGCATGTAATCATATGATCATGAAAATATTGAACTATTGAAATATTATATAAAATGGCATAAAAATGAGTTAAAGCTAATTGTGAATTATATGTCACATGATAGAAAAAGTCCCACAATGGATTTGGTTTTCTCTCTAATTCCAAACTTTGAGTCTCATGATAGTAAACATTAACCAATGAATTGGAGTGAAAATTGGGAACACCAATCATAACATTTTTTATTTTTTTATATCCCACAAAAATAATCAAATATAATTAATGGCCATAAAGGTTACACATGGAAAGAAATGGGCATTGTAATCATGTGAAAAGGCATAAGCAAAGGGTGTATAACAATGGTATCCATGAAATAGGGGATTTAAATCATACATGGACATTTATATGTGAATAATTATCATATATAATGATTAATTATGTCCAAATAAAGTGATTACATGTAAAAAGAGTGGTTATTAATCTTTGTAAATGTGAAACATATGTGGGGTTTTAAGACATGACATAAAAAGTCTTTAAAAAGGGTAAGAGAATAATAATTTACATAAAAATAGAAGAAAAATAAAATGGTTTTAAAATAAGAAGTTTTTTTATAAATAAAATATGTTTTAAATTTGTCTAACTAAAGGTCTTTTAAAAAATAAAAATAAAATAAATAAGTTCCCTATAATCATCTTTTTGAGTGGAATTAGGAACAGATCATTTAATATATATATATCCCCATCAACGAAAGATTAAATAAACATGGTATATATGTGTGAGAAATATATGTAGACTATATGAGAAGTATATAAGAATAATTAAGTGAATAATGGAGGTATATAAAGAGATAACATAACATCAAGCGCATAGGGAGGTTTAGGAAGATCCCCGACCTTATGTCTGAATGGGTTCTACACTTGCACATAATATCAAGGATAATAAAATTATATTTATTACTTAATTAATTTAGAACGTATTATTTATTTATGTGATTTGTTATAATTTTATTTTGTTATTTTATGGAGATTTTGATGAGTTATAATGTTCAATTTCGTCATTCCAGTGGCATTCATTTTGATGGTTTCCTAGTCAGTTTATAATTATTCATGTTCTTTTCAAGTGGGAATAATACTTCAGAAGAGAAGTTATAGGACATTAATACACTTCTGGAAGGTTAAATGTTCTCATTTATCATTTTTTAGTATTAGGATGATTTATTTGATAAAACCTAAATGATAAATGTATAGTTTATTTTTGAGGGTTTTTAGTCTATCAACAACTAGTTTCATTTTATTGAATATTGTGTATATATATTAGTGAAAAAAAATTAAATAACTTATAATATATATATATTAAAATATGATTTATTGGTAACAATGGTTTTATGACCTGCCTTTAAGGAAGTACTAAAAAAATTAAAAATCATTATCCACAAATATGGTAAACCGTCGTAATTGGGACTTCAGTTTCGTTTATTTTGGTAAGAGGAGCTGAGAATAGGGGTGGATATAAGAAATTACATTAGATATATAAAATTACAATATAGATATTATATTAGATTTATTATGATTTCATAGATGATGGTGGTGATGACAAGGATGAATAAAAATTTAAAGAGATTTTTTGAAAATGTTACCTATTGAATTTTGACAGGATTCAAGGCTTATACTGTGTGAGGATAAGGGGTGGTATTTAGATGGGATAAGTGGGGTGTTTTAAATTATAATATTAATTGTATCATTATTTTTGATCATGAATTTTAATATTATTTCTTCCAATGACTTAATATAGTAAATGTTTAAGGATAGTTTAATCCAATGGGTTCTTATATTAGCTATGACTAAAAAATTCAATTATTTGTCTAAATATTTTAAATAACATAAATTATCGTATTTAACTATTCACAAGAAATTATACTACTTTATAAAAATACAAAAAACCAACACTAAGGATTTTATGATGTGTATATTTTCAAAACAGAATCCATTTTATGAAAATAAAGTTAAAAAATGAGAATTTTTTTAAATAAATCCATCATTTATTCCAAAAATACTGATTTTCATATTTTAATCGAATTTTTAAGCCTTTAAAAATTTAATTAAGGCCAAATTAATTTATATTATGATTATAACATGATGAAATATTAATTTATTAATCTATTTTATGAAAATAAAGTCCCTTTTTAATCATTATATTAATTATAAAATTGTAAATAAACATATACGATTTACAAAAATACTGATACATAAATTATCATTTAAAAAAATATTTACTTATACAATGATATATATATATATATAATTATTTTTATTTAGATTATACAAAAATTATATTCTATACTTTCATGGTTTAGGTTACAATTCTAATTGTTGGACTACTATTTATAATGATGAGATTACTATTCTAATAGTCTGATTTATAATTTTTATATCGGTTACTTAATTTATATAAATACTACTTATTTAAATCATTATCATCCACTTAAACTTTAAATCAAGGTTATATATTTTCATCGTTAAATTTAATATTATATTTTTAACATTATGTTTTATTTATAAAACATTTTTAATGATTGCGGTCATTGTAGTGGATCGAGCAAAACAAACTTTTGCCAATATTATTGTCATAAATTCTTTTCATTATCTAGATATATTATTTGTAATTCTTATTAATTTATTTAATTAATGATGTATCATTCTTAAATTATAATAATAATTTTTTATAAGGATCTCTATGTAATGTACGTTTTCATGATATTATAATTTGAAGAAAATTCCATTGATAAAATTATGGGTTGTTAAAATAGTCAATTATTTTCTTGGAATCCTATATAATACCTTTATGGTTAAAAATTTATGGAGTTATTATATTACTCATTTCATTCTCATGGGTTTACTTTATTTCTATTCCTTATGTATGTTACTTTTTTATATGGCACACATATGGATGTTATATTATCATGATGGGTGGGATTAGACATATACATCTCCACTATTGATTTGTAATTATTTATATTTCATGAGATCCAAATAAATGATCATGATACAATTATATTTATCCATAGTGATATACATGTGCATGATGTGATTAATTTTTTTTAAAATATTATACGTGGTCCTAATAGAAATATATTTTTCCACACTATTATAAGGTCATGGGGGTGATCCTTGGTATATTTCTAGGATTACAAGTCTTATTTATTCCAACATTTTTAGATTTTCATGATTAACATAATCCTTTGATACTTTCTTCTTTATTTCATGTTTTTGTGTGAAAGTTTATGTTATTTTACTTTAATGATTCCATGTGATGATTTTTGACTTCCATGATATCCCACCACATGAATATCTAGTTTTATCCCCTTACTAGCTTTAGTTATCACTTGATTATTTTATTATGTCCATAGGATAACCATTATAATGACGGCAGTATAGTGAAATCTTGTAGAATGTTATAAAGATGGAAATAAAAGGCTACATATTTAGTTTTTAATGTATTGGGTTATGATCATAATTTCAAAAAGACAACATACACCTATATTTCTAGATTTATTTAGGAATTTTTATGTTTCAAATGATAAAATATTATGTAGAACCAATGAAGGATTTTATAGACATTATCAAAAGAAGGTATTTCTATTTTATGGGATTAATTTATAGAACCTAATAGAAAATATAATGTAAATAACCTAGATTAAAGGCATAGAAATTCATGAGTTCATATCTAAATGTTGTTAATAAGTTATTCTATATAAGTAATTAATTTTTCTCATATATTTTTACTAATTTATTTATTATCATGCCAAAATTGTTTTATATTATTTGACTTCAAAATATTTGAGGAATCATTCTTAAACCCAATGATACAGTCGATGAAATTACTACATAAATAAGATTCCCAATTTGATAAGAGTGGGGATCAGAAAACTAATGATATAGTCTCCTTATTAAATCAGTTTAATAATAGAAACATGAAATATGTGGAGCTACAAAATGTAACAAATAAATATTAAATTGTGGTTTATTTATTTTTGTGAAAATTAACATCCTATTTTAGTGTATCTTTATATCCCTTGATCATAGGAAGTTAGATAAATTCCATTTTTAAAATATTCCTTATCCTTTTATGCTTAAAACAAGAGAATGTGACTATGGTCTTTGATCACTTGGACGGGGAAATTCATAGATTGTGATGTTAGTCCCAAACAAGGATAATAACATAAATTTGGATAAATCAGAGTATTGTGACATAAAATAAATTCCTTGAAAATGATCTATTTCTATCTATTTATAAGAAGACTCTTCACTCTCCCCCACAAGATCTATGCAATAATTAATGCAATAAAATGGCACATAATTATTTTATACATAGTTCACCCAAAAATTCTTGTCTATGGAATATATATTATAGTATACCTCTACACCTAAGATACTATTTAATACTTATTCTATTAGAAATGTTTTGGGGCTATCACACTGAACCTCCTGGTTTATAACAAAAAACAATAGAAATTTTACTACTCTCCTTAGAAACGGGGAACACATTTCACCTCCATGTGATAACATCTTCTTCAAGTCATAGAAGATGAAAACTAAACTAGAAGTGGTGTAATAATTTTCTCAACGTTTTTTTCTGGAATATATTCACTCTCAAACTTCTGGAAAGAGGTATACTAGGGAATGTATTCTTATTCTTTTCTTACATCCATGATATTTCTATAATTTATATCGCTTATTTTCCCAACACCTTTTCCCCCATCATTTGTATTGGTGAAAACTAAAATATTATATATTCTCAAAATGTTTTGTATTTTCATCACATCCCTATAAATATTTCTATAAAATCTATATATCTTTTCAATAGAGATTATATTATAATTTTTATAATTAATTTTCACGTTATTTATTCCTTAATATCATAAACAAAAGTTTTATTTTAAATGTATTTTTAAAAGGGTATGTTTGGGTTGTTGATTTCCATGTCAGGAATCCAGATAAATAATAATCCCCCATTGCAATATTCATCTAATAACCAAACCCAAAAACGTTCTCCAATTGGTTTATTTTTAAAATACCCTCATCATGTGAGGAAATAACCCCCATTAATCCACCTACCTTATTTTGTGGTGGTTATAATGGTAAAAATATAGCCACCACAAAAAACTTAATTTTGTGAAAAACTAATCGAAATATGTTTTCTCTATTATTCCTAGAATCTTAAGTTTAGTTTCTCCTTGAAATTGGAAAAAATATTGATAATATTTTATGATTAAATAAAATACCATCATAACTATTGATGTTATTACTAGTTAACACTTTCAAAATATTCGAGAAGGAAATAATATATCATACGCATCTCCCAAATGACTCATGTTCTAAGTATGACTTATAAACAATTGGAAAATGACTTATATATAAAGTAAAATGACATGTACATAGAAGAACATTACTTGTACAAATAGAAAAATGAATCATACATATAGAATAATGAATTATACATAGATAAATATGAATCAAACTAAAAAACCTTTATAACTCATATTCACCTTTGGAATGAATCATACAAAAATGGATCTTACTACTACATGACTTGTGCAAAAATGTGAACAAATTTCCAATTGATTATTTTGAAGAAAATTTTATAAAGTCCATAAAAACATATAAAACTAAAATATAACATCCAAGAATGAAACTATAAACACCAAGATGATTTTAATTGAAGAATAATTCCATTTGATTATCAGAAAATAAAAACTAAAAACACACACCTTTGGATGGTTTACAAAACATATCTCTCTTTGAGTTATAAAAACCTATATATAAATTTAACATCATAGAAACCATAAAAAATATTATATCTGAACATAGAAAAAATATGAAACTCTTTTATTCTAAGAGTATATCATTGATTTACTTAACATCAAATATAAGTCCACCTCATTCACAAATTCTGTGAGGAACAATAGTTAAAATGTATATAACCTTATGAAAATAACTCATTGATATTCCATTCACTTTCCAAAAATTGTTTTTTTCTACTACTCCCTATGACTAATCATTCAATCCCTATCCTCCTTTGAAAAATATCATTTATCCGCAATTTCCTATGGCTAGAAATATTTTACAAGAAAATATTTTATCCCATTTAAAATTATGGAAAAAATCACCATCTTTTATAATGAACCCAAAGAGCACTAATTAGGAATTTCACAAAATAACAAATAGAAAAAGAAAAATTAAATTCAAGAGAGAAAATCATACTTTGATGGAAAATAAATTTACAAGGGTAGGTGAGGGTCCCTTCTTAAATCCCTAAAATTTGTTGTGTTTTGTTGGAATTTATGACCCCACTCCATTCAATATCTTCCCTGGGATGCTCCTTGCTCATATTTCAAGCAACTCGATTTTGGGTGGAGAAATATTCCAACTTCACAGCCTATTTCTCCACTTACAACATTAGTAAATGATATTTAATTATAATTTTCCTGGTCCCAAAATGATGAATTTAATTTTTTATAAGATTTATAACACTCTAATTTTGACATGTGGTAGGAATAATATATTATGTTCCCAAACAAATTTCTGCAAGCTATTATCTCATCCATATCAAATGGGTACAATATTTATCTAATGATAAATATTATGAATATATCATTACAAGGAACTATAACCTTTCTTATTATTGATCCATGATATAAAAGAACTATTCAAATATAATAGAGTAGTTGATATTGAATTTTGTTCATCCACCTAACCTAGACAATCTGGATTTAAATATTCTAAGAGTTTCAATAATGATTTTCTGCAAAAAAATATCATAAATTCCAATATATTATTAATATAACAAAGACTTATTCTCACTACATTCATATGAATTTTTTTGGATCTCATTGATAGTAGATATTTTTTTGTGTGGAAAAAATCAATTTTTATTCAAGTAGATATCATGTATAGAAAATTCCCAACACAAAATATAAATTGTTATATAGATCAACATGCCTTCTTAATTTTTTTATAAGTTAACCCTAGTCAATGTAGGAGTGTCTATTGTCCTTGAATCATACAATTGAAACTTTTTTAATTTATTCATGGAATCTTATATTTGAGATAATATTCTACTATTCTGTCTTTGGATCACATAATTTCAAGGAATAATAAAAACTCCTCAATCAGAGACATTTCAAATTTTCAATTCATGTATTCTAAAAATAACTGTACTGTAAAAAATCTAATCCTCCAAAAATTATTTCATCCACAAAATTAAAAACCACGATTCACCATTATTTTTTATATATATTGTAGATGTGTAGATCAACTCCTCATCTTTAGAAACCGAGTCACTATTAAATTTTCATTCATCATAGAGTAGATGGACCTTAGTGCTTGTTTTAGGCTAGATAAGGTCTTCATTAAACCAAACACTTTTTAAAAAAAAAATCAACCACTAGAAAAGCATTTGGTGACTCTATTTATAAATCTTATTTAAAGACTCAATTAACGAATTCTTATTAGACATCCATTTGATACACTTTCAAACCACTTTTCCACGTCATTTCAAAATATATTGTTCTTCTTTTAATCCATTCCATGCATAAAAAACATACAACCACATCAATTCATTCTATATTATAATATACCTTATACAATGGACATGATTTTTTCTTGTTACTTTAATTCCATCATGGAGTTTATTTTAGAAAACCCACTTGGTTTTGATGGATTTTTTTCTAATATTTAAACAAAATATCACATCTTATACTTCTTAATTAGATATATTAGTTTATGAATATACTTAATTTTTTTGTTTTTAATGTTGCATTTAAAGTTATTTTTTTCATTTAGGTTATGAATAAATAGGTTCCAAATAAGTACGAGATTTATGTTACAATATTATTTCATTTCGGGATCGTTTATGGTATATTTTCAATATGAAAAATTATATGACCCCTATAATTTATACCCCATATATTTTATTTTTCATCACTTATTTATATGTTTTTATTGTTTTCCTTTCATTACCCTCTTGTGGGTATATAAATTCATTGAGAAAATATATTTAAGAAAATGTAAATTTTAGACGTCATTTGTCATGTATCAATTTCTTCAATATCCATATTTTATTTTAACAAAATTAAATACGGTTTTTAATATTTTTCGATTACTGATTAAATTATTTTTCAACCATATTTGACATTATATAAAAGTTTTAAAAAATAAATTTCGTTTCATTTCACAAAGGAGGTTCTTTTTACCAATGGAATGAATGGAATCTTTATTTAAATATCTAAAATAGGAAATTATTTTCACACCACAATTAATGATCTTTAATTTGAAACATCAATTACAATATTACATGGTTTATTTCAATGAAATTGATATTCTATATATTTTGGAAATTTTTAGATTTTAAATAGTTGATTTCCAAATGAAAATGGTATTTTCTTAAAAAATGGTATAGTTATATTCTAAAGGTATTTTATTCTCTAATAAGATCCATTAATGGTACTTATGATTCAATAGGGAGGTGATCCGATGATACAATCCTTATTTTTCTCTTGATTATTATTAACTACAATGATGAAATATCAATGAACCATATTTTTACACCCATGGGTAATTTAATGGTCAAATGAAAAATGTTTTTCTTATCTTGTGGAATACATATGAATAGATAATAATTATATTATTGATGGATCCATTATAGGACAAAAAACCATTAAGTAATCTAATATTGGTATCTCATGTGATTATGAAGATAAGAATAGAAATTATTGAAAATATTTATCATAAAAGAACTTATGTGAAATTATATTTTATTTTAATTATCCTCGTAATATTAAAATTGGACATGATTTTGAACAACTACGTTATAATTTTTTTCATGATTAATTAAATATATGATCAATAAATTATTCATTGACATTATTTTGAATAGATATGCCTACAGTAATATGATTTCCTATACCTATAATTCCACATTCCTATGTTATGACTCTTTAATGAGGACTAGTGATTTCACACCCTTATTAAATATGATCTTCGATTTGGCTTGAAATTGGAGATTATAATATAATATTTTCAATTGAGAATATATTAAATTTGAGAACATATATATGAATATGGAATAATATTGTTATATCCAAATTATTTTCACTTATAATTGATATCTACCATGTTTCCCTTATTGAGAATTTGGTATCACAATTTTTATGTTTCAATTTTCCCTAAGTTATAAATAATGATATCATGTCATATTGGTCTTTAAGGTAAACATGTGTGTAGATTTATATGGGATATTTTTAATTCATCTTATGGAATAAGAAAATATTGTCTTATGGTATAATTTCCCTTTTGAGGATAAAGGCATGTGTTTTGATACGTAAAGATGTCTTCCTAAATATATAAAACTCTAAACCTATATAGTCTTGGGTATATAAGAAACTCTATTTTAGATATGGATATTGTAATTTTGTATAGTTAATATTCAGTTTTTTTTCTATTGGTATCAAATCCAAAATGAAAACTATAAATTTTTATAACTAGATCTAGGTGTATGTGTTTAGGGATGTTGTGTGATAAAACAGTATGATAGTTGTTTTTAATCACCGTTTCCTATAAGGATAATTGATGTGATCAAAATGAAATATCATAGTGATCTACATTGTAACCACCATCTAAAAAAACTCTATTACTCATTAAATTTTCACATCGTTGGAATTGTCTATTCTACCTCTTAGAAATGATGTACTTGTAGTGCTTCTATTGTCATTGGATTCTAGGTATTATGGGAGTTTCATCATTATTCTAGTAACTATGGAATTATTCTAACCTTTATCATTATAAAATAAAAAATAATAATGAAGATTTCAGAAATAAAATTAATGTGTTTAATCATCACCCACAATTTCATACCTTGAAACCTTAACACCATATTTAATAAAAAAAACTCTTGGTATTGGATTTTTCTAGGGAAAATGGGTTCAATTGAACATTCCTAGTGTTGGAATGAAACATTATATTAATATAGTGTGTTCTTATAATACCATGTTGGGAGGGTGAATCATTCAAGGAAAATTGTGATAAATGGTTTTGGATTTCATATACTTCCATAGAAAGGTTAACCGACTCATCAAAAAGGATATAACAATGCTTAGTGGGCTTCTTATCTACAAACCTTTCAATATCTCAACATTCAATGTGGGATAAAATATTCATTTCCAATTAAATTGTCATAGGGATTATCTATAACGCATTAGTCCACTAATTGTATATCTCATCAATGAATAAGGGAGGGACATTGATCAAGATATATACATTATTTATTCCTAGTGTTAAAGGAAACAATGTGAAGAAATCTCCCAGATTTTAAAGGCTATCTGATAACACTCTCCTTTTATACACTAGATTATCCCCCCCCTCTCACAGTAAGTACATTATTCCTGGGGATTCACATTGCCTCCACCACTTCATAGACACTAAAAATCATCTTCGGAAATATTATCCCTCTTAATAAAATCAAATTTATCTGAAAAGAAAAACAGAAAACATGGCTCTAACGGTATGCCACTAGAATTTTTATTGACCAAAAAATAAGGATTGGAAAATTATTTAGTGCACTATAATCATGTTTTCCAAAATCATTATCAATTTTTTAATTTAATAACAATGTGGAAATAATATTATATTTTGTTAAGGGGGATATAAAGATCTATAAATATCAGTGGTCTCATGGGATTACAGAAATGGAAAAAACAATGGAGTTTAACTCTAGGTGTTTAACAGATAAAACTATGTTAGGTAAGAAGGTCTAACTACCCACCTATTAAAAGAATGGGATGAGGCATCCAAGAAAGAATAAAAAGACAAAATAAAAATTCATTATTTGTAGATATTAAATCCATCGACCTAGTGATATTCAACGGGATATAATTGATTCAATTAATACAATAGAGGAAAATAAGGTTCCAATAAATATCCCCTACTATCATATTCTAATGTTAAAACTAAAAAGAATGTGTAAACAATATAAATAATGGAACTAATCCAATATTTTTTTGTAACAAATGAAAACCACAACCAAAAAATCCACATGAACAAGGAATATCTTATTCGATAAATGCTGTTGAGGTGGAGAAATAAAATAAATTAGTTAAAGGTACACTTGTAATTATCCTAAAGTTATATAATTTTAAACATGATTCTAGTTTTTCATATTCATTAATATCATGAAATATTTGTGGAAATATAAAATCACTACCCTCAAATATAGATGATGATTTACTAGTGATTAATACACGTGTTGATATAACTGTATATATATGGTATTTAACACTTTTATAGTTAAACTTTCTATGAAATTTATTCTTTTAAATTAGTTATTTTCCGTTTTTAATGGATTTGTTGTCTTTGTATGGGTATTATATGAACATTAAATAGAAGAATATCTCTATTTGTTCCCCACCACATGCCCTCATTTAATATATGTTTAATTATAATTATGATTCTATTTTTCTTACCTCCTTTACATCAATGGATTTTATATCTTTATTAAATATAATATTCAACATTGATTATAAAGAAAAGAAAAAGGATTATACCTGAATTAATTCCCATTTTAAGAGAATATTATGATGTATTCCTGTAAGATTATTTTACACTGTTTTCTTTGTTGGGAGGTTGAGTTCTCTATAGAAATTTTACCAAGAGATATACCCATAACAAAGAATACTTATATAATAAACCACATATAAATACAAGAGTTGAATAATAAACAAAAATAAAAAAATAAAAACTTGTTTTATATTCCTTAGTGATTCTCTATGGGGTTCACTTTTCCTCTATGAAATTAAGAATGGTTCTTTAATATGTCTTTAAGATGATTACCTTGATCTCAAAAATATCATAACAATAAACAAGTATCCTATGTTGGTATAATTAAAATTGGAATTAGTTTTTAGTTTCCATTAAATAAATGTAATAATTATAATGAGAAATAATGTGATATATATGAATTAAATAAGTAATGCTATTTATTTAAAATAAATTCCAATGAAAAATGCTTAAGGAGTTTGGCTGATGAAAAATATGAGTTCCTATATCTCCTCCCCTAAAGAATCAAGGGAGGTTTATATTATTACATTGTATTTAACAAAAAACAAGATACCCAAAAATAAATAATACTCTTTCTTTTCAATGGTTTAAGAAAAAACATAATAAAAACATTATTTTATGTATATAAACTAAGAAACCAAAAAACACTATCTATAGTGGTAGTGAGAACCTAAGAAAAATAATAAGGGGAGGTTTTTTAGAATCAAACCATCATTAAAAAATATCTATTCCAACAGAATTATATATAAAAAACAAATATATAATTATAATCAAATAAATGATAGATAAAAGAGTACAACAATGAAGAAAAAATAATTTTACAAGTGAAAGAAAAAATACGATAAAAATTGTAACTGATGGTGCTCAAACCTTATTTGGGATGTATATATGTCCTTTGGAAGTCTATTGATTGTTTTGGATGTGTTGGGATTAAAAAGAAAAAATATTAGGGTGAAATATGTTGGTGGGATCCACTAGTAGTATCTAATTTTACTTTTTGGAAATAGGACACTAGCTCGCTACTAGGCACCATTACCAACATTGTGGGTTGTAAGACCTTCACTTGTTAGCAAATAGATAAGTTAGTGAAGGAAATTTTAATAGTTATCTAATCCCTTCTTTAACACTTCCTTCATCCAATTGACTTCTTAACATTATATTAAAAACACAATAGTTAAAATAAAATCAAATAAATTTTTTTGAATGATGTAATGTGTTTGTGATCTTTAAAAAATTAGGAGAGTGGTACAAAAAATCTCCTCATTTGAGATAATTAAAAACAATTCAAATAAAAGGTAATATGAGATAGTAATGGTAAGAACATGATTCATTTTGAATAAGTATATCCAATACAATTTCTAAATAAATTTTAAATGTGACATTGAAATGAATTCCAATGAAAAAAATTATAATGGAGATCAAAATATTTTATGTTCAAAATGTAAGATCAATTTTATTAAAAATATATTTTTAAATGACATAAAATTACAAAATTATAAAATATCTTTAATACCATCAAAATTTTAGTGAAATCACAACATCCCTTGCATTCTTCCCCTTTTATATTTTCAAAACCTCCAAAAAAAGGTTAGAAAGAGGATTTTAAATATATATGAATATGAAAATATATTTCGAAATGAATTTCAATATTTCATAAAAATATTAAAAAAGGGCATATATAATAAACTATACTCAAAAAGGACATTAGTAAAAAAAAACATTGATAACATTATCCCTATTTATGATTATCAAAAAAACCTAAATAAATATTTAGGGTAATTCATATTGAAAAAAAGAGATCCACGCATAAAAGAAATTAATAAAAGAAAATAAAGGTAAATAAATATATAAATAAAAAATATATAAGCTAAAATAAAAATTTGAACTTCCCCTTGTTAAAAATATTTAAAAAATGGATCTTTTGAAACAAGTTAATTTATTTTCATGAATAGATAAAATGAATTAAAAATAATTAAGAAATGTATAAACTTTAATGATTTATTAAATTGAAACAAAGTGTCAAAACTAACCCATACCAAACCACCCTTAATAAAATGAAATCAATCTAAAGATAGTGCATTAATGATAATATATAAAAAGAAGATCTAGGTTAATAAAACTTACACGATATCTCTATTTTGAAAGTGATTGCTCAAAAAGTGGTGTCTAAGGTCACTGTGAGTAGTATGTGAGTTTTTAATAGAATTCCAAAACAATTCATCGACACTGTTTCAATCACAATTAATATGAACATGAACAAATATAAGCCCATAATTAAAGTGTGTATTTGTAATCAATATAATTTAGGCACTATAACTCCCCATGGATATATATGAAACTTCAGTTATAGAAATAGAAATATATTTTTTATTCATACTATTCCTAGAGAACACAGATTTTCTAAGTATGCGATAAGAAACAATTTCTCTTATTATATCTAATATACATCCACAAAAATAGACATATCAAAAAAAATTAAATTGGACCATCATTCAGATAAAATAAATAAATTTTTTAGAATCCTTTAAATACGAAAAAAAATCATTTAAGATATTTTAAATGAGATTCCTTACGATTGGCTTGAAAGTGATCACAAGACAAATACTAAATATAGTTATTGACGAGTTCAAAGTGAGGTGATGAACACTCACAGTCATACATCTATAAATCATATTGATAATAAAATTAATGGTTTCATCAAATGTTATCATATAATAAGCACTAATATGTGTACTTTTTCCCTTTATATAATCCTTGGAAAAATATTTCAAATACTCATTAGTAAATTTTCCTTGTATTAGAAAATTACAACCCTAATTTTGAGAAATTTATAAACCAAAGGATAATTATAATTCTCCAATTAAACTAATTTCAAATTACACTCTCATTAAACCTAAAAACCCTTTACAAATGGAGTCTTGTGTATATCCAAAAAAAATCATTGACATATATTCAAATAATTAATAAATCATGTGAAATATGATTTCAAAATAAAGTTGAATCAGACATTCCTATTTGAAGATCATTATCTAAGATTTATTTAGTTAAATACTCATACCAAGGTTAATGTTATTATTTCAACCCATATTGAGTCTTGTGAAACATTAATAAAAAATTTAGATATTTTTAATTTTTAAAACCTGGATGTTTTTCAAAAAAAACCTTTTCAGAATTAATAACATTTAAAAATGATATTATAATATCTATTTAACAAATATTAATATTTAAGTGGGTGTCAAATACCAAATTGATTATAATGGACTCAATCTACGCAAAGGGTAAAAAGGTGTCATTGTAATGAATGATTTTTTATTTTTTTATCATTTAATAATGATTCTAGAATGTGTACAAGTGATGTTACCATTCTCATATAATTAGCTCCTAAAAACCCAATTTTATACCTTTAATATGATGATAATAAGCTCCTTCAATATGATTTGAATCATTATTTTTTATGAACCAACCCAATGAGGCCGGATCCACGACTCCTAGAAAAATCCTATACAGTACAGGGCCCAGAATCCATCAACGAGTAGGCATATCACACACATGGGAGGCCATTGTTTAAGGTACCTACATGCACACACCCACATACATATATATGTAACAATATAGATATTTTAAAACAGAAAATAAATTCATGAATTCAATTATCCCACAACTAGAGAACAATAAGAAGTATTGAAATCATAAATACTAAAAAATACAAACCCAACAAAAAATTTAAATGTGTTAGACCTACTAAAAAGTAGGGGAACACTGTCAAATTCAATGGACAAAAAGACCATGAACAAAGCTTTGGTAAACCCCTTGGTTCATATAGATCACTATGCTCTACCTAACTTTTGTCGTCATGGGACTCTTTCCCAAGTCCTATGGTCGTCACAAGAAACAATATGTGTAAGAACATTCTATGAATTAGTTATTATAATAATAATCAGTAGGTCCCAAAAACCCCAAAATAAAAGGGAGATGCTTAAAGGGAACATCCCAAACAACCCAGCCAGAGGGAACCTAAATGATATAGAAGAACCATCTAGTACACATCCTTGGCTAAACATGACTA
The DNA here is from genome assembly GCA_963277665.1 of Viscum album. Taxonomy (NCBI): domain Eukaryota; kingdom Viridiplantae; phylum Streptophyta; class Magnoliopsida; order Santalales; family Viscaceae; genus Viscum; species Viscum album. The sequence continues at coordinate 106,628,774 of OY728149.1, read as the reverse complement.
CACAGATCAATCCACATGGGGTGTTGACCAAGATATGTAACATCACCATATGGAATACCAAAATAATCCAAATATACTCATCTTAGACGCCAGGTCACATAAGGTTATAACCACTAAACCATTTACATGATTCTTCTCAAATCTCTAAGGTAACACATGTTTAGGATTACAAAATCCATGAACTCAGCCATCCAATATATAAATATTCCAAGAGATACACACTATCTAGAACAACTCTACGATCCCAAATGGTATGTGTTATAGAACGTACTGCATCTTGAACATGTCATTGTGTCCAAATGTAGTGCCCAACACCATAGGTCCTATCACCTCTGTCTTGTTCCCTATAAAAGCTCTAATAAACCCAAGTGGAAAATAACACCCCTCAACACTACATATATTTGATGGTGAACTACTCCAAACCATGTACCGAAATAATCTTCCACCAGGAGAGAGAGAGAGAGAGAGAGGATGGACTTGCACCTCACTGCTGCGCCACATCTTAGGGGGTACTGGCTCCAAACTGTCATGTGAAACCTCTTTTCATCCATATGTTGAGTATCAAACCCCATTGTATCGAGGGAGAACAATCTTCTAATCAGTAACTACATAAAATAAGTGGAGTTATTCTTTCCAAAAAAATATTCTGAATAGCCAAGGTAACTCCTACTCCAATGGAGGACCCAATACCCATCGCTACACGAATATGGGGGAGTATAACTCTATAGATAAAGGATCTGTACATTAACATGACATAGGAATAATACCCTATCACTAAAATTTTGACCACTATAGGGGTCACACACCCTAAAATGAAATGGGATTAAATATCCATGTGGATTGTACAACATTTAACGTGGTCCACATGGCATGTGACCATGCCTGAACAAAATTCATTATCCCTACCTACATAGTATGGATAACTATGTTAGATTAGATGGCATGTATATGCGAGACATGGAATTTCTTGCCTAACCTCGGTCCCCGACTCTATTCTTCCTCACATGGATCATCCAGTCATGTGTCATAAAAGTCATGTACCCATTATACATGAAATTTCTAGGCTACCCATCCAACTGTCCATGTATTTTTTCCATGATTGAGCATGACACTACATGTACATGTACCCAGGATGTGTACTTCCACATCACCATGTACCATCACATGGATTCCCTAGCCATCACCCATGGACATATGACAAGGGGTCATGATAGAGTGTGTTAAACTGGTAAACGACATGTAGTTTCCAAAATTAATCTTACCTCAATAGGAATAACATATGGTGTGTGACACTTCATTACATGTCATGTGATCAGAAATTTAAAATGGGAATTCCCTGTGATCTGCCTAAATCACATATGTTTCCCCAAAATGCTTCAAATTAACCCTCAAGGGGACTCTAGAAGTAATATATGGGCTGTAAAACCATAAAAAACACATAAAACATGGTATCCATAATTAAAAATAAAATTCTCAAACCTTGTGACAATTTATGAAGATTCAAGTGCAGTTCCATGCTCTAATGCCACATTACTGAGAGGACCAGTTTGGGATATACCTAACACTGAGGGGGGGGGGGTGAATCGGTGTTTGGGACAAATTAAACTAGTTCCAACTTTTATCCATGTACCTCTTGACCTATTAGGATCTTTATTCTCTTATTCCCTTTTCCCTGTCGCATGCTATAATAGAAAGCAATAAAAATATGCACACAATATTTTTACAAGGTTCACCACTCAATTAGAGTTTCTACATCCTAGCCATGCATTTATATGACCAATGCATGGATTCCACACTTTGATGTGATATGCTATTACAGTGGAGTGGCTAGGAATGAAATCCTCCAGGCAGTGTGTGTCCCTACACTTTAGAGGGGGTGTAGGAAACTATCCTCTTCCTTGGATTGGTGGCGACCTAGTATAACATGCATCCTCTACCTGGTTCTTTATACTTCCTAGGGAGACAATATTATTCCTTCCTCAAAAGTTAGGTTATCCTCTTGGTATTATTTGGTTATTTTCACATGATTACTTGCAAAGAATTTGGCAAGCAATTCTTTCTTTGTTCTTTCTATGCTTCTCTAGTGCAATGCTAACTGCACTAGACTTATTATTTCTTCCTCTTAGTACAACAACCAACTACACTAAAACTTCATCTCACTTCTTGGAAATAATCATATACACCAATGTGATTATTCAGGAAATGAAAATCAGACCCCTTGGCGTCATCTGAATCAAACTATCTTGAATAATTGTCAGCATTCAGTTGGGCATACTTTGTTCTTCTTCTTCTTCTTCTTTACTTTATCTTTGACACATTATAATAAGGAATAGTACTATAGTGTCTTAATATCTTTCATCAATTATCAATACCAATACATTAGTGTATTGGTATACCTGATTCTTCTTTTGTGCAGATATGATTTTAGTTGCACATATGTCTCCTCGTCAGACAAGCAACAACACCCCTGCAAAAAGTGTATATAAATCATGCATCTAGAAAGTGTTCACCTTCGTGCAAGTAGAGAGCTCCATGGGTCATCTTCTTCACGTAGAGTACGCATGATTCTTCTTCATAAAACCAGTTATGATTTTTGGATCTATCTTCCTAAAGCACTACATGGGTGAGTATTCAACAGTTCTGTACTCACGGGATCTCCTTCACAAAACACCGCGAGGGATTGAGAAAACCAATCGCTTGTTTGTGATTTCTTCTTCACATAGAGGATGTAGTTATCCATCTTCAAAATACACTTCAAGAGTTCATAGAACTTATTAATGGTCTGTGGTACCATCAAAGGTTTTGCGCACCCTTCTAGATGACTTCCAATTAATATTCAAACCTTGTGCATAAAAACACCTTTTGGCATGAAACTTGTTTTTTGCGCACCTCTCATTTTTCATGTAGCACAATATTTTCACATAGCTCTTCAATTTTTCGTGCAACACTCGCTTTTTGGTGCAAAATTGTCTTTTTCTTGTAGCACCCTCTTTCTCATGAAACACTGGCTTTTTCCCGCAGTACTCTTTTATCATGCACCACTTATTCTTTTTGCGCACTACTCAATACAACAATTTTTCTGCATGTTAGAGCTCAAGATTTGTCTAAGTGTCGATCCTTAACAAATGAGAGGGGTTCACCTCTTATTTATAGGCATTTTTGACCCTGTGTATAAACCACTAATTCGTGTGTAAATCCCTCTTCATGCGCGTAAAAACTCTTTCACGCAACATCATATTTCGTGCAATTCTCTAATATTTTGTGCACCTCATGCCTTTTCCAATTTTCGAGCTTCTGATCTTGAAACACCTCTTGCACGAAAAACTCCATTTCTCAATTTCCCACACCGTGCCAATATTTTGTGCAACCTTTATTTTTCATACATCCCATTGATATATCACACACAACTTTATTTTTCGCACAACCCACTAATATTCCGTGCATCACGCATATATATCGTGCAACCTTTTTATTTTCCACATACTCCCATGATATTTCACGCATCCCAAAAATATTTCATGGAACTATTATTTTTTTCGCGCATCCTACTGATTTTTGGCACATACCGCTACTATTTCACGCATTCTTCTTTTTTTGCACACTTTGCCCAATTTTTTGTGCACTGCATGCCTTTGCATGCAACATCTATTGCCAAAAAAACATTTATTTTTAACTTCATTCTTCACTACTTCCCATAACCATTCTTCAGTTTTCATCACGAACTACACAATTTTGATATATATCCTTTGATAGACCAGATTTAGCATCGTCAGAATTATAATGGAAATTACTAAAACTACCTTATCTTCCAGTAGCATCATTCATTCCAATCAAAACTGTATATGAATAGCATTATCATTTCTCCCCCTTTATTTCATGAGTCTTGCTTTAGAAGTTATCCTAACTTATGCTATTTGTGAAATACATATCAGGAAAGCATCGTCAGGTTTCGATACAATGTGAAATGCATGGCTACCTCAGAATACCACACCCTTTTACACAATTTCTTTATTCTAAGGATCAGTGCATCAATCATCTGAATTTACTTCATGGGGAATTTCCCAAGAATGACATTCAATGCTATAATTTCATAAAAATTCTTCAGGCCTCCTAACTTTATCCTATCTTCATTAAATTTGGATTCCTTCTTCACCTCCTTCTTCATTTTGACCAGCATTCAAAACTATTGACAACAAATACAATCATCATAAACAAAGTGGTCCCTATAATTACCACATTTAGGGAGTTTTCTATGTTAGTTTTGGAGATCATTGGTGCCTTCTATTCTTAGATATTCCTTATTTTCGACCTTCGTTAAAAATGGGAAGGGGGTTTACCTCCTATTTTTCAATCATAGAATAGAGGGTGACGTGAGGTGTCTTTATTTTTAGTTTTTAATAAAATAATATCTCCTATATAAGCCCCTCCAACCCACCTCCTACTCGACATCCATCACTAAAAAACATTATATCGTGCATAGGGAAAACACCATGTCTTAAACACAAATACAGATTCAAATTACCAATATGAGAATCTGATTGATAGTTATTCCACATTTACAAAAAAGACTATGTGTCCATGATATAATATTTCTAATATTTTTAGTATCACTACACTGATGGTCTCTAGGACCCAGCGAACTCACCATGAGGTTTTCATGCTACTTAAATGTACACACTTAGAGGAAAACATGTTCAAAACACGCCCTCATCTAGCTTAAACATGGTCTACATCATTCAAGAATGAAATACATGTCATCTCAACTGTGATAGATGTAAAAAACCATGAAACACAGTCCATATTCAGTCATAGGGTCAAACGGTACACCACCTCGCTAACCAGGTGAAGATAATAATGTAACCCAGTAGTTCACATACAACCTTGGATGAACTACACCACATCTTCCTCAAACATATTGGGTAAAACCTAAAACCAAGCACATGACTTCACCTACCACAAATAAAGGGTTTTCCATGTTTAAATAAAAGGTCTTACTATACCCTCTATCTATGTACCTCCAACTTCCACAACCACTAGTGGAAAACCAATTTAGAAATTGTGGTAGGAAGCCGATATGTTCTATGGAAACATTATAGGGTGTGACTCTATTATTAATGAAAAACTATATTCATGTAACTCCCTCCAGAAATGTTTTCAAGCATATAGGATGAGAAAAAAAAGGCTCAAATGACAATGGCAGGGCCCACTCAGACACTTAGCAAACTACCCTACCTTAAACAAACAATTCATAGGAACTCATCAACCACACCTTGAAGGAAAAACTGACTCACCTAAATGGTTTTACTCTCATAAAAGAACACTTCTCAGTGGGGGAAACAACCCTCCTCCTCATGCATCTAAAGCTACATCAAAAAACCGCAAGACAGGGTTCTATCTATGCCCAACATCACCCTGAAAAAATATTGAGAAATATCTAGATTGAAAAGATTATCTCAAAACAGTGACTTTATCATTTAATAAATAAATTTTAATGGAAAGAGAGTATATCTATAATCATCTGTGGATCCAATGGGTAACAAGAATCTATGTCCTATAATTGTCTTCTCCAGTATCCTCCTGCTCCATGAGCCTTCTGCGGGCCACATGGGGGAGGTTGTGGAAACATAAAAAACCTTTTTCCACCCCATCAATTGTAATGAAAAACTCTATGATCCAACGGAATCCTCAACTAGGGAATTACAACAACTGGATGCCTCTCATAAGCAAGCCTGGTCAAATAATCTTGACCAAGATATCCCCATCTGTCACAAGAATAACACTACCTCTCTCATGGATGACGAGATCCTCGACACAATTACTATTCTACAAACCCTCATATTTGAGTCTAGGCATGGATATTCCTCATGCATCATGATACTATTTCCTGACATTTTCCAACTACTGTAGAAAATTGGGCGCCATGATCCCCAATGTCGGCCAAACCTACCTGACCCTCCTATATGAATATCATTACAATCAGAGATAACTATAGAAATATCATATAATAGGGAAGGAATAATAATTCCACACCTACTTGGACATCCATATATAGGCCCTTATCAAAGGATAATTCACTAAAAATGGTTCTTGAACCATATATATGGAGTAACGTGAATGTTATGTGATCCTCATCAATTACTCTACCATGGACATGAAACTATTCTAAAGAAACCTAATTTTATAGATACACACTGATATCAGTAGGAATGGATAAAACTGTTCCCTAAAGAGACACTAAAACTCAACCTAAGTGAGAATCGCCTCCTCAAGGGTATACATCACTAGACTTTGACATCGCTCGACCAAGCCCTATATCAGACTCGCTACAAGGACCACCATCTGATTAGGAGGTTTCCTCACAAGTCCAAATACACATTTGACTCTCTCAAGAATGTCATATGCAACATGGGGGGTCCAAATCACCTCAATACCATACAATAAATTTCCATTGGAACTAATGTAGCAAACTCAACCAGTATACATCCTCAGCAAGAATTCCAAGCACAACCTATTGCTCAATAGGTGGTGGATTGACTGGAAGACCACTCATAAGTGATACTTCGAGACTGATTCCATAGACCAAAGCTTCATCATGGGTGAATCTTAATCAAAATACCGATATAGAATATTTTTTCGTTGTCTTCATGGTGGAATTATAAAATATAATCAATTCATACCACATTCAAAGAGTATCTCTAGGGAGATTACTGAAGAAGGACATGGAACCCAAAACCTAGTAATATATGATTAATCTAAAAGAATTTACCAAATAATAGTTCCTTAATGTAAAGAGTCAACAAGTATATTATCAGTTTACAAGTGAATGGATTTTTTTAACATCACAAAAACACTAAATTCCCTATCCATAAAACTGAACTCGATACATTTTAACATTGTGGGTATGCAGCCCAAACCAAGATCATGAAATTTTATTTCCAATGTGGAACTCACTCTGATACAACACTATCACAATGTGATTCAAAATGTCCTAATATATGACTCCCTAATATCACCTTCATATGATTGGGACTGGAATTGAGTTCCAAGAATCCATATCACCCACATGGGAGTACTTTTCCAAATGTACATTTACGCACACACCTACATACATATCTATTCAACAATGTACAGGTATTAAAACTGAAAAGAAATCCTTTCATACTACTATCACACAACTAGAGTAAAATAGAAGTCTAAAAAGAAAAAAAATTAATACATTCCCACCAAAATCTGTAAAAGTATCTAACCAAATCTGAAGGAGGGGATCAATTTTAAATGAAACTTCAAGAAAGATCCTCATCCATGATCTCATAAAAACCTCATCCGGTCTAGATCACCACAGTCTTGTGCCATGTGCAACATCACAATAACAAAAGTGGAGCGGACCACCCCTCACCACTACATATATTTGAGGGATCACTACTGCATATCATGCCCCATATGAATCCTCTCTAAGAAGAGAGAGATAGTAGAGTGACCAACACCTTATCATGACCACATCGTTGAGGGGGTACTATCCTATAACCGTCCCATGAAACTTGTTTTACACCAATATAGAGAGTCACACACCTCACTGTGTCAAGGGAGTACAAACTCTTTACTAGGAACCATGTACAACATGTAGATGGTGTCGATCCTCACAACATCACTCCACAGCTGAGGGAGATCACTCTCTAGTGAAGTACCAGATCCCTATCATTATTCAAAGATGAAGAAGAAAAAATATGTAGATAGATATCTCCTGCCCTAGAATAGAATGGGGTAAAAATCATTTACAAAAAGTAAAACCCCCATGGTGGACCTATACTGAAAACTAATTGGGGAATATTCACCATAGGCTAGAGGACTCACACCTCGGTTTGAAATAAGATTACCAAATCTTCCTAAACATCACATACGTACAACCTACAACTTGGAATGATATGGGATTTCCAACCCCAAGTATAGAGGAACCACACCATGACACAACAAGTGAGTACACACACTATCTACAAAAAAATATGGATAACTCATTACCTAGTTCAATATGGTATTATAGACTCCACAGATAGAGGACACACACCCTGGTATGACAAGGGAGTACCTGCGCTATTTGTCCAATAAGGATGGAGAGCCTTCACCATGTTATGATATGGGGACTTTTTCATCTAAAATGATATGGGTGACCCACAACCTAGTCTAATGGGGGATTACTGACCACATGATAACTACTCATTGTATAGAGGACATGTACCAATAGTGGGAGGAGTTCTATTTGTACCAATCAGGGAGGTAAGAGAAAATCACATCTTGAGACTACTGGGGAGTATGAGTCCCAACACCAAAACAAAAGGTCCAGACCAATATTCATATTTTTTAAATAACCACTAAAATTATATCTATGATCACCATGCCTTATATCACAACAGTTCCATTTTAATGGGACCCTCACTAAAGTATGATTGGAGAGCACCACACTATTGGCCTAATGATTCTAGGGGACTCCCATCCTAAGATGATAGGAAAGGTTACTAACCCCAAAGTTTACCAAGTGATTCACCTTGATCACTAACCTAGATATAGAATTTTTACTAAATAATTTTACATGTATCATGACACATTGTATCTCACATGCCACTATGAAGGACACCATCAAATTCTATGTTGAAAACTACTATAGATAGGCTACTTGTAGCTATGATTCCAACACCCGAATAAGAAGATACCCAGGGAGGAAGTCTTCAAGAGGAGTAGATGGTGTGTAAGGGGGTCCATACAGCATGTCACCCCACCATAAAACCTATTCATGTTCAATGATACAAGAATTTTATAGACATGTCATCTTAAATGGCGTGTACATGCAGATCAAGGTGTGTCTTACCACAATAAGTCCCCTACCGTGTTCTTCCTCAAATTATTCAGCTAGTTGTTTCTCACAAACAGTGTGTACCCCATAGTACATATAATTTCCTTGATTACCATCCACATCGGTATTCCTTTTTCACAAGACTTTATTAGTACCTTTTTTCCATGTACATTGATTGTTTACTTCCACACAAACTTATACCATAAAATATCTTCTCTAGACATGTTCCTTGGAGACACAAACTGTGGTCCTTGTACAGTGTGTGACCCCAGTACATGAGATGTAGTACCCAAAATTTATCTCACCCAAAAAAGAAGAAAATGTATCATGTGAAACTGCACTACATGCTATGTTATCAGTAATTCTATATGGGGGTTCTCTACGCACATACTTAATCACCATGGTTTCCCATGAAACCAATGATCGGCCCCCAAGGTATCTCTAGCAGTCATATAAGTGATCTAATCACATAAAATTTCATAAAAATGGGTCCATGACTTAAACTTCAAATTATCCTATATCTTGGATATCTAATGAATCTTCAGGTGTGGATCTATGCTCTAAAGACACTGCACCACATTCCAAGAGAGATCACCATCAAGACCGGAGATCGGTAGTGCCTATTCTCCTTGGATCTACCTCGGATTGGCTACCTCTCCAAAGGGGAAGGGTGTTTCAACTCCTCTATATCATACTCACACCCAATGGTTAGGGTAAGGGTATTTGGTTTCCTTTTTTATTAAAATTATATCCCATATATTTCACCCTGACAAATCACCTCCAACCCAACACCTGATGCTAGAAAACTTTATGGCGTGCAAAGGAAAAACAACACATTCTAAATTCAATCACGGACTCAGATTTATGATCCAATAATTTGTATGAGATTTATTACAAATTTCCAATGAAACAACCCATATATGATATAATATATCTAATATTTTTAATATCATCACACTGAGGCTCTGCATGCCTTGGAATCCCATGTCGACATGACTTCTAGCTTAAAAAATATTCTTGAAAATATTCTAAATTCTTACTGGTCAAAACCCATGCCACTAAATCTTCAATACCTTAATTATTTATATCCCCAAAAAATAATCATTGGCAGTTGGAAGAAAATTGATTTTTCCCTTGGGACCCCCACACTAGAATCTCACCAAGAGGTTCCCATTCTATGTATAAGAATGCTATTAGAGGAACCATAAAGTCCAAAACACACCCTCTTCAAGCACAAACTAAGATGAAAATGTTAAAAAAAATTGCACAAGTATCTTCAACTGTGATATATTGAAAACACGATGAACCACAGACCATCTATAGTAATACAATATAGAGGCACATCGCATGACTAACTAAATGAACATACTAACATAATCCAATAGTTCACTTATTCCCTTGGATAAACTACACCACTTACTCCTCAGAAGTCTCTCAAACAAAGTATGCTCTTAGCACACAAGGGTACCAACAAACAAAAAAGGGCTAACAAACTATAAACACATAGTCTTATTGGGCCCTACATCTTCAAGCCTCCAACTTCCATACCCACAAGTGGAAATCCAAATGATCTTGTATAGTAGGAAACCAATCTATAACTAACAATACTACTACAAAATGGTTCTATGTAAGGATCTAACTCTACGAGGGCCTCCAAGAATACAGTTTGAGAAAATGTGATCCACTAAAAATATTAGGACCTACTATGAAACTCATCACTCAACCCTTCCTTTAATTCACAAGTCAATGGAACTCAAACAACATATCTCAAAACTATCCTCTTTGGGGAGGAATTAACAAATCTGTTAGGGTTAAATCATGTCATCAAAATGAATCTTTGTGGGAGAATCACCCCTCTTACTTGTTCATTTGAGGCTACAAGAAAAAACCCCAACACAGGGTTTTACCAATGCCGAGTGTCACTTGGGATGAACCATGATCATGAAGTGGAATGAAAATAATACATCACAATAGTGTATTACAAAACTATTGTAGAATGTTTAAAGGTCACTAATCTTACCTCTAATCATTGTAGTTCCTTTGGTTCATAGTCATATACAGCCTGTTGTTTTCCAAGCTCGTCTTCCTGGTCCCTAAACTATGTACAGACCTCCTAGGTGTGGTGGTGGAAACATCTCAAACTATCTTCCACCTTGTTATTCTCTCCCACTCCTCCAATATGTCTTACATCATGAATAAATCCATGCTCCGAATTTTTCCTCCAATAGGTCTATTCATCAATCATCTCTCTTTCTACTGCATAACAATTAGGAAAATCTTGAGAAATATTTCCTAGTTTGTCACTAGTGTAACACCGCCTCTCTTCTGGATAACTAGATCCTCGGTGAAAATCCTACTCTGTAGACCCACATTTCTAGGTATGTGCATTGTTATACCTCATGTGTCATGATTATTTCTATTGACTTATGATATATACTGCAGATGAAATCACATCTTGGTCACCATTATCTTCCATGTCCACCGAACCCTCCACTAGGAATCCCTATATCACCAGAGCTCACTCCGACACTCCCACATTAGAGGGAAGCCAAAAGGATACCACACATACTTGAAATGTCTAATAAGAGCCTTCTCAAAGGTCCAATCTCTAAAAAATTGTTCCCAATCCATAGATATGGATTAATGTAAATAACTATGAACCTCATCGAGTACTCTACCACATATAATCTGCCTTGATTAAGATGGGGAAGATACTTTATACATAGTGATCTCAACATTTAACTCTTACATAAAGAGTTACTCAAAATCCAACAATGTGAGTGTCACTTATTCACAGGTCTGCATCACTAGACTCCACCGTCACATGGAAAATCTGTGAAGAAGACTTGCATTGATGAACACAATCTGATCAGAAAGTGTACTCAAAAGGAAAAAATGTGCCTGACTACCTCAAGCTAGTCATCAACTATCTACGGGTCTGGATCTCCCCGATACCTTAGAGGCCATGATAAGTGCATTTCATGCATATATTTTATAGTGTTAAATCTTTTGATTTTTATATATAAATTTAATAATCATTCCAATTTTTGGATCGTATTGACTTGAATTATGATTTTTGGAGGTAAATGAAGAATATTTGAAAAATTGATGAAATAGGAGGAAATATTAGCTAAAAGACACTCCGAACTACGAGCTAAGTGAAGAGGTGAGACACCAGATTTTATATGATGAAGCAGAGATGGAAAATCAAGTAAAACTATTACACGTCGCATAATTTCATTAAACGCCATGAGGTTTTTCAAACAAATTTTCAATTATAGACAAGACAAGACCACAATACACATTGTGAAAGAAGATTAAATGTCATGATCCCTTTTTTCACATTTTGAAATGTGTCAATGATTCAAAGTCACGTATCAGGTTCACATGAATTCAAAAATCATGAAGGGGACTTCAGATTGAGATTAAGCAATTTGTAATCTATTACACGTCATGAAATGGGTCTGGAATAGAAAACATGAATCCAATAAATAGAGGGCTCAGCTGAATCATCAATCAAGTCCAGATCTAATAGAAGACCACCCCTGCATAAACGTACACTTACTGTAGCATCGTACTCTGCCTCTTTCTATCGTATAATATTTTTATTTATTTCTTTTCTACACCCACTCATGCTTAGCATGAGAGGGTGATTTATCTATTCTGTGGTGTGAATGATAAAGGGGAATTGAATTTATGAGTTATTTTATATTTCAATGCAATAAATGTTTAGATTTAATATTTTCACCTATATTCTATCATTTCCATAATTACTTCTTCCTTGAAAATTGTGAGAAGAGCTATGGTTTGGGCTTAATTTCATTATTTCTTCACCCATGATAATTTACAAGACTGATTGTATACATTTTTTTAGTATGAGATCTTTGATTTATACTTCTTCTATACCATTGGGTTTTTATCTTCCCTATGTTTAAATAATGTTTCAATTTACCCATTCATTGTAATCCAAAGTAACTGACCATGAGAAAAGGATAAATTTCAATGGAGAGATTTTGCATGAATAGTGTACTCACTAGGACCTAATTCTAATTACTAAATAATTGTTAATTAATTATTTTATACATTATCATATCATGAACATTGAATAATTACTACACGACACCCTTTTTACTTTTTTATCTCCAATGTTCTTCATAGACCAATTCTCGATAGATTAGATTTTTTTTCTACTAATACAAATTATTTTAGTTATTTTTATTTGACTAATTGTTTCTCTAGTCCTATATTTGTCGGTTCGACCCCAGACTTGCATATCCTATTCTAACTTATAGCTTAGTGGTTTTTCTATTTCATGTTATAAATTTATAAATTTGATAACCTGGCAGGAATTAATGATGCCCACAGGGATTGCATGTCACTTCCTCTAAAACTCATTCAATTCACCCATCCTACACAGATCAATGGTCTATAATTTCGGAAAAGATGTTGTTAAATGAGTAGTGGCTCAACTAGAATAACACCTAGAGGAACTACAATGGGACTAGTGCCCTACATTGAATATTCATCTTAGAAAAATCTTCCTCATAATCCCATCATGGATTCTTATTTGGATAACATTGTGGTGGAATCCAGAAATATAAACAAAACATGTGACGATCCAAGAGTATATCCAGATAGATGACAGAATAATAAAATCAAACCCAGAACTCAGTCCATTATGATTCGTATAAAAATATTTCTTGTGACCAGTGATCTAATGTGTTGAGTAAATAGTAAAGTTATCATATTCTTAGTGAATGGATATTTTGGTTTTTACACCAACACATGAGTCATTGGCTTCAAAGATGTAATCAATACATTTTTACATTGTTGCTATCTGAGCCAAACCAAAATCAGGACACTACATCCCAAAGTGGAACCTGCTTTAATACCAATATGTCATGACCAAAACCAATAGGGCCTAAGATGTGGATCCCACATACCCCCTCCATTTGTTAGGGCCTGGCGTCCAGTGCTGAGTAATAATATCACATGTCTGGGAGGCCTTTTCCTAAGCTACATATACGCACACGCCGACATATATCTCCATGCATAGGTGCATAGAAAGTAATAGGGAAAACATGCATACATTCAATTATCCCAAAAATAGAGTGCAACAAAAGTACTAAAAGCATAAAAAGGGAAAAATAAACACCCAATAAATTTTTAAATGTTTTCAACATGATCTGAAGGAAGGGATCATGGTCAAATACACCTTCTGCAAAGCTCCTCAGCCGTGCTTGTGTAAACACCTAGTTCGGCCTATATCACTAATATCTGTCTAACTCAGGACCTCCTGGAAAACCATCAAAAGATATGTTTTATGAACATGACAAGACAAGTATGGGAAAACACTATGCCCATTTTCGTGTAAAAATAATAAATAGTCACCCCAAAACCTAAAAGAAAACGACGAAACTGAAAGGAAACAATCTTCTTTAACCCAGCAATAGAGATCCCAAATTATAGAGAATCTCTATCTCATACCCATTCTAACCTATACACTGTTAGTTCGGTTAGTCTAGATGGGTTTTCAACTATGATATGTAAAAATTATGTAAGGGATCCCAGAGTTACCCATATATACTTATCACAGACTCCAACTCTCACAATGTTCCAACCTCATGACTTGTTACATGTTTATAATTGAAGCTTAAAGGTAACATGTGTCTATGAGAACACACAACTAGATATCAAATATACCATATGACACTAATTTGAGAGATAAACTCCATCAAGAAAACACTACCATCTGTGGAGGCATTCTTGAGAGAACGCGTCCCATCAGAAATAACTCCTTGTGTCAAACTCTAGTTCCCTACACTACATGTCCTATCACCACAATCTTTCACCCTACACAAGATCATATAATCCCAAGTAGAGATACCCTCCCCTCACCACTATATACAGTTTAGAGAGAATTTCACTGCACCATTCTCTATGTACATTATCTCTTGGGGATAGAGAGAGTGGATGGACTTGCACATCACAATTTCCCCATAGCTAAGGGATTACTAGCTCTGAACCATTAAATGAAGCCATTTTTTCTCCTATATGGAGAGGCCTTCACCTCACTACATTGAGGGAGAACACCCTCTTAACTAGGAACCCTGAAAAATCAGTCGACGGGGATAATCCTCATAGTTATGATCCACAATTGAGGGAAATTCTACTCTAGTAGAGGACATGTTCCCTACTACTACTCAGAGAGGGGAGATTACAACTCCCTAGATAGTGGAATTGACCTCTAGAATGACACGATATTAAACATAAACCACTAGAAGTATAATTTCTCTTAGGTACGCATTAACTAAATTAAATTTGAAGTATCAACCCCAAGCTCTTGGACCCACATCTTGGTACGACATTGATGAACTGACTCTACCTAAACCTCATGTCTGGGGGACCTTCACCATAGAATGATAGGGGAGTTTGAATCCAGGGATAGAGGATATTCACCCTGACAGAAAATGAGAGTAACCAATATATATATACAACACATATAGAAGACATGTGACCTGGCATGATAGGGGAGTAAGAATTCCATCCATAGAGGACCCATACCCTGGTACAATGGGGGCGTACCTACTATATATATCCAGTGAGGATGGAGGTTTCATAACGTCATATGATATAGGAGCTTTATTACATCTACATGAACCATATGGGGGAACAAAATCCTTTTTTAATATTGGATTACTAAACCAGGAAGAACTAATCTATGGGTATAGTAATCACACCAATGATGTGGGGAGTTCTATCATTACCAATTACATATGTAAGGGAACCCCACAGTCTATGACTATAGGGGAGTACCAGTCCCAGTGTCTCTCTGAATGATCCATAACAAATATCCAGTATTTTTTAACTAATTATAAAACGAGAATCATACTCGTCATACCTCACATCACAACATTTACATTGTTAGGGGACCTATTCCCTTATATAATAGGGGAGCATTGTTCTACCGACCAAAAGAGTCTAATGGACCAGCATCCTAGGATGATAGAGAAGGGTACCAACCTTGAAATCTACTCAGTGATCCACCCTCATCACTACCCAAGATATATATACTCTAATATAATTTCATTCTACAATTAAACTTCGTAATATCTCATAAGACACCATGAAAGACACAGTCACAAACTACACAAAAAACTTCTGAGGATAGGCTACTCGTAATCCTAAATCTGAGAGATAATGATAGAGATATGATAGGAGGAAATATCCATGAAGTGAAAACAACATGTACATGGGTTCAAACAATGTGTAAACCCTTATGAAGTCCTGGTTGTGTCCCTTAATACAAAACTTGGATTTCCATGTGAGCTTACATAGCATGTACATGTGGTACACAGAGTGTCTCGCCTCACTTGGTCCCCCAGGCGTGTTCTTCCTCACATGGCTCGTCCATCAGTGTCTCACCCATGGCGTGTACCCATAGTAAATGGTGTGTCCTGGCTACATTGCCACATGGCCATGTCTTTTTCTAAGGATCATGTCTGAAAACTCGTGTTTGTGAACCCTAGATTTGTACTTCCACATGACCATGTACCATTACATGGCCTCCCTGGCTATGTCCCTTAGAGACATTACATGGGGTCATGACACGATGTGTAATCTTGATACACGACATGTAGTCCCAAAAAAATAATCTTTCCTTAATTTGAACAACACACTATGTGTGAAAATGCACTACACATCATCTAATGATAAATTTAAAATGGGAATTCCTTGTGAGAATCCTGAATCGCATTGTTTCCCCCAAAAGCGACAAATCGACCCTCGAGGGGATCTCTAGAAATCATATAAGGGCTCTAAAACCATAAAAACACTACAAAATATGTAACACCCCGAGCTTCCATGATACGCCTCTCTTTCAATAATGCAATAGCTTGCATTGTACGTAAGTTAGAGTTCTAAAACACCGTGACTAATCAAAGTAGCCGTTATGAATAGTAATAACCACTTTTTAAAATTATAGAAATTTTATATTTCAAAATGGACTTCATTTTCAGATTCGGAATATCGAAATTAGCCTATGTTGAATTTTTGGTATTTTTCTGAGAACTTCTAATTTTTTATGAATAGTGAAAAATACTTAAAAACAACCTTTTTAATAAAAATAATTTATAGTGATAAATTATACTATTTAGTGATTTTAATGTATAATTAGAATATATTTTTACCATTTTATCCAATGGTGGTCATTATAATTAATTTCACTTTGAAATTGGACATAAACAATTGCCAATCTTTTGATATAAATTGTTTCTTAAAAACACGCTATTTGTTGTAACAGCGGGAATTAATTATAAAATTAATTAATACAACTTATATGTTTGGAATTTTGTAAAATAGACATCATTTTTGAATTCGGAATATCAATTATAGCTTAGGGTGAAATTTTGGCCTTATTCTGAAAAACTTCAATTTTTGATGAATTGTGAAACCACTAAGTGGTAGTTAAATAACTGATTTTTCATTTAAATGAAATATTACCACTTCTGTGATTTGATTTTCAAAAATCCGACATACATGGTTGTCATTAAGAAGTAAAATGTGGTTCAATGAGATTAAAATAATTTTTGGTGAATAGTAATTTTTAAGTTCTTAATCGCGAGTAGATGTAATTAGTGTAGTTTAAGGTAAAAATAATGTTTTAATAATATGAGATGAGCATGAAACTTGTCCTACTCCTATTGGATGAGTCATGGCCGACCAAGAAAACCTATGGGTAAACTTGGGGACCCCATGGAGCCACTTTAGTTGGAAAATGACATTAATATATATTTATTTAATGTTAAAATTAATTTGACACAAACATGAGTTTTTTTACTAAAACAGTTTTTAAGTGGGGTTACACAAGTCCAAATTTTGATTATAAATATTCATTAGAAATCTAAAAATATTTCCTACATCATAGTATTTTTTTTAATAATTTCTAGATATTAAATAAATTAAATTATTTATGACATCATTATGATGCAGCGATGACCACATTATTTAACGATTTAAATAAAATGAGAAGATAATGCAAACTCCAAGGCTTACACTTGTCCAAAGCCTATTGGATGAGGAGTTTTCGAACACTTATCACCTTATCCACTAATTATATATGTGTGGGACCTTTAGAATCCGAAAAGCATTGTATAATAATGTAACATTTCAATCTTTCCAAAAGAGCCCCTCCTCTCCACTTATAAAATGCCCCCACCTCTCCCACCTCATTTACACTTTCAAGCCATTTGGCTCGGGCAAAATCTTCCCAAATACTCTCCCAACTTCCCTCTCTTACTCCTAGAAGCCTCACTTTGGGCAGAACTCTTCCCAAGGAAGCCTTTGGCTCAAATCAAAAAGAGTTACCCGATTTTGAGGTAATGTCTTCTCTAATGTTGTTTTATTTTATTTATCTTCTCCAACCCCCTAAAATCTTTTTATTCATTTCTTTTGTAACAACACCAGTATCCTCAATATACTAGGATGTTGTTATAAGAAGGATTAGAGCTACACATACACACACCTACATCTAATGGTTAAAGAACATACGGTTTCTGTGGATGGCGAATTTCTGCCTCACGAAACGATGATTGTTCAAAACTCATATAACACCTTCAAAGGTGGCCATTAAGATGTCACTATTTTTATATATGATATATAATATGTTTATGTTTTACTTATGCTTCTGTATTTCTCATTTATGGCATACTTTAGGATTTCCATTATGGGTAAAACGCGATAATTTCATTTTAGGAAGTGTGGACTACCGCCCCCTCAAAGTGATTTGAATCGTTAATGCCATATTTGGGATGTATAAAGGATGGAGTAAATGGTATTATACACTATATTATACTGGAAGTTTATTATACATTTATATAATTATGATTTAGTTCCATTAAATATGAAATTGAAATGAAAGTAGCGTTCATGCGTACGTACGGCTTACCGTCTCCATGAACGGTGCATTTCATTTCTTACCTCTAAATGTTACGTGACATTATGAATGAATGTATATACTGTATATATGATATATATGATATCTACATCATGAATATAATTCTGGATATAATGGATATTTCACCACACGAACAACTTGTAATTATAAGAAGTTTATTTTTGACTCAAGTACCAAAGATCGACAAAACCACCGTTATTAACTTAAATAATTACATAATGTTCATATCATTGTAATAAGTGATATAAAAAGGATAATGAAATTGAAAATGGTTCTTAATAATGCATATATTAACTCTAGTTTATTATTAGGGAGGTTAAAGAATGGTTGAGTCAAGTCAGACACGAGGTAAGGGAACTTCTTAACCCAATTTCTATTCTTTGGGTTAATCTCCTACTTTCAAATTATTTCATGATATTATGATGTACTATATTGTATGTGTACTTTATTTATGTGTACTTATAGTGAATACACATAATATATCTACTTTATTTTAAAAAAATGATCTTTGTAAGGGTCTTCGTCTCAATCACCTTTCATTGAGGCATATTTGGTTTTCTACACAACTTTCTTTTATACGGTGTATAAACCCCTTTGACTTTTACGTTTATTCAAAAGGAATCTTTTTTTTATACGAAGCATTTTACTAAACGACAAAAAGGGAATGTTTTTCTTTCCATACTTATGTGGCGACAACGAATTCTCCGCCGCCGTGACCATTATTTGAGTTTCGGTTTCCTCTACAAGCCATCATTTTTTTAATGAAAAATAAATACAAAGTTTTAACTTTATTTTATTTTGGTATTGAAAATGGTTTTGAAAGTGTTTTTATTATATCAATGTGTTGTATTGATATCTTGTGATTGAAATGTGGAAATGTTATGTTTCCTTTATGCATGTTTTATGTGATACGATTATGTTATGGTTTATGATATGTTTAAACCTATTCATATGATGAATGTATTGGACATAATAAGTGACGGGTGGAGCCCGCTATAGCTCCTCGATGCATCGGTAGGTCTCATGAGACAACTAGACATGGAATTGGCCGAGGCCCTTTCCCAATTTGATTTATGGTTTTGGCCGAGGCCTTAATCATTTTAGACGTTTTGGCCGAGGCCTTGACAAATTGTTTCAGAATGTCCGGCATTATACACTCCCTCATTATGAAAGTGGTTATTGATATTGCATGTGATTATTCGACTAGTAGAATATCCATGTGAAGAAGTGAATGGAATTATCTCATTTTACTTTTTCCATATTATGTTGATGTTCAAGTTTAAAAGGCTTTTGTTTTAGTTCTACATTGCCTTAAATGTTTATGTTTATTTATGAAAGCTTCTGCAATATTGTTATCCTTACTGAGCATCTGAGCTCACCCCTTTCAATGTTTTAATATTTTCCAGGATGTGAAGAAGTATTTTATGAGTGACCTGCATGGATAGTCAGAAGAGGATATGAGTGTGGACTATGAAGACTTTGTTATTAGTTTTTCACTTTATGATGTAATGTATCATTTATGAATGTATCTAGTGTTTCCAAGGCTACTAAACTAATCGGTCTTTCGAGACTTGATATTTTGTGATCATGCCAATGTTACTAAGTAATGCACCGACTCTAGGTAGCTGGGGTCGGGGCGTTACAAAATAGGATCATGATATAAAACTCAAATCCTCCTACCTGGTAAATAATGATCAATGCATCGAGAAAATCCCTAAGATCCAAAGCCACTGCACCATATTGTGGGAGTGCTCGCCCTCAATTTTGGAGATCGGTGGTGCCTCTACTCCTTAGATATTCTTCAGTTCATCATTCACTCCAAATGGGGAGAGGGTTTTCCTCTTATTTTTCTTACACAGACCAAAGGGAGAGGGGTGTATTTAGTTTTAGTTTTTAATTAAATAATATCCCCCATATAATGTCCCTATAACTCTCCTATGACCAAACATTCATCGCTGACAAACATTATGTCGTGCATAGGGATAACTCCATGTTCTAACCACAAGAAAAAGAATAAAATTTCAAAAACAAGAATCCAAATGGGAGTTAGTAGAAAATTAGAAATAAACTGTGTGTTTGTGATAATATATATCTAATAATTTTAATATCATCCCACTAAGCCTCTCTAGGACCTAGAAACCTCGCCTAGAGGTTCTCATGCTTCATAAAATCACACACTAAGAGGTACCAAAATGGTCAAACCACATCCTACTCCATCTCAAACTAGGTCTACATCATGAAAAAATGGACACATGTCACTTCAGCTACAATAGGTGGAAAACAACAATCACCAGAGTCCATAAACAATCATAGGGTCTATTGGTACCCCATGTCCCTAACTTGATGTAGATAAGGATATAACCCAACAGTTAAAATAAACCCTTTGATGAAAGGCACCGCATCCTCCTCAAATATATTGTGTATAAAACTGAAACCAATCACATGAGGGTTCCAAGGATCAAAAAGGGATACCAAAGTGTAAACATGGGGTCTTACTGGTCCCTTTGTCAGTGTACCACCAACTACCCCAACTAATAGTGGAAAACCAACTATGCATGGATGGTAGGAATTCAATATGTTCCTTTGAAACTTTATAGGATCTAATACTATTTCTATGGAATAGTTCAATTTATGTCACTCCCTCCAAATATGTCTCCATGTATATAGGTAGAGGGAAAATGATCCACCAAAAACTATAGGGCCGAAATTCACACTACACATGAAACCCTACCTTGAACAAAAAATTCATAGGAACTCATCCACCACACATTGAAACTATCCTATATGGGATTAACTAAATGACATGCCTGGTTTTACTCATATCACAAAAACACATCTCAGTGGGGGAACATCCCTCCTCCTCATGGATGAGAATTTACATCAATCAACCCCAAAACAGGGTTCTATCGGTGACCCATATCACCTTGGTAAAACCTTAAGAATGATGTGGAATGAAAATATTATTTCATAATAATGTATTAAAAAATACTACATAAAGTATAAAAGACACATAGAATACCTATAATCAATCTCATAGCCTCTGGGTCAAAGGCCTCTATGTCCTACAACTATCCTCGCCCCATACTCTAGCTCCCAGAGCCTTGTGCGGCCCACATGGGGGTGATGTAAGCATCACAAACCTTCTACCACATCCTATTTATAACCTCACTCTTACATGCCATCTTTAATAATACAGAACTCCATGTTCCAAATAATGCCTCTACTAGGGAAGTCCATCAACTGGGTCCCTCTCAGTAGCACACCGGGTCAGAAAATCTCAAGCAAGATATCCCCATCTATCACAAGTGTAACATTTCATCTACTATGGCAGAATAGATCCTCTATACCATTACTATTACACAAACCAACATGTATGAGTCTGGGCATGGGTATGCCTCCAACATCCTGATCTGGTTTCCTGACATTTTCTTTCTACTAGAGACAACTACTCCTCAAGACCAACACTACTGGACACATATTCCGGACCCTTATCAAAGAAGATCACTTCCATTAGAGATTTGTCTATAAATATCATATAATAGGTAAGGCTCAAGGATACCACAACTTCTTGAACCTCTCTATATAGTCCCTTCTCGAATGTCAGTTCTCTAAAAAATGGTTGTCAAACCATATCTATGGAGTAACATAAATTATCTTTTGAACCTCATAAATTTCTCTTCCATGGACATATTACCATTCCAATGAATCATAATTTTCACGATACACACTAATATCATCATTTCTGGATAAAACTCTTCCCTATGGAGTCACTCAATCACAACCTAAGTGAGTAGTACCTCTTTATGGTCCTGCATCACTAGACTCCACTATCTCCCAAATGAGCCCTATAAAAGACACACCACTAGGACCACCATATGTTCATGAAGTGTCCTGAAACTTAGGAAAACACATGTGACCATATCAATATAGTAATCTACTACACGGGAGCCTAGATCAGATTGACACCTTAGAGGCCATTGCCTTTGAAACTCATGTATCACACTAAACCATCACACATCCTCAGCAAAACCAGCTACTCAATAGGTGGTGGGTCAAATAGAAGACCACTAAGATGTACTACTTCAAGACTAGTTCCCTACAATAAAGCCTAATCATGGGTGAATCATCATCACAATACCGACATGGAATCCTTTCTAGTTGTCGTAATAGTGGAATCCTGAAATTGAATAAATTTATGCCACATTAAAATACCAGGTTTGGGGAGCTGACTCAAGAAGGACATGGAACTCACAACCAATTTATATATGATTAATGTACAAACATTTCCTGATGAATTGTTCCTTCATTTATCGATTCAAAAGTTGGTATTTGAATTCCTAATAAATTGATGTGTTGGTCTCTAAAAAACTAGGAGATTCCTTATCTAGAAAGAAAAACTTGATACATTTTACCACTATTGGTATGAAATCCAAACCATGTTCATGAAAATGCAGTCCCAAATTTTAACACACTATGATAGAACTCTATAACAACCAGATCTAACATGTCTTGAGCTGTGGCTCCCCAAGTTAGCCTCCATGTTCCAGGGGCTGGCGTCCAGCACCAAGTAGCCATATCACACACATGATAGGCATTTACCTAAGGTACATGTTTTCATTAACCAAAATACATCTCAATGAAATAGTGTTGACATATTAAAACTAAAATGAAATGATTTCATACAACAATAAAACAACCAAATTACAGTAGAAGTACTAAAAGCATATAATGGAAAGATACATGACCACTAAAAACCATAAAATCACCGAACCAACTCCGAAGGAGGGGATCAATTTCAAATGAAACAACTCGAAATATCTTCATCCAACATTAGATAAACACCTTATTCAGTCTAGATAACCATTTTTTCCCTATGCAAGCTCATAGATTCACAAGTTGAGAGAGTCACCCCTCACCACTACATACTGTTGAGGGAGCTCTACTCTAGAAAATCCACCACATACATTCTCTTTATGGAGAGAGAGTGATAGAGGATGGACCACTACCTCATCACTACCCCAAAGTTGGGATAGTACTAACCCATAAAAATCCCTTGAAACATATGTCACACCTATATGGATAGGAATACACTACACTACATCAAGGGCGTATAACCTCCTAACCAAGAACAATGTATAAATAGTAGATGGGCCCGATCCTCACAACTTAACTTCACAACCAAGGGATCTTTTACTCAAGTGAAGTACCTACTGCCACCACTATTAAATGATGGCTGAGTAAAACTACATATATTAAGGACCCACACCATGTCATAGAAGGGGGTACAGATCCTTCACAACAAGTATAACTACAATGGGGGACCTGAACCCTGAACAAATAGGGGAGTATCAACCCTATCCTAGAGGAATCACACCCTGGTTTGATAGAAGACTACCGGCTCTCCTAGAACATCGCCTATAGACAACCCATGCCTTGGAATGACAAGGGAGTTCTAACTCCAAGGATAGAAGAGCTGAACCCTGACACGATAAGGGAGTATGCAATATATCAACAACTCACATATGGATAACTTGTTCCATAGTGAAATATAGGAGTACATTCTCTATAGATATAGGACCTAAACACTAGTATGATAGAGGAGTGCATACTCTATCTATATAATTATGATGGAGGGTTTTCACCATGATATGATTTGAGGGATTTTTTCATCTTCAAAAATGATATGGTGGACCCACACCCATGTCCAATAGGTGATTATAGACCATTGGTGAACTACTTTGTGGGTATTGTGCTCCCATCCAAAGATGACAGGGAAGGGTACCGACCAAAAATTTAATCTAATGATCCACCTTAATAATTAACCAATATTTAGCACAAATACTATGTTATATTACATGAATCATGCCACATCGTATCTCACATGTCACCACGAAGTCCTCCATCACATTTTATGTAGAAAACTACTTAGTATGGGATACACCTTGGTTGGAATCCACGACCCAAAGAAGAAGATATGCATGGAGGAAGTTATTAATATTGTTAGATGGTGTGTAAGGGGGTCAAGATGGCATGTGATCTTACAAAATGTGTACATATATTACCCGATGTTTCTTACCTCACTCTATACCCGAAAATGTTCTTCCCCACTAGATTCAGCAAGTAATCTCTCACAAATGGTGTTTACCACCAAGTACATTAAATGTTCTAAATTCTTATCACTTGGTTGATCCTTTTTTCCATTCCTTTTTCTAGAACCCCGTGTCCATGTACTTTGATCATGTACCTCCACAGGGCCTGGTACCATCAAACAAATTCTCCAGCCATGTCCCTCTTCCAAAAAAACTGTGGTCCCTACATAATATGTGACCCCAGTGCATGACATGTTATACCCATGATTAATATTCCTAAAATAGGAAGAACACACATCATGGGACACTTCCCAATATGTTGTTTGATTTTAAATTCTGAATGGGGATTCTCTAGGAGTAGTCTGAATCACTATGGTTTCCATCGAATCCTATCTATTGACCCTCAAGCAATATCTAGCAGTTGTATAAGAGATCTAATATCTTAAAATTAATAAAAATGGGATCATTACATAAAACAATGATTCTAAAACCTCTTGGAGAATTAATGAAACATCAGGTGTTGATCTATTCTTCGAATTAATTACACCACATTCTGAGATCGATCACCATCATTATCAATGATCGGCGACAAAAACTCTCTTGGGATATTGTACGGTTAGTCCATTGCTCAAAATGGGGAGGGGGTTTCTCCTACAATCATCAATACTCACAAATAATTGGTAGGGGATGGATATTTTTTATTAAAATAATATCCCTTATATAACGTCCCACCAACTCACCTCCAACCTGATATCTGACAATAGAAAACTTAATGTTGTTCCTAGGGGAAACACCACATTTGTAACTCAATGGTGGACTCAAATTTATGATCCAACAATTTTCAGGGGAGTTATTCCACATTTACAATGAAACTACCCATATGTGATATATTATATCTAATATTTTTAATATCACCACATCGAGGCTATTTGGGCCCGATAATCAAACGTTGACATAGCATCTACCCTCTGAAATATTCTAAAGTATTACTTGTAAAAACCCAAGACACTAAATCCTCCCACCTTATGTCTTTCCATACCTGAAAAGAAAAATACTACGAAGATGGAATAAAAATGAGCTCTCCATTAGGACCCCACACCAGAGAGATCACCAAGAGGTTCCCATACTACATATAAAAACACTCTCTGAGGAACCACAAAAGAAATAATCACACCCTCATCAAAATCAATCCAAAAATGTGACAAAAGTATCATATGTCTCCTCAACTACGACAGGTTGAAGTCACCTGGCACCACAGTCCATTTTCAGTCATAGGGTCTAGTGGTACATCACATCACTATCCAAACAAACATACTAACGTAACCCAGCAGTTGACTTCTACCCATAGATAAACCATACGACTTCCTCCTCAAGAATCTATCAAAAAAACTCATGTTGTCCACATGAGGTTACCAATGAACAAAAAGGGTTTCCCCTGTGTCATCACATGGTCTTATTGAGACCTCCATCTTTGAACCTCTATCTTCCGTACCCACCGTTGGAAATCAAAATGACCATGGATGGCAGGAAACCAATAAATACCTAAAACTACCACTATAAAATGGATCTACACAAATATAACCTTCAACTTCGTCCTCTTAGAATATGGGTTGACCAGAAAGTCTCTAATGACATCATCAGAGACTACTCTAACACTTAGCACTCAACCCTTCATTGAATTCACAAGTAATGAGAACTCAAACAACATACCATAACACCATACTCTTTGGGAATAATTAACTCACCTGAAAGATCTTACTCATATCCAAAAAAAGAATCACATTGGTAGATAAATCCCTCTTCCTTGTGAATCCAAAGCTATATCAATCAACCCAACACATGGTTCTATGAATGCCCAGTGTCACCTTGGACAAACATTGAAAAAGAAGTAGAAAGAAAATAATTCCTTAAAGTAGTTTTTTAAAAAACTACTGGAAATGTTTTAAAGGATAGAGATCTTTGCTCGAATCATCAACAAGTACTCTGTGTCATAGCCATCTACAACATGTAGTTTTCCCCACTCATTCCATATAGCCCCATTGGCAGGGTACACACCACCTAGGAAACTCAAGATCATTCTTCTCTTATATTCAGGTGAGGATCACATTGGCCCTTTTGTGGGGGCCACCCAAAATTAGGGAATTCAATTAAAAATGAAGGGTTCGGTAGGATTCCTCTATCGGTATGAATGGTTTTATTTGGTAGGTAACAATTGCAGTAGTCCAATTTTATTATTTTGTGGAAATAAAACCATGGACCATTGAAGTAACAGGTGGATGAATATTTCTTAAATGCATATAAATATTGGAATCCAACATTGAACAATAATTTCTTCCTTATATAAAATTTAAGGGTTGTCTAATATAATCATGTAATTTTCTGATCCTCTAAAGTTTGATCCATATGGATTAAATATAATTGTCATCTTCACTTGTGGAAATAGAAATACTACTAAACCACATAATTCCATCATGTTAATTTGTTTTTATCCTCTATTCTATTCAATTCTGTCAGAAACCAGTTCGGTTTCCCTAAAAAAGTGGTATCAGATCCATCAAGGTCGAAATGGAGGAAGTGAATAAAAGTTTTCTAGTGACCAGAAAATTAAAGGAGATGTAATTTTTTGGGAAATGATTCCAATAGTGTAAATGGAGAAAAAATGATTTTTAAATGAATTCAATATATGTCGTCAATGTTTTGGCCAAAAAATGGGTGCTACAGTACCAACTACAAGAGAAGATGGAACTGATCATGATTTTGGTGACTTTGTAGTTGGTTTTTTGGAGACTGTTCTGGTGAGCCATGTTATCAACACCTCATCGGTCGGTCTAGACTATTGAAACTATTTTGGCTATATATTAGCCAATATGAGTCCTTTTTTAAGTATATAAGAGTCATGTATATCTATTTAGACCATTCCAAACACATTTTTATAGTTACTGTTTTGAATGTATTACTACATAATTGGAAAGAAATATAGGTAACCTGATTAATCTTACTGAATTTAATTATACAATCTGGAAATCCAAAATTGAGGTCACTTTATATATTAAATATGTTTTGATACAAATAGTGGACTTCACTAATAACGATATAGTACAATTGGAGGAATCTTCAAAAAGTAGTCAATCTTGTGAGAAGACTTTATCCAGTACCTCACAAGTTTATGTGGAGTGGGTCTTTCTCAACATGAAGTGTGATTCCCAAATAGTAAATTAGATCAATAAGAGTATATTATAGAATTTTTTCAACAAACTTGATGCTTATGTTCTGTTAGAAAAATTTGAAAATATTTTTATTAGGAAAACCATGAAGAATAATGAAAAACCAATATCTTAACTTTTCAACTTGAAGTAAAAAATACCAAACAAAATTATTAGAGAATATGAGAGATTTCCAAGGTACCCTTGATCAGTTTAATTCCATTAAAATGATCATTGATGATGAGTTTTAATAACTATTTATGTTGAGTTCATAACCAAAGACATGGGACACAATAGTATTTTCAGTCAACAATTAAACTCCCAATGGAAATCTCACCATGGATATGGTGAATGATAGAATGTTTAATAAAGAAACCAAAATAAATTATGGGAAAAATAAACATGATTCACATGTTCTTGTCACTGAAATACAAGGAAATTAGAAATGGTATAGAAGAAGAAGAGGAAGAGAACACCATGACCAAAGTCGACAAAGATGGATACAATCAAAATCATGATTGAGATATGACATTAAGTGCCACCACTATGGAATGTATGGACACATTATCTTGGAATATATAAGGGTGAAAGAAAAATAGAGGAATAATGAAGGTAAGAACTAAAATAATGATTCATCCATTTTCAATAAAGTGATAATTATTATTCATTAAGATAATCATGTTTGTCTTGAAATCCAAGACACAATATGGGTGATCAATTATGGAACTCCTCGCCATGTCTTATTAAAAATATATTTCTCCTCATATTAATGTTTAATGACTTTCAAACATATAAAGAAGGGAAATAATGGTGCATCCAAAATAAATTTTATTTGTAATATTTTTATGGAGACTAATATTGGAAGGATGTTTCTCTTGAAGTATGTGAGGCATGTTCTTGATATTTTCCTCAATATTATATCCACTGGAATGCTTGTCAATGATGGATATGTCAGTTCTATTGGTTATGGGAAATGGAATCTTACAAAAGGAAACATAATAATTGTTAATGGTTGTAAAGAAACATTTCATTTTCAAATAGATGATATACCTTTTGGAGAAGAAGTCAATGTATCTTGAAATGTTATTCCTACATAAGTTTGGCATAGGCTTCTTCATCACATGAGTGAGAGAGGAATCAAAATTCTCTCCAAGAAGGTTATCTTACCAAGACTAAAAGGTACAAATGTTTATATATGTATTGATTAGATCATGGGAAAACAATACATAGTATCATTTTATGTTTTTTTATCATCCATAAAATAAAATTTCTTATGTTTGATTCATATTGTTATCAACATGAAGGACACTAAGTTAATATGTTGTGATTGTAACACCTTGAGTTTTTATTGAACTTTTTTCTCAAATAAATTAATTTTTTAAATATATTTCATTAAACATAGTTAAAAATTCTATTCACATTGCACTGACATGGTGTACATTATACACAACACCAACCTGATGTATGTTATACTAAAAACTTAGTTTCAACAAAAGACTTTTTTTGTTATAATTATTTAAAGGAGATAATTACAACCTTGACATTAAGCATTGTAATATGAATATTAATAACAAATTTTCAAATATTTTTTATAATTTTTTATACAAATAAAACATATTGATAATAAAATTTATAATTTTTGGTAAAGTCCATATATGTTTAGAAATAATATTTTCTGAAAAGAACTACTTTTCATGTCCTTCTATAAAAAGTAAAACATTTAACATTAGAAAAATTAAGAAATTTAATTTTATAAAATAAACATCATTTTTCAATTTATAATTTCAAAATTATCTTAGGGTGCCTTTTTTGGATTTTTCTACAAAACATCATTTTTGGATGAACAGTAAAAAAATTCCATCTTTAAATTCAAAACTGTCTTTCCATCCAATTTATTTACAGTATTTAATTTTATTTTAAATTTTTTAAATGATTAATTATATAATATGTTTATCAGTAAAACCAATTTCGATCATTATAATCAATTTCACTTTGAAATTGAATATAAAAACATTTCGATGTTTTGTAAGGTTTTACATCATAACCCCGTATTGTCGGCTTCATAGTGGGATTAAATTTAAATTAACTTCTACTACTTTTGTGACCATAATTCAGAAAAATGGATTCCATATATGGATCGATCAAAGCTTTTAATGTCTAATAAGATAAAATTATTTTTGACCAAAAATTTTAGAGAAGGTGATTAAAATTAATTACATCGATTGAGGTAAAATTAAGCTTAACTAAGGACTAAAACATAAATATAATAGCCTAAATGACCTATAAACATGACCAAAATCCATTATAAGGCCATGTTAGAATATATAATCACGTTTCTAAAAATTAGACAATTATTAGATCTACATTCCATAAAAAACAAGGGTGGAATTTATTTTCCTAAAATTTACATGAGTGTCACACCTCTATTATAAAATGGCCTCCTGTACTCCCACTTCTTCAAACATCTCAAGAAATGTTTTCATGGTGTATATAATTCTCATTAATGTAATATTGAATTTTAATTATTAAATTTATTTGTGTTTATAGATACATTCTATGATATTTCTCTCAGGGGTTTTATGTTTCTGGAGTTAAAAAATCAGTAAGAGAATTTTCTCTCAAATTTCTTTCTTTTTGGCACATGTTTTTTAGGCAAAAACATTATTTTTAGGGGTGTATCTACTTTAATTTTAAATGTTATATAATTAGTGACCTTATTCTCATGATATTTTTATCTTCATTGAGTTTCACTTTCTTACATGGAGTGTATGATTCCAAATTACCATGTGGTATGTATTTATTGAAACAATCTTGTCATTTATCAGGATTGTTTTGGATAAGAATATAATTGATGTAATATTGTGATATATCTCTCAAGAAAACTTGGGAGTTTTATTATCATCTGTTTAATTCAGATATATCCATGTGTTAGTACCTTTTTCCACTCTTTGGTACTTAATATGATTAATAAAATGTGTTTATAGAAAATCCTTCCACATTTCACTCTTTAGTAAGAAATCTATTTTATTTAAAAATACATGTTATCAAATAAAATTACAATAAAATTTCAAGGTAAAAGTATTTTAAAAGAGTTTTATGGTTTTCAAATAATCATTTATAAGTTTTCAAATATATGATTCAATAAAAAGATATTCAAAAATGGCTTTTGTTTTAAAAAGATTTTTTCAATGCTGAAAGGATATTTTATTCAAGAAATGTTTTTAATATATCTTTCAAAATTATTTCCCATCTAAGATGACCTATGTTGGTGCTATTCATGGATTTTTAGGGAAATTATTCCATGTTAATATTCATATTGTTTCTATTAATGGATTATGTTTTTATGACATGATTTCTATGAAACATGTTTCTCCATCATGGGTTATATGCATTTTAAACCTTCTCTTTTTAAGGGTTATTCAATTGTAACAATTATGAAACCTGTATATTTTTTCAATGTTTATGATCTTATTACATTTTTATGATACTATTATCATTTAATGGGTTATGATATGATTATTTATGATTTTGTGTGAAATTTAAGAATAATCGCATTATGAAATGGGTGATACCTATATTCCCATCCAATACATTGGAAAAATATCAATACCTCATAAAATATACTATGATGGTCTAGGGAGTAAACATTGACTACTAAGATGGCCATAGGAGTGAACCATGAATTAAAAGATTGTATGGGGAGTGAACAAATACTAGTAATATATCCCTCAGAGTGAACCATGACTACCAATATGGTATGGGTAATAAACCCATACTACTAAGATGGCCTTAGAAGTTATTCCTTGACTACTTTGGAAATCATTTTTACATGCTTTTGTGTTTTCCGAAATTCCATGTCTTATTCATATGTTATTATTTCATGGATATTTTTTTTATTTAATTTCGATTTATTTATTATTAACTAACAAGATTTAGGCTTGATTCATATTTATAACCTTATGATATGTAGGGTATGATCTTCTAATTATATTATCATTTACTCATACCCCTATGATCATGTTTATGATTATATGTCTCCCTTGTTTACCATTACTGTGCATCTTTGATAAACCCTTTTTATGTCTGATTTCCTTGTTTTTGAAGATATGTATTAAGTATGATATGTCAATGAAGTGTTCTAGTCTTGAAGAAACCATGGGTCGATAATTTAGTTCACTTATGTACCAGTGTTTATGTTTCCATGATTCGAAATGCACTAGACTAGTATAGTCATTGGATGTCTTTATGTATAATATTTTTAATAATCTAAAAAGTTATATAATTATATTATATGAAAATCAAGGGTTTCTATCATTGGTTTAGGAGAAAAGGATTAGTAATCATTTAAAAACAAAGATTCTAAAATTGTAGTGATAACCCTAGGGACATGTCTAAGGATAAGTCTAAGGTTAATCAATAGTATAAGAAAACGTCATGTTATTTTTTAAAGGATAGAGGGAGTGGTTTCTTAGAAATACATCCATATCTGGATACTACAAATGGATGTGGATATTGAATAGGTTTCCCTAGGGGTAAAAACTCTGACAAGATGTATCTTTCCTTGCTCAGGGAAATCTTCTTCTTGACAATGAGCCTTATTTCACACCTAGTATGACACTACTAGGGGATATACTTTGGGAATTCAAAAACTCTTCATGAACCAACTTAATGGATTTAAATAGATATAGGCTATTAATAGGCTAGGGTAAACTTATGGTTTCATATACTACGAAATGTGTCATAATTTAGACATCATGTAAGTGAATTTTCATGATTATGTGGTTCCTCATTGTGATAACTATTTCTTACTCAATGTTTTTGGTTTTAATGAATTATTGGAACCTGAAGGAACCACATTAATAGTGATTTAAACAATAAATGAAATAGTTTTCCTCCTATGTAACCTAATTATATGGGAGTTGTAATGAAAAATAATATTGTTATCATTACCCAAATAACTGATATTATTAATCATGGTGGAATTTAAAAAGAGAAAAGGAGGGAAAACATTTTTGTTGAGTCATTAATGAGGAAATTTACACCTTCTTTCAACAGGTATCCTGATGCACTTATTTCTAAAAAATATATCAGTGCCATTAGAATGATATTCTTTTTTCTCCAGTGTTGAGATCATGATAGTTTTGTTCTAGCTGTTTATTGGTTTTAAGGTGAAGAAAATGAATAATGGAATCTAATTCAGAATATATGGAAAAAAGATGAGATTGGATCCATAGATTTGGGAAGAGTTCTTGTAACACCCCGAGCTTCCATGATACGCTTCTCATTCAATAATGTAATAGCTTGCACTGTACGCAACATCGAGTTCTAACACACTGCTTCTAATCAAAGTAGCCGTTGTTAATAGTTATAACCACTTTTTAAATTTATAGAAATTTTATATTTCAAAATGGACTTCATTTTTGTATTCCTAATATTGAAATTATCCTATGTTGAATTTTTTGTAATTTTCTGAGAACTTCAATTTTTTATGAATAGTGAAACCACTAAGTGGTAGTTAAATAACTGATTTTTCATTTAAATGAAATATTACCACTTCTGTGATTTGATTTTCAAAAATCTGACATACATGGTTGTCATTAAGAAGTAAAATGTGGTTCAATGAGATTAAAATAATTTTTTGGTGAATAGTAACTTTTAAGTTCTTAATCGCGATTAGAGGTAATTAGTGTAGTTTAAGGTACAAATAATGTTATAATAATATGAGATGAGCATGACACTTGTCCTACTCCTATTTGATGAGTCACGGCCGACCAAGACAACCCATGGGTCAACTTGGGGACCCCATGGAGCCACTTTAGTTGGAAAATGACATTAATATATATTTATTTAATGTTAAAATTAAATTGACACAAACATGAGTTGTTTTACTAAAACAGTTTTTAAGTGGGGTTAAACAAGTCCAAATTTTGATTATAAATATTCATTAGAAAGCTAAAAAGATTTCCTACATCATAGTATTTTGTTTTATAATTTTTAGACATTATATAAATGAAATTATTTATGACATCATTATGATGCAGCGATGACCTCATTATTTAACAATTTTAATAAAATGAAAAGATAATGTACAATCCAAGGCTTACACTTGTCCAAAGACTATTGGATGGGTATATTTCGAACCCTTATCACCTTAGACACGAATTATATAAGTGTGGGACCTTTAGAATCCGAAAAGAATTGTATAATAATGTAAACTTTCCTTACATTCCAAAAGTGCCCCTCCTCTCCTCTTATAAAAGGCCCCCACCTCTACCACCTCATTTACACTTTCAAGCCATTTGGCTCGGCCAACCTCTGCCCAAATACTCTCCAAACGTCCCCCTATTACTCCTAGAAGCCTCACTTTGGGAAGAACGCTTCCCAAGGAATCCTTTGGCCCAAATCAAAAAGAGTTACCCGATTTTGAGGTAATGTCTTCTCTAATGTTGTTTTGTTTTATTTATCTTCTCCAACCCCCTAAAATCTTTTTATTAATTTCTTTTGTAACAACACCAGTATCCTCAATATACTAGGATGTTGTTATAAGAAGGATTCCAGCTACACTTACACACACCTACATCTAATGGTTAAAGAACATACGGTTTCTGTGGATGGTGAATTTCTGCCTCACGAAACGATGATTGTTCAACACTCATATAACACCTCCAAAGGTGGCCATTAAGATGTCACTATTTTTATATATGATATATAATATGTTTATGTTTTACTTATTCTTCTGTATTTCTCATTTATGGCATACTTTATGATTTCCATTATGGGTAAAACGCGATAATTTCATTTTAGGAAGTGCGGACTACCGCCCCCTCAAAGTGATTTGAATCGTTAATGCCATATGTGGGATGTATAAAGGATGGAGTAAATGGTATTGTACAATATATTATACTGGAATTATATTTTACATTTATATCATTATGATTTAGTTCCATTAAATATGAAATTGAAATGAAAGTAGCGTTCATGCGTACGTACGGCTTACCGTCTCCATGAACGGTGCATTTCATTTCTTACCTCTAAATGTTACGTAATATTATAAATGAATGTATATACTGGATATATAAGATATATATGACATCTAAATCATGAATATAATTATGGATATAATGGATATTCTACCACATGAACAACTTGTAATTATAGGAAGTTTATTGTTGACTCAAGTTACCAAAGATCGACAAAATGACCGTTATTAACTTAAATAATTACATAATGTTCATAACATTGTAATAAGTGATATAAAAAGGATAATGAAATTTAAAATTGTTCTTAATAAGGTAGATATTAACTCTAGTTTATTATTCAGGATGTTAAAGAACGGTTGAGTCAAGTCGGACACAAGGTAAGGGAATTTTTAACCCAATTTCCATTCTTTGGGTTAATCTCCTACTTTTAAATTATGTCATGATATTATTATGTCCTATCTTGTATTTGTACATTATTTATGTGTAATTATAGTGAATACACATTATAGATGTACTTTATTTAAAAAAAATGTTCTTTTTAAGGACTTCGTCTCAATCCCTTTCATTGAGGCATATTTGGTTTTATACACAAATTTCTTTTATACGGTGTATAAACCCCTTTGACTTTTACGTTTATTCAAAAGGAATATTTTTATACGAAGCGTTTTGCTAAACGACAAAAGGGAATGTTTTTCCGTACTTATGCGCAACAACGACTTCTCCTCCGCCGTGACCATTATTTGAGTTTTGGCTTCCTCTACAAGCCATCATTTTTTTAATGAAAAATAAATACGAAGTTTTAACTTTCTTTTATTTTGGTATTGAAAATGGTTTTGAAAGCATTTTTATTATATCAATGTGTTGTATTGATATCTTGTGATTGAAATGTAGAAATGTTATGTTTCCTTTATGCATGTTTTATTTGATATGATTATGTTATGGTTTATGATATGTTTAAACCTATTCATATGAGGAATGCATTGGACTTAATAAATGACGGGTGGAGCCCGCTATAGCTCCTCGATGCATCGACAGGTCTCATGAGACAAACTAGTGTCTTGGCACGAGGCCTTGACAAAATATAATTTGTGGTCTTGGCACGAGGCCTTGGATACGTGGTTATGATAGTCTGGAATTATGCATTCCATCATTATGAAAGTGGTTATTGATATTGCATGTGATTATTCGACCAGTAGAATATCCATGTGAATAAGTAAATGGCATTATCTCATTTTACTTTTTCCATATCATGTTGAAGTTCAAGTTTAAAAGGCTTTTGTTTTAGTTATACATTGCCTTAAATGTTAATGTTTATTTATGAAAGCTTCCGCTATATTGTTATCCTTACTGAGCATCTGAGCTCACCCCTTTCAATGTTTTAATATTTTTCCAGGATGTGAAGAAGTATTTTATGAATGACCTGCAGGGATTGTGAGAAGAGGATATGAGTGTGGACTATGGAGACTTTGTTATTGTAGTTTTTCACTTTATGATGTAATGTAACGTTTAAGAATGTATCTAGTGTTTCCAAGGATACTAAACTAATCGGTCTTTCGAGACTTGATCTTTTGTGATCATGCCAATGTTACGAAGTAATGCACCGACTCTGGGTAGCTGTGGTCGGGGCGTTACAGTTGGTATCAGAGGCAGTTTAGTACAAACCTTGGAAGCTAGATTTAGACAGACTCTGAATAGAGCACGTAGACCTAAGATGAACTTTGAGGATTAGTATAGAAGAACTTCCTAGAATTTTGGTATTATAGAGATGTTATGAGTTTTCCGAGCAATACATCCCTGTCTGGATACGAGCAGGTAGAGGCGGCTCTGGCACAGATGTACCTAGGGGTAAAACCCGAAAACACCGCTTTGAGCTAGACTCGAACGGGAACTGGTGCACGACAACGGGCCTTGCTGCACTCTTGGTTACGACACTCCAGGGGGATATGCTTAGGATAATTCTCATTTTATTTACAAACCACTATGAAGGGTTATGAGTATATACTTCCTCAAAGAAAACATTTCTTTTTATTATTATGGATTATATCCATAAATAGTTCAATTTATGTAAAGTGTTTTACAAGTATGGAATTATGTATTTTGATTCATAAACTAATCTAGTTTATTCCATTGTTTAGAAATGACGCCTAGTGGAAGGAATGGAAACTGTATCAATGCACGAACTCCGTGTAGGGATTTCCCTCCTGCTCAAGATAATTATTGTGGATTTGGAGATACAACTGGTGCTGATCAACTTATTACCATAATGGGACAACTCACTCAGGTTATGAATAATAACCTTACTCGTATGGAGCACCCTGATCCGCAACGTGGAGGATCAATGCTAGACCGTTTCATAAGGAAACAACCACCAACCTTCAATGGGGGTACAAATCCTACAGTAGCTGAGCAATGGATAAATTCCTTAGAGAAAATATTCCATGCCTTGGGGAGTAGTGAAAGGGAGAAGGTTGTCATGGCAGTTTACCGCCTCACTGGAGATGCCGATCAGTGGTGGTCACTGCTTCAAAACACAAAGGAAGATGATGACGTATCGAATATGGAATGGAGGGAGTTCAAAGAGATTTTCTTAGAAAAATATTTTCCTCGTGACCATCGAGCAGATATGGAAAGGCAATTTCTGAGTCTGAGGCAGAAGGAGGATGAGAATGTCGCAAAGTATGAGGCTAACTTTACAAGGTTAGCGATGCAAGCTTCCGATTATATACGTAACCCAAGGAGTAAGATTGATCGTTTCTTTGATGGGTTAAAACCATTTCTCCATCGAGCTTTAGTATCACAATCATTTTCAACTTACGAAGATATTGTCTCGTGTGCTATCAAGACAGAGAAGGAATTCTCTAAGTCTTATGACAACAAAGTAAAGCAAGAGAAGAAGAGAACGGGGGAACAAGAGACAGATAAAGGGAAAAAGGGAAATAAGGATTTTCCATTATGTGATAATTGTGGGAAGAATCACCCTGGTACGTGCCTAAAAGGAATGGGAGTTTGTTATAAATGTGGATAAAAGGGTCACCAGGCGCGTGATTGCAAGGGAAAGAAAGAGGCTATCAATGTTGAATGCTACAATTGTAGGGAAATGGGGCATTATGCAAATGAATGTCCTAAGAGTCAGGGAAACTTACCTCAGAAAAGGCCAAGGGATCAAGGACAATCTTATGTTGTTACTACAGTTGAAGCAGAATAACTAATGTATTGGTGCTTTTGGACTCATGGATTATATTCTGGTTATTAGAATAATGTGATATATATATAAGGATTGTACTACAGTACTTGTTGATTTCAGTAAGGTTTTAATATGATGAAGGTAATTATATTTTTAGAATGTGACAATAAGAGAAACTTTACTTTGTTTGGGGAATCTGATAAATTGATTTTGGAATTAAGAGACCTTTTAGAGAAAGTATGGACATAGGTATTTTGGATAACTATAAAGGTTGGAGTGGATTAAGTTGATCTTTGGATAGTATTGTTTAAGGTTAAAAAATTTATGAAGATTATTTTTCGAATATTATGATACTATAGTTTTAGGAAAAGGACAACCTTCAGGGTGGGGCATAACCCGTCGCGTCGGACAAAGTTGCAGGAATCGAACCCACAATCATAGTGCGACATGCCTTTATTTCCTACCACTAGCCTACAGGATGTCCCTGGTTATTAAAAAATAGTTTTACTAATCTAAATGGTATGTGTTAATATTTGGAACCTTATACAATTAGGATAAGTATAATATTTTTGAGTTCTATTATCTTTTTGAGTGAAAGATGAGTTGAAGGTTAAAACTCTAATTGTCAAGCATAAATATATATATACCTATCTGTTATTCAATGAATAAATTAATTCTTAAACTTTAGTAAAGGGATATTAAAACAAAAAAATGCGTTATCCTAATACCTTATGTCTTGTTGAACTGGTGATATTTTAAATCAACATAGATTGAAGGCTTTGAGGCCCTCAATTTGACAGTTGATTGTGATTGATGACCTCAATCACTCCCTACGAATATTTACGTTTTTCCTACAATTATATGTCTCTAATTGCCACCAATGTTCTCCTAATCAAGATCCTAATTGGGTGGTGACTTTTTCATTTCCCTTTCCCTCTTATTAAGGCTAAATTTTATTAACCTTATTTCTGATGTGGGTTTTCCAAAATGGTATTTTCTATTTTCAACCTTTTATTTTCAAAGAAAAATATCAAATTGAAAGGACATAATTTATTGAAGGAGGGGAGAATGTAACACCCCGAGCTTCCATGATACGCTTCTCATTCAATAATGTAATAGCTTGCAATGTACGCAACATCGAGTTCTAACACACTGCATCTAATCAAAGTAGCCGTTATTAATAGTTATAACCACTTTTTAAATTTATAGAAATTTTATATTTCAAAATGGACTTCATTTTTTTATTCCTAATATTTAAATTAGCCTATGTTGAATTTTTTGTAATTTTCTGAGAACTTCAAAATTTTTATGAATAGTGAAAAATACTTAAAACAACTTTTTTAATCAAAATAATTTATAGTGATAAGTTATATTATTGATTGGTTTTAAAGTATAATTAGAATATATTTTTACCATTTTATCCAATGGTGGTCATTAGAATTAATTTCACTTTGAAATTGGACATAAACAATTGTCAATCTTTTGATATAAATTATTTCTTAAAAACACGGTATTTGTTGTGACAGCGGGAATTAATTATAAAATTAATTAATGAAAATTATATTATTGGAATTTCATAAAATAGACAACATTTTTGAATTCGGAATATCAATTATAGCTTAGGGTGAAATTTTGGCATTGTTCTGAAAAACTTCAATTTTTGATGAATAGTGAAACCACTAAGTGGTAGTTAAATAACTGATTTTTCGTTTAAATGAAATATTACCACTTCTGTGATTTGATTTTCAAAAATCCGATATACATGGTTGTCATTAAGAAGTAAAATGTGGTTCAATGAGATTAAAATAATTTTTTGGTGAATAGTTACTTTTAAGTTCTTAATCGCGATTAGAGGTAATTAGTGTAGTTTAAGGTACAAATAATGTTATAATAATATGAGATGAGCATGACACTTGTCCTACTCTTATTGGATGAGTCATGGCCGACCAAGACAACCCATGGGTCAACTTGGGGACCCCATGGAGCCACTTAGTTGGAAAATGACATTAATATATATTTATTTAATGTTAAAATTAAATTGACACAAACATGAGTTGTTTTACTAAAACAGTTTTTAAGTGGGGCTAAACAAGTCCAAATTTTTATTATAAATATTCATTAGAAAGACAAAAATATTTCCTACATCATAGTATTTTTTTTAAAATTTTTAGACATTATATAAATTAAATTATTTATGACATCATTATGATGCAGCGATGACCTCGTTATTTAACGATTTTAATAAAATGAAAAGATAATGTAAAATCCAAGGCTTACACTTGTCCAAAGACTATTGGATGGGTAGATTTAGAACCCTTATCACCTTAGACACGAATTATATAAGTGTGGGACCTTTAGAATCCGAAAATCATTGTATAATAATGTAAACATTCCTTATATTCCAAAAGAGCCCCTCCTCTCCTCTTATAAAAGGCCCCCACCTCTACAACCTCATTTACACTTTCAAGCCATTTGTCTCGGCCAAACTATGCCCAAATACTCTCCCTACTTCCCCCTATTACTCCTAGAAGCCTCACTTTGGGCAGAACTCTTCCCAAGGAAGCCTTTGGACCAAATCAAAAAGAGTTACCCGATTTTGAGATAATGTCTTCTCTAATGTTGTTTTGTTTTATTTATCTTCTCCAACCCCCTAAAATATTTTTATTCATTTCTTTTGTAACAACACCAGTATCCTCAATATACTAGGATGTTGTTATAAGAAGGATTCCAGCTACACTTACACACACCTACATCTAATGGTTAAAGAACATACGGTTTCTGTGGATGGTGAATTTCTGCCTCACGAAACGATGATTGTTCAACACTCATATAACACCTCCAAAGGTGGCCATTAAGATGTCACTATTTTTATATATGATATATAATATGTTTATGTTTTACTTATGCTTCTGTATTTCTCATTTATGGCATACTTTATGATTTCCATTATGGGTAAAACGCGATAATTTCATTTTAGGAAGTGCGGACTACCGCCCCCTCAAAGTGATTTGAATCGTTAATGCCATATGTGGGATGTATAAAGGATGGAGTAAATGGTATTATACACTATATTATACTGGAATTATATTATACATTTATATCATTATGATTTAGTTCCATTAAATATTAAATTGAAATGAAAGTAGCGTTCATGCGTACGTACGGCTTACCGTCTCCATGAACGGTGCATTTCATTTCTTACCTCTAAATGTTACGTAATATTATAAATGAATGTATATACTGGATATATAAGATATATATGACATCTAAATCATGAATATAATTCTGGATATAATGGATATTCTACCACATGAACAACTTGTAATTATAAGAAGTTTATTGTTGACTCAAGTTACCAAAGATCGACAAAACGACCGTTATTAACTTAAATAATTACATAATGTTCATAACATTGTAATAAGTGATATAAAAAGGATAATGAAATTTAAAATGGTTCTTAATAAGGTAGATATTAACTCTAGTTTATTATTCAGGAGGTTAAAGAACGGTTGAGTCAAGTCGGACACAAGGTAAGGGAATTTTTAACCCAATTTCCATTCTTTTGGTTAATCTCCTACTTTTAAATTATGTCATGATATTATTATGTCCTATCTTGTATTTTTACATTATTTATGTGTAGTTATAGTGAATACACATTATATATGTACTTTATTTAAAAAAAATGTTCTTTTTAAGGACTTCGTCTCAATCCCTTTCATTGAGGCATATTTGGTTTTATACACAAATTTCTTTTATACGGTGTATAAACCCATTTGACATTTACGTTTATTCAAAAGGAATCTTTTTATACGATGCGTTTTGCTAAACGACAAAAGGGAATGTTTTTCCGTACTTATGCGGCGATAACGACTTCTCCGCCGCCGTGACCATTATTTGAGTTTCGGCTTCCTCTACAAGCCATCATTTTTTTAATGAAAAATAAATACGAAGTTTTAACTTTCTTTTATTTTGGTATTGAAAATGGTTTTGAAAGCATTTTTATTATATCAATGTGTTGTATTGATATCTTGTGATTGAAATGTGGAAATGTTATGTTTCCTTTATGCATGTTTTATGTGATACGATTATGTTATGGTTTATGATATGTTTTAACCTATTCATATGAGGAATGCATTGGACTTAATAAGTGACGGGTGGAGCCCGCTATAGCTCCTCGATGCATCGACAGGTCTCATGAGACAAACTAGTGTCTTGGCCCGAGGCCTTGACAAAATCTAATTTGTGGTCTTGGCACGAGGCCTTGGCTACGTGGTTATGATAGTCTGGCATTATGCATTCCATCATTATGAAAGTGGTTACTGATATTGCATGTGATTATTCGAGCAGCAGAATATCCATGTGAATAAGTAAATGGCATTATCTCATTTTACTTTTTCCATATTATGTTGATGTTCAAGTTTAAAAGGCTTTTGTTTTAGTTATACATTGCCTTAAATGTTAATGTTTATTTATGAAAGCTTCCGTTATATTGTTATCCTTACTGAGCATCTGAGCTCACCCCTTTCAATGTTTTAATATTTTTCCAGGATGTGAAGAAGTATTTTATGAATGACCTGCAGGGATTGTGAGAAGAGGATATGAGTGTGGACTATGGAGACTTTGTTACTGTAGTTTTTCACTTTATTATGTAATGTAACGTTTAAGAATGTATCTAGTGTTTCCAAGGCTACTAAACTAATCGGTCTTTCGAGACTTGATCTTTTGTGATCATGCCAATGTTACGAAGTAATGCACCGACTCTGGGTAGCTGGGGTCGGGGCATTACAGTTCTAGAATTTATTTATTAATATGTACATTCTTCATTTTATTTATACCAATATGAAAATAAAGTTTCTTGAGTTAAAGAAAAGGGATGATGAATCTATTGGTACTTATGAAGAGAATTTCATGAGACATCTGAGGTATTATTAGGGAAATATTATCGAATCCAAATATAAATTTAGTAGGTTCTTCAGTGGATTAAATCCAATTCTCGGAAATGTGTTGGACATAAGAGGGTTTAGAAGCTATGAAGAGATTTTGTGTTGTGTAATAAAGATGGAAATGATGTTTGGAGCCATGTATCAGTGTCGTGGTTTTAAAATAATAGTAGGATAAAGTTTAAATTAATATCTAAATACCATGAAGAGAATAAGACAACCATTCATTTGTTCTATAGTGTAGGAATGATCATGGAGGAAATTGTCTTAAATGGACTAATAAATTTTTTAACTACAGAAGGGAAGGACATCGAGCATCTCATTTTTGAAGTTATGGGAATAATTAAGGTAGTAATGAGAATTGAGAAAAAAGTGCCACAAAATTCACCTCCCATGTTTCATTGCTACAAGTTTAAGGAGAATAGAAATTATGCTATCCATTGGCCAAAACCAGGGGTGGGTGATGATGAATGAATTCAACAACCTCTTAAGATAAGGAATAAGAGAAAATATCATGTAATTACTATTTCTGAAGATGGGTTTGATAAAAATATTGTGAAAGGTACACTAACCATATACTCTATAAATTCTAATTTCTTATTTGATTATGGACCTACACCTTATATTTCATATTTAAATAGTTTTATATGAGTTTTAAGATTCCAAAAAAAATATTTGATATGGAATTAGCAGTGAAAATCACTAATGTTAGGATGACTTCATCCCATGTCTCTGATTCCACTCCAATTCAAATTTGTAGGAATGTGCTTCCGGAAAATCTTCTCATTATTCCTCTAGATGAATTTGATGAAATCTTACGCATGGAATATATTTCTAAACATGAAGACAACATCAAAATTCAATGAAGGGATTTTACGTTTGATATTCGAAACCATCCTATGATCACCCATAATTTTTTGCAATAATAATGAACATCCTATGGAGATTATATCCAGTGTTTGGGACTTAATTCCTATTTATAAGGGTTGAATAACTCAAATGGATGGAGACAAAATAATCATCTATGGTATTCATATTTTTTGAGAATTTGTGGATGTCTTTCTAGAAGAGTTTCCTATACTTACACCAATATGGGAAGTTGGGTTCTTAATAGAACCTATACATGATTTCAAACTATTTTCAAAGACTCTATATTGAATATACCTGGTTTAGTTTCAAGAATTGAAGAATATACTCTTAGAAAACCTTGATAAGGGATTCATTAGACCAAGTGTGTCACCTTGTGGTTCACCTTTTCTTTTAGGAAAAAGAAATATGTATCAATGTGACTCTACATAGATTATTAGGAGTTGAGTAAAATCACAATGAATAGAAAGTACCCTCCCACCCATATTGAATAATTGGTTAATTAAGTGTTTGGTTCTCTATAATTTTCAAAGATTTAACTTCATTCAAGATATAATCAATTGAGTATAAATAAGGAGGATACACTAAGATGTAATTTCGTACAAGGTATGGTCACTATGAAAATATAGTGATGTGTTTTTTTCTTATTAATTCCCATGTTATCTTCATGGATTTGCAGAATATTGTCTTTAGGGATCACGTTGAACAATTTATGGTTGATTTTATAGATGATTTTATTATCTATTAAAAGATAAATAAATAGGATTAAGAT
Source organism: Viscum album (assembly GCA_963277665.1). Taxonomy (NCBI): domain Eukaryota; kingdom Viridiplantae; phylum Streptophyta; class Magnoliopsida; order Santalales; family Viscaceae; genus Viscum; species Viscum album. The sequence continues at coordinate 106,583,939 of OY728149.1, read as the reverse complement.
CACCTGATAATTATACTGAAGACCCTAAGGAAGTAGAACCTATATGAAAATTTTAATAAGTGTGAATTTTGGTTCCAAAAGATAACAGTTTTTGGTCACATAATCTCAATTGATGGTATTTTATTTGATCCATCAAATATAGAGATAATTGAATTATGTCTAAGAACAAACACAATGTCTGATATGAATTGATTTCCGAGTTTTTATGGATTGTATTGACTTTTTGTGTGAGGTTTCTCATGATAATCTAATCTTATGACCAAGTTAACATGGAAGGGTAATATGTTACTTTATTGTGATGCATCCATGATGGAATTGAAATATGTTATTATTAATTATTACATGGTATTCACTTATGCCTCGTGGGAGTTGAAAATCCATTTGAAAAATAACCCAACTCATGATTATTAGTTAGTTGTAGTAATTTTTTCATTAAATATATTGAAGAAATTTCATTATTGAAAACATTTTGATATATATATACGGATCTTAAAAGTATGCAATATATATTCACACAGGAGTTGAACTTGCATCATATAAGGTGGTTAGAGGTGATAAGGGATTATGATTTCTCAATACATTAACACCCTATGAAAGCGAAGAAGGTGGTGAATTATTTAAGTCAGAAGGATCATGATAGGTTATTTATGATGATGATAAAAAAAGATAAAATATTTCTAGATTTGAAAAGGATATAGCAGGAAGTCCTGAAGAAAGGGTAAATCATAACATTATTAAATTAATGTACAACCTATATTCAAGTAATGATTAATGAGACACATAAGGATGATGTAGAGTATGATAAAATTTATAAATTTTTATTAGTTTAACCTATATCATGGAGGAATGATAATGTTCTGGAATCGTATATGTTTTCATTCCATAACATATTTGAATAAGGGCCAATTAGAGGAAGATCAATGTTCTTAATTCTCTATTCATCATGGAAGTATGAAGATTTATGGGGACTCAAAATAATAGTTATGGTGTGATAGACTGATGAAAGATATCATAGAGTTTGTATCTCAGTACTTGGTGTGCTAGAACGTTATGTTTGAATGATAAAAGTATAATGGGATGTTGCATACATTACCCATACCATAATGGAAGTGAGAGAACCTCACTACGGATTTTTCCATTGGAATACCGTAAACCTCTAAAGGGTTTAATGTTATATGGGTAGTAGTTAATCACCTTATAAGTTCAATGTTCTACATTATTATTTGATAAGACTTATCTATTGATCATTTTACCATGATATACATTAATAATGTGTCAAGGTTTCATGTAGTACCACATTCTATTGAATCTATTCAAGATCTGGGGTTTACCTCTATGTTTTGGAAAAACTTGCAGCTTTCACTTGATACATAATTGAGTTGCAACAATGCTTATCATTCTCAGATAGATGGTCTTTTTGAAAGAACAATTCACACCCAAGAGGATATGTTGAGATATGTTTCTATTTATTTCAAAGGTGTTTGGGATCAACACCTACCTATTGTTGAGTTTTTTTAAAACAATATCATTTATTATAGCATTCAGATAGAACTGCATGAAGCCCACTACGGGAAGAAATTTAGAGCTCAAACATGTTGGTATGAGGTTTGTTAAACATATATTTTGGGTCCTAAGATCACTCAAGAAATGATGAATAATTTTATAACTATTCAGTAACATATCCAGGTATATCAAATTCACTATAAAAGTTTTCTAATAACCGATGATGTGATCTGTAATTTGAAGTTGATTAACATGTGTTTCTATGACTATCTCCCTTGAAGATGGTTATGAGGTTTCGAATGAATAGTGAACTAAGACCTAGGTTTATTGGTTCCTTTGATAATTTTGATTGTATCATGATGGTAGCATATAATTCGTAACATTCTACAAATATCTCCCCATTCAATGATGTGTTCCACGTATCTCTCTTATGAAAATACATACTTGACCATTCACATGTACTGAACGAAGAGGTAATAATGATGCTTCATTATCTTTCTTTTGAAGAAAACCCATTTGAAATTATGGAATAGTTAGAGAAATTTATAAGAAACACGGCCAGTCACCTCGAAAAATATTTGTGTAGAAATCACCAATTATAGGAAGTAATGGGGGAACTTGGGGACATGAAAAAGAAAAATTATCCTCATTTTTTTACCCAAATCATGAATTTCATGTATGAAATTCATTTTAAGGGGGATGAATGTAACAAATATTTTATATGGACATTTTTCTAAAAATAAATTAAATTTTTATTGACATATTTAATTTTAGTAAGTCAAAATTTTATGTCACACAGAATGGACATCGTGTACGTTACTTACAACACCGACTTGGCATACATTTCATGCAACACTGAGTTTCTACAAAACATTTTATTTAATTTGAATTATTTAAATTACATGTTTATAAACTAGCCATTAAACATTTTAATATTAATTATAACAACTAATTTTAAAATATTTTTTATTATTTTTTAAATAAATAAAACATATTGATAATGAAATATAATTTTTTTGTAAGGTTCCTATATGTATAAAAATAATACTTTCATAAATGAACTGTTTTCATATCCTTATCTAAAAGATAATAAAATTAATTTTTGACATATTTATAAATTGAATTTGATAAAATAAACTTCATTTTTTAATTTTTCATGTTTAGATTATCTTAGTAATAATTTTTAGATTTTTTCTATGAAACATTATTTTTTGATGAATAATGAAAATAGTAGATTTTAATTCAAAACTAAATTTTCATATAATTTATATATATGATTAAATTATGTGATAAATAATTTTAAAAGATTAATTAGATCATATTTATATCAATCAACACAATTTTGGTATTTGGAAGAAATATCACTTTGAAATTGAATATAAAAACATGGAACCCCATTGAAATTTTTTTCCTCAAAAACCTGCACTGTCTACCCAAATATTGGATTAAATTTAAATGCACATATTTAAAATATGTTACTTGAATTTGAAAAAGTGGAATAAATCTTTTTAATAATCATAATTTATAATTTCTAATCTGGTCAACTTAGATTTTGAACATAAAAAATTAGTGAATGTAATTTAAATTAATTACATTCATTAAGGAAAAATTAATCTTAACTAAGGACTAAACCTAAATCATAAGGGGATAAATGGAAATGAATATTGTAAAAAATCCATTTTATGGCCATATTTAGACCCTATAATAACGTTTCTATACTTTAGAAAATTATAGGATCTACTTTCTATGGAAAAAATGTGTTTGTAATTCCTTTTCCCAATATTTACAAGAGTGTCACTCCTCCACTATAAAAATTCCTCCTCTCCTCCCAGTTCCTCACACCTCTAAAGACTCTTCAAATTGAATAGATCTATCCTAATAGATCTTAAAATTCCATATTCTCATTATAGAAGAGTCATCTTATGCATTAATTAATCCAAAGAATCCCTTTTTTGCAAACCAAAATAGATTACCTAGATAATATGTAACAATCTTTCTCATGTTATTTTATTTATTTAAATTCTACACCCAATAAAATATTATTATTTCATAAATTCATAAAAATAGTATCATAAATATTATATTATTTTGTCATACTGGTGGTCCCACCTAAAATTACTCACACTATAATCCAATGGGTAACAAACGTACTATTGTCATGTGCAGTAAACTACTTCCATAAGAAACGATTATTGTTCTTTGTTCTATTACCGCCTCTCATGGTGGAAATTATGATAGAAACTATATTCATAAATTATATATGTGATATTTATAATTTATTTAGGCTTATATAATTATTTTACAACACATATCATTATAAATTCTATTTTCTATAAATACAACATTTTCGTTTCAGGAAGTGTATACTACTGCCCACTCAAAGTGATGTGATTCATTTACACACTAAATTGAATGTATTAAAGATTTTTTATGGAATATATATGATATATGTGATATAATAATGTGACATTAATAATGTTAAATATATATATATTTACATATATTTCATTTAATATTTTTCTTGTAATACAATAATAAAATAGAAACAGTGTTCATGTGTACGTATGGCCTACCATCTCCTAGAACGGTGTATTAAATTTTATTCTTTTATATAAAATAGATAATAATAATAATACAAATATACCAAATATAATTGATATTTATATCAATTTTTACGTTATTTATATAATTAAATTCGTATAAGTGTTGAATATAAAACAAATTAAGACACAAGTGAATAACTAAGCAGATATTACCCAAAGTGAAATCTTAAAATATGATTGTTAACAATTGGGAATATAAATTAATAATAAAAAAATATATGGAATCAAATATAAAAACATGAATAGTTAAAAATTTTATAATAAATTAATTTTATTATACATGTGTTTAGTACAATACTATGAGAACCAAGATATACAGTAAGAGAATTTCATCTCATTTTTTATATCGGTGAGATACATTCCATGTGTTCCAGTATTTTTGTTTATGTGGAATATATACAACACATGATTATATTATAAAATTATTACTGTTAAATTAATGGGTGTTTACATATTCATTCCATGATATTTATTTCTTAGGGTTTATGTTTCAACAGTTACCAAATCAGTAAGAAATATTTACCTCAATTTCCCTTCTTCGAGAAACATGTTTTGTTTTCCACCGAAATTATTTTTGGAAGTGTATTAAATTCCATTAAACATGTTATATCATGAATATAGTTATTATTATGATAATTAATTCTTCATAAAATTTCATTTTCATACATGGTGTCTCTAATTACAAGTTACAATGTAGCACACGTTTACTGAAACAATCTTGTCATTTATTAAGATTGTTTATGATTATACTCCCACTAATGAATTATTATGATCCATATATCTAAAACAAACAGGTGTTTCATTATCATATATTTATCTAAGATATATCTTTTTAGTACCATTTTTTTACTCTTTGGTACTTAATTTTTTAAAACAAATTGAAGAAAAATCTGACCATATTTCTCTCTTTGGTGGAAAAACGTTTTTATTTTAAAAACCATTTTCTCATAAACAAATTCAAAATTAAATCAAGGAAAATGTATTTTAAATTTTTTAATTGTTTTAAAATATTCCTTTTAAATTCCTAAATTATTTTTTCAAACGAAAATATATTCAAAATTATATTTCAATTAAAAAATAATCTTTCCATGCATAAAAGATATTTTACTCAGGAAAATTTTTTAAAAGGCCTTTCAAAATTATTACCTATATAATATGACACTTGTTGGTGTTACTCATTCATTTATAGGTAAATGATTCAAAGTTACCATTCATTTTACCTCTCTGAATGGATTATTTTTTTTTGGCATAATGTTTATGAAACTTATTTCTCATTTATGGGTTATATGCTTTTGAAACGCAGTTATTTTCACGGGTTACACTTTTGAAATAATTATGAATCTTGTATCTTTTTTTCACAAGTTATGACATGATTACTTGTTTACAATACCTATTTAATTTCATATATTATTATATAATTATTTATCATATTTTATAACATGTATATATGATTTAATTTTGAGATGGGGGGGAACTATATCTCCTACCAATGCATTGGGTAAATATTTATATCTCAATAGAAAGACTAATATGGTTTTGGGAGTAAAATGTAACTAGTAAGATTTCCATGGGAATGAAAATGACTACAATGATGGAATGAGGATTGAAGTCATAATTCTACGATGGACATGGGAGTGAACCCTGAATACAATTATGGTATGGGTAGAGAATTCATAATACTAATATGGCCTTGGTAGGTATCCTTTGATTATAATGGAAATCATTTTTACATGCTTACATATTTGCTACAATTCCATGTTTTATTATTTTTTTATCCTTTCATGGGTTATGTTATTTATTTACTTTTTATTAATATATAATTAACTACCAATAATTATTCCATGATTCATGTTTATAATCTCATTATATGTGGGGTATGATATTCTAATGTTGTGATCACATCCTCATTCCCCTATGCTCGTTTTTATTCTGACATTTCTCACATTTTTTACCCTAACTAAGCATATGTGTTCATACATTTTTATAATTACATTCCCAATTTATAAAGAGTGGAATTAATTGCGATGTTTCTAAGAAGTGTTATAGTCATGAAGAATGTATTGGGAGATCATTAAATTCACTTATTTAATTTTTTCATGTTTCCATGTTTCCAAAGGCAGTAGACTAGTACAGTCTTTGGGTGTCTATTTGTATAATGTTTTCAAGATTATGTAGAAGTTATGTAATGTAAGGGTATGAAAAGTTAGGGTCTATATAGTTATATATATTTGTTTACCTTTAAATATGATCATTTTAGACAATTCTAGGCCTTTTCATTGAAATCTATAGATCAAATCTAGGATGTTCGGAAGCAGTTTCATGTGAAGGTGGAAAGAGAAATATGAATATTGTTAAAGTGTGTGTGAGAAGACAATGGAGAGGAGTACCATGGCCTATTTGAGGAGTACTACATAGTATTTTTACACCCATATTGAAAAATCAATACTGATGATGCCTTGGTATAATGGTATTGTTGAGTGGATGGAAAAAACATTTCTAGAGAGGGAAAAGTGTATTCCATCAAAATAAAAGTTTTCAAACACATTTTGGGGGGGGGGGAGTCAATGAGGAACAAAATTGATCTTATCAACCTTTCTACATATTTTCCACATAAAATTGATGTTCTAAAAAGGGTTTGCAATGGTAAATATGTTTCATATAAACACTTGAAAGAATATGGATATATGGAATTTGTTCACACATCAAAAGTTTAGTTGGAAAAGATGGAAGGAAAAGGAAAGAATTGTATATTTTTTTGGATATTCTCATGTGGATTTTTGATAATAACATTAGGATCCTATCAGAATGAGTCTTTATTAAAGAATATATGTAGTATTTTTTGAGCATAGGCGATTCAATATTTTGAGAATCCAAAAATGTGGACAAGTTATAGAATGAGGAAATTCCAGTCAATATGGATCCAGTATCACCACCCTCCATTACCGATATTTTGAGAGAGATTAGTGAATGTTATGATACCTCACTACTTGGTTATATGACTCCATCTAATGATAAGTCTCCATCATATTATATTATAGAATAGACTCCCCCAATCATAGTTGCAGAGATCCACCAGATAATAAAAACCTAGTTTTAAATACTCACCATTTGAGTATATGATACTCATTGATGGGGGAGATCCAAAACATTATTATTATGTCATTAGAATTTAGTAGAATACGGAATTGATAAATTATATGCAAGAGGAGATATAGTCATTTCCCAAGAACCATACATTTTACTTGGGGGAGTTACCACATGGAAATATGGAACTCATGAATAATTAGGTGTACAGAATAAATGTAGAAGATGGTATATCATATCCACGCTATTAATCAAGAATGGTTGTTGATGGATTATATCCGAAGAAAGTTATTTACTCTCATTAAAGTTTTTATCATTTGGTTAAAATTTCTACTATCTGAGTTTTTCTTGTATTGGAAGCTTGTCTGAACCTAAAAGTTTAATAAATGGATGTAAATATGACATTATTACATGATGATCTTGATGAGAATATATACATATATAATATAGATATATTTTAAGTGAAAGGTAAAGAAATTGTTGTATAAAAACTTAAGAAAACATTATATGGTTTAAATTGGAACTAATGTAATCGAACATTAAATTCGAATCACTCGGGGAGAAATTGATTACATAAGGAATAGAATAGATCATTGGGTTTTCATAAAATAGTTTTCTGATTGTAATTTCATTGACATATTGCTTTATGTTAATGTTATTCTCATTTTTGGAAGATATATCACTATGATTGAAAGGTTGATTAAGTATTTGAAAATTTCTTTTGAAATGAAGGACCATGGATATGTGACTCATACTCTTGGTTTGATGATTACTCAGGATAGGAGGAATCATAATATTTAGCTATATCAGGAGTGGTACATTGATAAGGTTCTTAAAAAATTAAACATGAGAAATGTGAAACCAATTATTACTTTACTTGTGATTCACATCAGCCACACGATATGATAGATTCCATTAACTAAGGGGGAGAAGGAATAGATGGAAAGTGTTCCTTATTAGTTATTTTCTGGTAGTCTTTTGTGTTATATAGTTTCAAAAAGACTGGATATTTATCAAACCTTTTGAATTGTGGGTAGATTTTTATCAAATCATGGAAAGGAGAATTGCACTATAGTCAAATGGATACTGTGGTATCTATGAGGTACATCCAGTAATTGATTATTTTTTGAAAATGGAAATACTATTTTTGAAAGATACATAAATATAGATATGGCTATAAATGTAGAAAAGTTGAAATCCATATAGGGGTACATAATATAATTTATTAGAGGAGAAGTAACATGGAAATTGTGGCTTCAAAAGTATGATTCCATATCTACCATAGAATCATAGTATATCACAGTCACTGAAGGTTGTAAGGAGATGTTTTGAATGAAGAAGTTTTTATAGGGGTTAGGATATTATCCATAGAATTATATTCTCTATTAGGACACTCAGAGCGCTATTCATCTTAGAAATAACGTGACATTTCATTCTAGGTCCAAACACATTGATTTCTGATACCACTGGATCCAAAATGTGTATGAAGAATGATTCTTGAAAGTTGAGAAAATCCACACCAATTATAATGGGGCATACATGATGATGAAGGTTCTACTGAATGAGATGTTGGATTCTTGCATGGAGATGGAGGGTCTAGCTTATACCCCAAATTGGTGGTGAGGGGGAGATTTTTGGGTTCCAATCCCAATTAAGGGATTCGATTATGGATGATCTGTTCTACAAGAATATTCAATCATTAGGACTAGTTTTATTTGGCCATTAACAACTACAGCGGACCAGTTTTCTTCTTAGGTGGCAACCAACCACGGACCGTTTATTTTTTAGGTAGAGATATATTTTTAAAGGGTATAAGAATATTATAGATCCAACCTTGAACATTTTTTTCCTCTATATAATTCGAGGGTAATATCATGTAATCCATAAATATTGAGATCCTATGATTTTAGATCCATAGAGAGTAAATTGAATTGGACCACTTCTCCCATTGTTGTAGGAATACTGTTGAACCACATAAATCCCTCAGGTTCAATTGTTTTTCTCTTCAGGTTTTTCTCAATTTCATCACCAAGGAGTTTTGATTCCGCAATACCATCATAGTTCCATTTCAAAATTTTCAATCATGCTTCCATGGGTTTTTCCATCCATGCCTCATCATCTTCTCCAAGATTTGTGGCTTCCACAAACTCGATGGTCCTCTATAATCATTCACTGATGGTAGTAGGGTATTTCTTATGATACTAGATGAGTGGTGGATCAGTTATGGTAGAACACCATTGGTAGTAGACAGAGACAGTGGGAAGACCAATAGAAGTAGTTGCAGTATTAGGCTCCTTCCATTTCATGGTAGTAGGGGAAACATAAGTAGTAGTGAAATCAGGCAGTACGAGTAGGTTCTCATGGTCACAATCCTTTACTGTCATAAAAATTACAGAACTAACATAATTAAACAATTTTTTCATTTAATCCAATTATATATTAATTTGATTATTAAAAAACAATTTCAAAAATATATTCCATTATTTTAATTAAGTAATATGAATAAAATGTTTCAAATATCAATTAATTTTTAGGGAATCATATACACACTCAAAAATGAATGATTTAATATTCATAATTTCAATATCAAAAATAAAAATCAAAATCAATTTATATTTCAAATCAATTGTTTTTATTTAATGATTAAAATAATAATGTTTCCCAATTGAATCCATTTTAAATTTAATTTCTAATATATATTCTAAATATATTTTTATCCTAAAAATAAAAAATCCAGTTACATTCTTTGTTAGATTAAGTATATAATGAACTAAAAAACGCTAAATCAAAAACCAAATACATTAATAATTTAAATTCAAATATCCAATGATCATATTAATATATTTATTATAAATCCCTTAAAATAATAAATTATGTAAAAATGATAAAGTTATTCCTTTTATGATTAAGATAAAAATTTCCAACGTAAAAAAAATGATCAATTACGCCATTTTAATTGAATAAGGTGGTTATATTCAATTGTAATCAGAAAAATGGTTTTTATCTTTTCAGCTCACAACACTCCCCCAAAACTGAACTATTTCTCCCCAATGTAATTTTATCATTGAATCCAAAAAATATGATTATCCAACATAACGTCAAATACACAACTCAAAATTAAAAGACATGAAATATTTTCCCACTAAATGGGAAAGCCATTTATGTTCCTTTCACATGATGAATACTTTAATTCATATTGAAATTAAAATTCCACAAGTGATGTTAATTGAATTAATTGGAATAAATTTTTTTATAGTTATCACATCCATTTATCCCTTGTTTAAAGACATATGAACCAAATTTAATTTTAAAACTAACTATATAATGGATAATTGACATTTTTATAGGTCCATTTTATCCATCTCCATATAGGTTAAATTTTACCATCATATGAATGAATATATTTTTGACAAACAGACACTTTATTCATTTTATAGATAAAAATATTGTAACCATGTATGAGTGAAGCATAGTGTAGATGACTTATTTAATATGTGCAGAGGGATTAAACTCCAACACCCAGTTCTAATGTCACAATGATTCATTGTGGGGCTCAAATTTCCCATTTTACTCCAGCTTCAAATGAAATCTATGAATTTATTTTAGGAAGGCTCAATGAGGTGATATCCACTCATTACGTTGGTTGAGGATTGAAAATAAAATTATTGTTGTTTCTTTACATTCCAAACCAAAATTTTCAAGATTGAATACTAAGGAGGATTTCTTCTACATGCATAATGACATAGGAGTAAAATTGAATAATGATTCACAGGGAATTGTAGAGTATAATTCAAAGATAAACCCCTATCTCTTAAACTGATATTAAAATTAATAAATTGCATCAATTGTTTCCAAAGGAAAAACCTACTAAACAAGATAAATGCAAATTAATAAAATTAACTTCTCTAGAGACAACATGAGTGTCACTTTACTGAAATTTAATTAGTTTTAAAAAATCAATTTTTGATGGCTTCATGATATTTTATGCATCAAAACCATCCCCAGTTAAACTATTACACTCTAGAGAAATATTATCATTGAATTAAAAAATTATTTTTGTACTTACTAACTTCACATACACAAATTAAAATTGAAAGAGATCAAATAAATTTTACACCACATAGTTATGCCTCCTTCTCTACTTCTAGAAATTCTTCTTTTAATTGTGATTTAAATTTTTGTTCTATTACAGAATTCGAGAGATTTAAGTGGAATTACAATTTTAATAGCAAAACATCCATTTATCCCACAATCCAAAATTTTTACACCAAAATTCATATTAATAATTACTTGAAAAATCATAAAGGACATTTTTAAAAATAAATTTATCCTCCTTTATCTAGGCTCAATATTCCCCACATATGAAAAAATACCTTTCTGAAAATGGGCACATAATTCGTTATTTTTAAAAAATTCATAAGGCATATATGTGTGATGAAATTTTAAAATCACATATCGAATTAGTAAAAATTGATTAAAATCACACACCCAATGACAATGTATGATAAATTCATTATGGGATCTCAATTAGCCATTTTACTCCACATTAAAATGGATTATATGAGTATATTTTTGAGAGGATCCTAGATGGTGTATTAAATCATAAATGTCTGGTTTATTGAGAATATGTACAAAATTTCAGTGATGACATGTTATAATTTTAATTCCCCAAACTTCTTCTCAATTTCAACTCCATTTCCCTAGTCCTCAAGTAGAATATCCATATAAATAAATGTTATATTCACACATCATTCTTTCACATTTAAAAATTCATTATAAATACAATCCTCATATATAATATTGTTCTTTAATTAGTTAATACATCATTAATGTTCAAATTATTCCTTTTTTCCTTTTACTTATTTAGTTACGCTTCAAGAATATATAAAAATATAGAGAATATATGTTCGAATTCTAAAAGTATATTGGTATTTTTATGGATGGAGAAATAATTTTAAAATTAATAATGGTATTTTAATCTTAATAATATTTTCTCTCTCCCAAAAAATGGTATATAGATATTTGTAATGAAATTATATCATTTACTTATTAAAGAAATAACTTCTAAACAATGTAAGAAGATATATGAACATGATGGAAAGAGATAACCTAAAATTGATTTATTAAATATTAGAAGATATGATTCTTGACTCCTCTAAGGGATATCTCCATAAATACTCATGGTAATTTTTTTATTTTCATTCATTCGTATTGATTTAATACTTTAATCCTTTTATTTTAATCCAAACATTTTAGAATGGAAAGAAATTAGTTACTGTTCCTAGAAAGATTCATATGGAATTATGTTCACCAGGGAAGATCATTACCCTTGAAAAAAATAGAAACACTCTGTCTCCATGTTTGAATTATATTTTATTAAAAAATTTCTTTAAGAAACATTTTTTCTTTCTCCATATATAGTTGGGGGAACTCATATTATTCCCTTATCAACATCTAATGTTCCATAATATATAGCTTCCCCCATTATATATCATAAAAAACTCTTGGTTCACTATTTTGATAGCCTAGTAGGATTTTTGATGTAGTTGAATAAAAAAGTTAAAATGTTTGTAATAAAAAATTCAACAAGAAAATATTCCTTATGTGTTTTTTTTGGAAATTATGTATCCCCACAACACATCTTCTACTTTCGTACTCGAGTCTTTCTGGTTGGGTTTTACTATTTTATCAAAAATTATTATGATTTCTATGTTAAAAACCTTAACCAATACATTTTTCTATGGAAGTAGGATGTCGAGGTCTTGTGGTGCACACCATATTTATTCAGGTGTATTTCCATCTTCTTTTTGTAGATGTGAGTTCATTGGTAACTTATTATATCAATTGTTATTCAAATTTCTCAAAAACAATTTCGATTAAAAACACAATTATAATTTTTGAATCATCAACTTGAGTATCCTTTTCTCATATCCTCTTAGAAACATTTTCTGAAAACCAATGTTTGTCTAAAAAGGGTAATTTCACTTGAAAGGGACCCATGAAATATACTCCCCTAACAAACAATATTTCATAATAAAATAATGGTTATTGGTCCATTTCATATCTTTTGTAAATTCAACTAATAAACTAGAAGTTGTGACATTTTTTTTCAGAATCATATGAATATTTAAAAATTGAGGGTGAAAATATATCATCTTTCCAAAATTTTATAACTATTCTTTAAGGAAGAAAAAGGACTCTACAAGAAAATACATGATAAAAATAAATGACATAGTTCCTTTCCTCTTCAAGGGTAAACCTCATAATTACTAGGATATTATACTATGGATCATCCAAAACATAATAGTTTAATTCATATTTCAATTAGTATTTTGATATTTGTAAATAAAGGATGGTACCTTTAATGTTAAAAAATCAATATTCCAGCATACTAGTGCACTTAGGTGAGGTTGTGTAGTTTCTCACTGGGACTCGATTCATCTAGATGTTTTTCAGTTATTGATTCTAGCTTGGTAGTGTGAGTTATCCATATCATGTTACCATCCACCATACTATCACAATATTTATTTTTATTTATTTAATGGTCATATGTTTTCATAGGAAACATATATATCATTAATCTAGGATTTTCATCAGTTTTCTTGGTCAAATATCTCAACGTTTCATGATTATAAATAAGAGATACTTTACTCCCTAAAACATAAGAATGAAAATTTTCCAATTCTGTAATAATATAAAAAACTCATTCTCATTTATTGTGTTGTTAATCAGGGTATTTTTTATTGAATGATAGTATAATCCATCGATTTTGGGATTCAATCAATGTTTTGGGAGAAAAAATCCCATACAACTCCATTAGAGGCTTCTGACATGATCTTATAGGGGTAACTATAGTTAACATGATAATTTAAGCGGGTAGTGGTCCAGAATTATTTCATTCTACTCAAAATAATCATGTATGAGTCATCAAAATTAATGTGATATTACTTTTTTATTAGGTTAGTTAGAGGAAATGTGTTTATTATAAAGTCCCTAATTAGCATTCTATAAAATCCAACATGGCTAAAAAATGATCTAATATGTATCACAGTGGTTGGGTAATACAATGTCAAAATAATATCAACTTTTAATTTATCTAATTCAACCCTATATTTATAAATTAATTGATCCAACCCCTTTACTTTTACGCCATAAAATGGCACTTTTAAAAAATTTAAAACCCTGATTTTCTCAATTCATCTTTTTAAGGCCTTTTACAAACCTTCTAGAAATATCTAAAAATAAGTACGACACATAGTGAAGACATTAATAAATACCTCAAGGTTGTTTTTAATCAAGTATAAGAAGGTACATACCATAGAACACTGAAAGGTACCTCAAGAATTCAAAATCCTAAAAGATGTTATTTGGTATGAAAATGTATTGATGAGACATGTGAAGTTGGTCTTGTCTTGGTCCTCTATGGAAATTTGAACATAAATATATCCATAAAATCCATCAAGGAAGCAATAGTGACCATTCCAACATAATCTCTCAAAAAAAAATTCCTCAAATGGAATGGAAAAAAAGTATTTTTTTTGTTCAGATGGTTTAACGTCCGATAATATATGCAGGTTCTATGACAATTCAAAATTCTTGTGGGTACTAACTCATTGTTCTCATTTTTTATAATTATATATCCCATTTTATTAAGGAAAATGTTAATGGAACTCTCCCTTTGAGAGTATGAGATGTGATAAATTATTCTTGATCATAAAACTCTCGCTAAATCTTTATTAATTACTTTCAGAAGGGTTAGGTTGATCCTTCATTGGGGGTTTCTCACTATTTTGGACTCATTTAAACAAATAAATCAAAGAATTTTGTTTGTAGGGATAATAATTGTGGTATCAACTAATGTAAAACCCATTTATCTAGCATTTTAGTTTTGAATTTTTAATATTTGGTGTTCTTTGATGGGATCTTAATTATTAAAAATTATGGCAGAAAATTTATCATTTTCCATTAAAAAGGCATATTTTAGCTTTAATGTTAGAAAATTCAGATCTATTTAATGGGGTTCTTCAAAATAGTATTTTTGTTCCATGTTCTCTATATATGAAACCAGTATATATTAGGTTAAAATATTATTAATAGAATAATCTATCTCATCAAAATAACTTTCATCAATTTCTTCAAATTTTTCAACACTTAAAACTACCATTAGATTAAAATAATTTTCAAAAATAGATTATCCAAGTGGGTTGGTTGTTTTCAAAACTTCAATTAATAATATTATATCATATAAAATATCAGTTCCCCCCAATAATAACATGATAATATAAAATATTTTAATAATCAAGCATCTTTCCCCTTTTGTGGGTTTTTTATTAAGTCAAGGATGTTGAAATCCCTTGTTTTTTCTAACCAAAATCCCTGGAAAGAGTATATTCGTTTAAATTTATTATTGTTTTATAGGTCTTGAGGAATGGATTAACAAGAATAATGGATTGTTGATATTTACCTTTTCTTTATTCCATGTTGAGAATGTATAATTCCCCAGGGATTTAAAATCCATATACATTTACGAAGACATCTTGAATAACGTGTTTTGGGTAGACAATAGCTAAATTAGAAATCTACACAACCTTATGGTTATGTTTTATCTCTTTCATATATATATAAGAATAAATTTAATTTGGAATTACCTTAATTTATTTTTCAAAACTTTATAATGAATTAGAAAAAAGTATCCTCTCATGGGTGAACGTGCATGGATTTTGACACTCCTTAGAAATATTTGGGGTAATAAGGGGAAAATATTATTTCCTAATCTTACATATTAATTAACTCAAAATCTCATTCTTTTAGTTCACATGTCTTCAATGATTTCTTTTAAAACATGAGATTTATGGGATCACCACCATGAGAGGGTTGTTCATTTCTACTATTTTGAATATATCTATGATTTCTTATTGTAATTATTACTCGTTGGTTTCCTATGGTATGTCAATCCTTGTAGGGAAGAGAGGTTAATGTTTAAAAGGGTATTCCATTTTTCCCTTCTATTTCTTATGTGGTTTAGTCATATGTTACTCTTTAGGTTATTTTTTCAGTGAAGGTTCATTAGGTACTGTTGAGTTTTCCATATAAATATTCTACCTTTGTGGGTAATTATAACAACCATGCCCTTTATTAAAAACTTAAACATGATTTATTACATAAAAATTAACTTAATACAACTCTAATGATCGAGAGGTATAGTGTCTTGGGAAATTAGTAACATTACATTACAACATTAGAAATAAAACACAACATCATTATTAAAGACTTCTTTTACATGACCACACACATTCATTCATACATTGAATTTCATGGGATAAACAGAAGACGTGCATAAAAAGGGTAATATATAAAGACCATTAAGGTAGTAAAAAAAGAATAACATGAATAATACAGTACATGTTATGAAATATGCATATCAATGGAGAATAAGAGAAACTATAACATAAAGGCGTGTTACATCATGCTTACCACAACATGGAAATGTGGTATCAATATTTCAAATAATGTTAGCATGAGGCAAGTATCCTTAAACAATGAGAATGAGTAATCCCTCATTGAATTTGAATTATAATGAGTAAAAACTCATGGAACATGATGTATCAAGATATTAATCTTTACCCAATTCATTGGAGTGCTATCAAGGCGCACCCTACATAATCATTCCATTTCATGCATAAGTGTGCCACATGGATCATAAAACATGGAATCGTTCAACATAATCATATATCGCATGAAAAAGGAATGTGGAATAAATACATGAAACACTACAATAAATAAGTAAATATTCATAATGTTGAATACCCTTCTTAAAGAAATTGATCATTTTATTCACTACACAATGACTTTGGCTTGGAAAATCATGGTTCAATTTCAGCTGCATAAGGTTGTGACGTAAGAATTAATAAAAATGGATTATCATAGATAAATGGGTGTATCATCTTATATAAATGAAATGGTATGTAAGGGTGTCATATAGATACATTCCCAAAACATATTTATCAGAATTTAGATTCATTATACAAAATAATTTCATGAATGTAAATGAGAAGAGATAAATATCTTATAGAATTTTGGCACGGTAATGGGTGTACATGGGAGGCATTAATGAGAGATAAAGGGGTCTATAATCATTAAAAAACATATAGGGATGTATGATAGAGGTGAAAAGTCATACCCCACAATTTTTAATTGAAAAAATTGTATAACAACATAATTAAATTTGGACAAAAATGAGAAATGAAGAAATCCCTTACTTAGATGTGTGATCCAAAAGGCATGGGAGGAGATTGAGAGATGCTTCATGGGAGCTTGGGGCACCTTGGGGGGATTATAGAGAGAGGATTTCAGGGGTTTGTTAAGGTCCAAATGCTTTTAGTGAATAGGAAGTGGGACCTTGGGTGGGTTTATATAGGAAAAGAGAGGGAATTATTTATTATTTAGGTTTTGGAATCAACAAATTAATCTAATCAAAACCACAAACCGTCCAATTGTTTTTTCCAAAGGATTTTGAAAACTGGGAGTGGAAATAATTATTTTATAAGTCCAACGGGCTACATTTCTAAAATTTGGGCTTTCTTATGTGGATATGAGTCAAACTTTTAAGGAAATCATTTTTATATGTTAAAATGTTTTATAAGTTTTGGAGGGTCCAGTAAAGCTTTGTAAAATTAATCAAACAAAAATAAAATCGCATTATTTTAATGGTAAGGAATATATTGGCTGAAAAAATTATTTATTTTATTTTATTGTATCACTACTGTGTCATCATGATGTCATATAATGCGTTATATATTTAAAATGTATTTAATTTTTTACCCAAAAATGTGATAGTCTCCGAAAATTATGAGAAAATAACCATTAGATAAATTTGACATTCTGATTCTAAAAACTATATTCAATTAATTTATATAATTTTCTAAATATTTGAATTTTTACATTGACAATAAAAACTGACATTTATCGAAAATGTGTGGGTTTTGAAAAAAATAGCTTCCAGGCCATAATAAAAATTATAAATTTATTCATTAAAATTATATGATCATTTATATTTAATAAAATGTAATTTAGTAATAATATTTTATCAAAATGTTATTTAATTCAAAAAAAATACATTAAATCATCAAAATGGATCTCATAATCAAATATTAACTAAAAATTCTATTTGTGGTTCAGAAAATATTTACAAAATAACAATAATAAAATGATTGTATATTCATTATTATATACAAAAATAATGCCCATAATCATAGTGATAGGGTCCTGTAACATAAACCCTTATAATACCCACATAAGAACCAAGGGTAAGGTGTGTGATGGTGACATACTCTTGGGGTGGCTTAGATAACATCGCTCGGGTGGTAATCTGTACTAAAATACAATTATATTTTTGGGAGATTTGTTTAAGATTAATGTTTCTAAGCTCAGCTTGGGCTTGGTCAAGAGTGAAGACCAATCATGCGACCTCCTTTTGAAGCTCCAAAAAATGGGCTTCATATGGATCAATTCTACTAGACGATTCAATCGATTCATTTTTCAAAATAAATTGGATTTGTTAAAGCCCTATATTTATACTAATAATGTGATCAGAGGTCAATGACTGTATTATTAACGGTGACAATTTATAATGGTATTTTTAAATCCAAAACCATAAAACCATTGAATTTAGTCTGTTATATAACCATTTTACATAATAATACATTTAATTAGATGAAGAGTAATTTCCATTAGTAAAAGATTTGGTCAATACAATCTTTCCCCCTTAAGAAATTACACCCTAGAAATTTCATTTTCCCACACTAAAGCATATGCGAGTAACTCTACTTCATCACTTCCATGGATTCCCATGGTTCCTCTTCGAACATGTGGTTTCCCCACAACACCTTGACAAGGGTAATTTTCTTATTTTGTAGAACTTTTTCCCTACAATCTATGATCATCATCGGCTTCTCTTCATAAGAGATTTCATTCTACAATGGTTCTACCTTTGGATTGAGTACATACGATGGTCCAGGTTTGTACTTATTCAAGAGTGATACGTGGAATACATCATTTACTTGAGATAGGTTAAGTGGGAGTGCTAGCCGAAAGGCCACTTGTCCAATGTGATCGAGGATCTCAAAAGGGCCAATATACCATTGACTAATCATTCCCTTAATTCCAAATCTCAAAACTCTCTTCCACGACGATATGCAGTGGAACACCATGTCTTTGACATCAAACTCTTGGTCTCATTGACGATTATCATCATATCTCTTTTTTCGACTCTGAGTTGATTTAATATGCTGCTAGATGGTCTTATCCTTCTCCACCATTTCTTCAACCATTTATGGACCTAAAAGTTTTCTCTCCCCAACTTCATCCCAACATTCTAGTTTTCTCCACCACTTCCCATAAAGTGATTCATATGGATCCATTTGGAATCTTGAGTGGAAACTGTAATTATAGGAGAACTCAACAAGAGGAAGATGTTGATACCATCCTCCTTTGAAGCCCATTGAGGATGCTCTCAACATGTCTTCAATTGTTTGGATAGTCTAATCAGATTTTCCATCAGTTTTTGGATGATAAGCCATACTAATTTTCAGCTCAGTATTCAGAGCATGTTGAAGACACTTCCATTACTTAGGGGTGAATCTTGGATCATGATTGGATAAAATAAATAGTGGTACTACATGCAGCCTTTCCAGTTTGTTGATATATATCTGTACAAGTTTATCAAATTATAAATCATCCGGAATTGCAATGAATTGTGTAGTCTTTGTAAGATGATCCACAACAGCCAAGATATCATTGTTTACTTTAGATTTCATTTAATGTTCATTGAAAATTTCAATGGTGATGTTCTCCCGTTTCAATACGAGTATGGGTAATGGTTGCATCATCCTATTAGACTTATACCTCTCAACCATCACTTGCTTACATACCAGGTACTTTTATGTATACTCGATTATATCTTCTTCATGTTATCCCCCCCCAATAATTCTCTTAGAGATCTTGATACATCTTCTTGTTTCCTGGGTGGATGGAGAAATTTGAACAATGTACATCATCCCAAAGTTATTTCTTTAACTACGGATTTGATGGAAGACATAGTATTCAATCAATTTTCATAGTTCATTATTCATTAAAATTGAATTATAAGGATTTCCCTTATTTTATAGTTTCCATTTTCTCCTTAATTCCCACATCATCCTTTTGAGCATCCTTTAACCTTTCCAAAAGTGACGGTTGAGAAATCATTTGTGAAAGGATTTATGTTGTTCCTTTATTTATGATTCCCATGTCCATATTCATCAAATTTAAGAAGATTGGTTCCTTTTAAATTCTCATCAATGATAGAATTGATGGTTCCTTTCCACTTAGGGCATCTTCCACCTTTTTCACTTTCCCATGGTTGTAATGGATTTAGCAATTATAGTTTTTGATCAGCACTAACCATCAACGTTGGTGCATATTCATCTCTTTTTATAGGAATATATACTTGAGGATTTTATAGTCCGTATATATTTCACACTTCTCTCCAAAGAGGTAATGTCACAAATTTTTTAAAACAAATATCACTACAGCCAACTCCAGCTCACTTGTTGGATAGTTATTCTCATGAACATTAAATTTCTTTGAATAATAGGCAATGACTTTGTCATTTTTCATCAACACACATCTTATTCCCTTCTTTAAAGCATCATTGAATACCAAAAAACTTTCTTCACATGTTGGTAATGTGAGCATAGGCGCAGTGATAAGCGACCTTTTCAAATCCACAAATCCCTCTTTGAATTCATAAATCCAAGAAAACATTACTCCCTTCTGAGTTAGCTTGGTAAAATGGTTGGTCAATCATGAGAAATTTATTACAAATCAACGATAATATCTAGTTTACCCCAAGGATCTACGGATATTCATCATCAATATTCTCGGTCATCCCTCAATTGCAGTTGTCTTGGATGGATCCACATACATCCTATTTCTTGTGATGATATGACTCAAGAATGAGATATCCTTCAACCAGACCTCAGAAATCATGTACTTAGCATAGAGCTTCCCCTTTCTCAAGGTCTCTAATATAGTTCTTAGATTCAACTGATGCTTCTCCTTGGTTTTGGTGTATATTAGATTATAGTCTATAAAGACTACCACAAATTTTTCAAGGTAATCTCAAGGACTCTATTCATAAATTCCATAAAAATTGATAGATAATTAGTGATTCCAAAAAACATTACTATGAGTTCATAGTGCCTGTATCTTGTATGAATAGTAGTCTTGGGGATATCCTCATTCTTCACCCTTACTTGATAATATCCCGAATGAAGATCCACCTTTGAGAAGTATTGTACTCCACGTAGCTGATCAAAAAAGTTATCAATTCATGGAAAAGGATACTTGTTATTTATCATCATTTTTTTGATGTCATGATAATCAATGAAAAGGGACATTTTCTCATCTCTATTCTTGATTAAGTGGTCTGGTGAACCCCATCGTGAAGCACTTGGGTGTATAAACCCTTTATCCTGATTCTCCTATAGTTGTTTCTTCTACACCTCAATCTCCTCAATATCAATTCTATATAGAGTCTTAGATATTGGAAATTCATGAGGTAAAAGATCAGTTGAGAATTCAACATCGCTTCTAGGAGGAAGAACAAGAAATTTCTCGGGAAACACATCATTGAATTCCCTCAAAATAGAAATGTATGCATGGATGGTTGCTTCGATAGAATCAATAATCTAAGAAAGATACCCATGATCATAGGGAATTAATATCCACACATGAGATGATGGTTATAAAGAAGATTCGTCCTCCCCCTTGCACATTAATTGAATCGGGGGTTGATTCTTCATAAATAGAATTATTTCCCTCTCATGGAAATTTATGTAGGATCTATAATTGGAAATCCAATCCATGACAATAATTCCATCAAATTCCACCAGAGGTAGTATGATGAGGTTCTCTAGGATGTTCAACCCACAATTTCTGATATGGTAGGAGTTATATTCATGGGTTTCAATGATTGCCCCATTTTTCATTCTCACCGACATCTTTACTTCCATGATTTGTAGTGATGTTGTGATTTTTCTACTAAACTATTAGAATATAAAATAATGCATAGAACTAAGAATCAAATATAATTTTTTCTATTCTTGAATTAATAACTACATTACATGTCACCAATTCATTGTTGTGGTCCAATTTAGTAGTTGTAATGGAAAAATATCTCCCTTGATTCCTTGGAGGTTGTTGGTTGCCTCCCAAAACCATTGGCATAGGTCACTAGTTTGAAACGTGCACTAGTTATTTGAAGTTGAAGCAATGATAACCCCATTGAGGGTCAAACAGAGCATTGATTTTCTATATCATAGTAGGTGGGTTTTCATGTTGGATGTTAATATCTAGGTTCCCTTCTCTTCTACACCTAAAGCATTTCCTCGTCCCCTTTAGGAAATTTCTAGGGTGATTCTTTCTGCACTATTGGCATGTGGGGTGATAGATTTTTTAGCACTGATGAATTTATCCATCAGCCTACCAGAATTAAATTCCATCTTTTACTACTTTTCCCCACGATACCAATAAGATTAACCGATCTCTGTTTTGACTTTGAGGGCCCATCAGACAATTTCATCATAGCTCTCAAAGTCATGGATTGCTAGGGCTTTCATGTAGTCTAGGTTTTATCCAACCAAAGAAGTGATAAACCTTTCACATAGGGGAAACAACAATTCTATAGGCATATCATGTAATCCAGGTGAAGTTATCCTCATAAACTCTGAAGGATTTGTATCTTTTTTCTTGAGGGCAAGGAAGTCCCATTCCATCTTAAGTCGGAGGGTTCACAAAAAATATTTATCAAAAAAAATCATTTGTAATCCTTCCATTACCAAAACTAAATATCTTCCTCAGGAATCTTATTTTATATCAATGTCCACCATTGATCAGCATCACCCTCCATATGATAAGTTACCAGAATAACCTTCCCTTATTCAGAACATTAAAGGATACAGAAGATCTTTTCAATGGAGTTGATCCATTGTTTGGTAATAGAGGGATCCGATGATCCATTAAAAGTAGGAGTCATTTTCCTCATAAAGCTCTGGATTGAAACTTTTTATTTTTTATGGGGGGTTTAATGTTCATGTTGACCCATGTTTCTATTCAAAACATGAGTTAACTGAGAAACTATTGTGACAATGTTCATGATTCTCGCTCCCATCAGATTGGGAACCTCATTAGAAGAGTAGTCACATTGATCTTCCATAGGTTGTTAGCTCGATTCCTCCAATTACCAGAAATTCTCTAGAATAATATTAAATTAAAGGGTAATGGATAAATTTTAATCCAAAGAAAAAATGGATGACTTTTAAATTATATTTATTTTCTTAACTTATGAATTTCTAGGCTTTAATCTATGTTATACATGATCTACTTCCAAACATATTTTCTTATGGGGAATTTTGTCCCATAATAATGGTTCATACTGAGCTCATGAATTTAGAAAAGCATATCCCATAGTAATGTCATAACTAAGAGTGTATAAAGGCCTGTGTTCGTGCACCCGTTCTCGTTCGAGTCCCTCTCAAAGCGGTGTTTTTGGGTTTTACCCCTACATTCATATGTGCCATAGCCAGCTCTACCTGCTCATATCCAGAGAGGGATGCATTTTTTTGGTAAAACACTTACTCATTACTCACCAAAAGTTAGGGATGTTTTATTATACATAGTCTTATCCCTAAGGCTTTTACTAGGGTTTTCTGATCTTAATCCAGAAAAAACTGAACCAATCCTCCGATACCAACTATAACAACTCTACTCTTTATTACACACTAATACATGATATATTACATAAAATTTCATATAATAAAACTATGAGGATTAATAATTCTAGTGTATTTGGAAATTAGGAACATTATATAACAACTTAGGACATAAAACAAAACATCTTTATTAAAAAACTTTTTTACACGACCACACACATTATTTCGTACTTGGAATTGCATGGGCTAACCTAAGGACAAGCATAAAAAAGGTGAGCTATAAATCCCATTAAGGGACTAAAGAAGGAATAACATGAAGAATACAATACATATTAAGAAATAGGAATATCAATGGATCACAAGAGAAACAAGAACATAAAGGCATGATATAGCATGATTATCAAAACATGGAAATGTGGCATCAACATTTAACATGATATTAGCATGATTCAAGGATCATTTCACATGGAACATGATTAAACCCTTATATAAAAAGAATTATCCTGAGTTAACCCTCATTTTACATGATGTATAATGATACTAATATTTACATAATGCATTGGACTGTTATTAAGTCTCACCCTTCCTAATCATTCCATTTCTTTCATAAGTGTGCCACATGGAACATACAACATTGAATCATTCAACAAGTTCATTTATACCTTGATAAAATAAATGTGAAATAAATAAATGAAACCCTAAAATCAATAAGTAAATGTGTGTAAACGTTAATTCCCTTGATAAGTAAATGGCCATGGTATTCACTACCAAATGAAAATGTCTTGGAAAATCAAGGTGCAATTTTGGAAGCATAATGGCCTGACATAAGAATTCATAAAAATGATTGATGAGAGAGAAATTGGTGTCTCATCATATATACATGAAATGGACAGTATGGTTGTGATATATATACATGTCCCAACATATGTATTTGAATTTAGATTCATAATACAAAATATTTTCTTGAATGTAAATGCGAGGATATAAAATCTTTACGGAATTTTGGGACGGTAAGGGTTGTACATGGAAGGAATTAATGTTTGAAAAATAGGTCTCTAATAATTAAAAAATAAGTAGGGTAGTATGGGGAGGTTCAAAATCATTCCCCAACATTTTTAATTGAAATCAATGGAAAAAAACATAGTGAAATTTGGACAAAAATGAGAAAATAAGAAGTCTCTTACTTGGAAGTGCGATCCCAAAGGCTTGGGAGGGGATTCAGAGAGGCTTATTTGGAGCTTGGTGAACATTTGGGGGATTCTAGAGAGTGTAGGTAAGGGGTTAGTCGATCTTTAATGTCTTTTAGTGAAGATGAATTGAGATCTTGGATGTGTTTATGTAGGAAAAGAGAGGTAATTCATTATTATTTAGGTTTTGGACACTACACATTAAACTAATCAAAACCACAAACCATCCCATGGTTTTCACCGATGGTTTTTTCCAAAGGGGAGTGTACGAAATTACATTATAATTACAATGAAATAGAATATCAAAATAAAAGGCTTTATAATGATGAGGTGAGTCACACTCTAAAGGGAATAATTTCAAAAGATTGAAATGTTTTATAAGTCGGGGAGTGTCCACTAATGTTTTTAAAAATAAATCAAAAAAACTGAAAATCAATTTTTTTTAGTGGTAAAACATATATTGGTATAACATAACATTTATAGTATTTTAATAAATCAATATTGGGTAATTTCAATGTCATAAAACACATTATATATTTAAAAGGTATTTAATTTTTTACCCAAGAACTCGAATGTCTCAGAAAATTATGAAAAACTCACCATTGGATAATTTTGACGTCTTGATTGAAAAAAAAATACTTATTTTATCTAAATAATTTTATCAATATTTAAATTTTTTGTTTAAAAATAAAACTATAATTTATTGAGAATTTGTGGTTTTCATAAAAATAGCATTCAAACCTTAATAAAAATCACAATTGTATTAATAAAAATTATACAATAATTAATATTTAATAAAAAGTAATTTAGAAATAATATTTTATTAAAATAATATTTACATCAAAAAAAATTCATTAATTAATGAAAATATATTTATATATCGAATATTAACTAAAAATAATATGTGTGCTTTAAAAACTACTTACAACGTAATAATTATAAAATGAATGTATTTTCATTATTTTGTAAAAACAATAATGAACATAATTATTGTTCTAGGGTCATGTTACATAACCCCTTATAACACCCTCAAAAGATAGAAGTTTAAGGTGTACGATGGTGACAGACTCTTGGGTTGGCTCCGATAACATCGCTTGGCTGGTAATCTTTACCAATAACCACTTCTCACGTAGGTAGTTCCATTCAAGAATAATGTGTTGGAGTTCAGCTTGGGCATGGTCAAGAGTGAATCCCAGGGATTCTACATCCTTTCTGAGGTCCGACAAATGGGCTTTGTATGGTGAAATTCTATTGTATGAGTCCATCAATTCTTCTTTTAGAGTAAATTAGATTTTTTAAACCCCTATATTTTTACAAATCATGTGATCACTATTCAACGGCTATATTAGCAATGTTATAAATTCCAAACAATATTTTGAAATCCAAAATCATAAAACCAAATAAGTTCATATGTTATATAACCATTTTACATTATAATACATTTAATTAGATCAAGAAGAATTTTCATTAATAAAAGTTTGAGACGTTACAGTAATCCTACATTTCTATATAGATCCATTCCACTCCATAATGTAATAGAATGAAAATTTTATTTGGGGATAGTAATTGGTTTAGAAGAAGTGTACCTAATATGTAATTCACTATGTTATTGGGGCTGGTAATGTGTTGGTTGAACTATCATTTTAATTCCTTTAATTTGGATCCATGAGTGGTGAGATTGGTTTGTTGAGTGTTTCTAGTATCTATTACCTACCACAACATGTCCTTCATGGAAGGATCATGATTGTTTCATTGCAATTAGCTTGTGGATGGTGGAAAAGTTTCCAATGGAATTGTTGGTGATGGAATGGTTGTTGAAAAGAATGCCGGAAATATTTATGGAATGGTTTCCTAAGATTATATTGAATCCCACAATATAATTGACATGTGAGAAAATATCTAAATACATGGTCACCAAATGGTTGATTCTAGATCTACCACTAGCATATGGCATGATAGATTTTATTCCCTTGAACATCAGGGCACGAATCGATGAATTATTCTTAAGAATAAAAAAATCGTCAAAACTGAGAAGTTATGGCGAGTGATTCCTCTTACACCTTATTCATAGTTATCTATAGAAAAATATAGGATAGTTATTTTTTAAAAGACAAATTCATTATTTTCAATGATCAGTAGATGTTCAAATGCAAATCCATGAAGGAAAATGGTCCTGCCCGAGCTGGTTAACATCATAGGGGCCTGAGGCCACCAACTAATGGGAAGCATTGTATCCATCCAATTTATTAAAGGAGAATGTTTAGATTAAGAAGCCTTGATAGAGAGAAAGGATTCGCCTGATGAGGGATCCAAATGACTGGAGGCCACTGTCATAGAAATTGATAACATTGATAATGGTGAGACAGTCTGATTCGAGGTTGATTTTATCCCATCCACGATCCTTGATGAGCATCATACCTGCAAGGATGGAACTAGCCTCGGCCACCACAGGTTCCCAAAAAGCATAATGTGATTCTTGTTTGGCTGCAATGACTTGTCCCTAATCATTTCGGGCTAGGCTTCGGAGCGCGACTGTCCCATCCTTGGGGATAGACCCATCTACATAAATCATAAAAATCCATTCTCTTGGAAGACACTAGTGGGAGGGAAAAGAAGAGGTTCATAAGGTCTTTTTTTGTCCATTGTGGTGCTTCCTGCCCTCAATCCACAAAACTTCCCATTCAATACAAAATTTGAGGGTTCGATGAACGTGGTTAAAAACTTCCTCGTTGTGACGGACCTAAATGATTCAGGCCCAGGTGAAACGTGAACCTACTTTTGCCGATAAGAAAGAGGAGCACCATCCCATCAGGAAAGATGGTAGGTCAGAGGCCATGTCTAATGAATCTTCGGAAGTAGATCCCCATTTATTCCAAATTTCCATAGCCCCTGGGCATTGGATGATGGAATGGAAGGTAGATTCTGGGACGTTCGGGCGGAAAGGGAAATATTTGTCACTGGAAATATGTCTGAAGACGAGAAGGCTCATGGTAGGAAGGGTTCATGTGCACACCTGCCACCAAAAGTGTTGGATTTATGGGGGGATGTTGAGTTTCTAAATTGACTTTCAGGGTCCCCCATCCCAATCGATATATTGATTAAAAATGGAGAGCTGGTATCCGAATTTCACCATATAGGCTCCCGAGAGGTCGTTGATCCAGAAGAGTTGGTCAGGGCCTGCGTCTAGGACTCAGTGGGTACTCAGGATAATTCTATTGTGTCTTTCATTGAACAATGCATGAATTTTATCCAAAAACCATCCTGGTCCCTAATCAGAAAAGAGGCACTTGACAGTGGCATCTTCAAAACCGGGTTGGGCAGGGGATGAGGCTCGCACCCCTTCCTCATCAATCGGCTAGGGATCGGTCCAAATGACAATAGTTTGGACATTCCCAATCCTCTAGCCCATCCCTTTTTCCAGGATACTCTAGGACCCCCAAATGAATCTCTAGAGGAATCTAGATTGGGGTCCAAAAGAGGAGATGTGGAAGTACTTGTAGGGAAAGTATTTATCTTGGAGTACGCGTTCACAGAGAGATGATGGATGGTTAATCAGGTGCTATCCTTGCTTATCCAGTAGTGCGTCATTGAATTTCAAGAGATTCCAAAATCCCATACCTTTATCAGACTTGGGTTTGCAATGTTTCTCCCAGGAAATCCAGTGGGTTCTATTCCTACCATCATTATTATCCCACTAGAAGTTAGATGTGCGTGTGTGGATCTGATTGAAAACAGCCACCTGAATCTTAAACAGGGACATAAAATGGCTGGGGATATACTGCATGATGGTTTTAACGGGGATCTCCTTACCGGCTTTGGAATTTTTTTGGGTCCAGCCTTGAATTTTCTTCTCTATCCTATCCATCAAGGATGCAAAGATTTCTTTTTTGTAGTGGCCAATTACCCTAGGGAGCCCGAGATACTTTTGGTGTTTCTCAACCAAATAGATTCCTGTAGATTGACAGAGTTATTCTTTTGTGGAAGGAGGTACCCCCGCGCTGAAGGATATTTCTGACTTTCCATGATTGATTGACTTACCAGACGCCCTCTCATACTGTTAGATCACATGGATGATTACTCAACATTCAATAGTGGTTGCTCTGGAGAAAATGAGGCAGTGATCGGTGAAGAAGAGATGTGAAACCGGTGGACTTACATGGAAAACCTTTTCCCCATGTATAGAGTTAGAGGATGCAGCCCTAGAAATTTGGTTAGAAAAAACATCAGCCACCAAGATAAAGGGAAAGGGTTAGAGGGGATCTCCCTCGTGAAGGCCCTGGGATGAAACAAATCCTCTGGTGAGCTCCCCATTGACCTTGATTCGGAAAGAGACGGTCGAGACATAGTGCATGACCATATCTTCCCATTTAGAGTAGAATCCCATTTTCAGCATTATGACTCAGAGGAAGTTCCATTCCACCTTATCATAGGCCTTAATCATATCCTGTTTCCAGGCCAGGGTTCCACTTTTTTTGATGGAGTGTGTTTTCATAGAGATTAAATCTTCATGGGCCACAATTTCTTTATAATTTATCAGTCTCTTGGCAATGAAGGCACTTTGGTTTTTTGAGATGATGTTAGGTATACAATGAGGCACCCGATTAACTAAGATCTTAGAGAAAATTTTGTAAGAGACATTGCACAGGCTGATAGGTCTGAAGTTAGGGACCCCCATTGGTTTCTTTATTTTGGGAATGAGGATGATGATAGTTTCATTAATGGTGGAAATTCTTGTTTTCGCTGTCCAAATATTACTCAACATATTTTAGATGTCATGACCAATAATGTGTCGGTATTGTTTGAAAAAGAGGGCATGGAATCTGTTCGGGCCCAAGGACTTAGTGGGGTGAATAGATTTCAGAGCCAGACGTATCTCCTCTTTCATCACATTATTTCTAAGTTTCCAATTAATCTCATCGGTGATCACAAGTCTAATACAGTTCTCCACTTCTGCAGAAATGAGAAGTAATTCTGTAGAGAAGTGGTTCTTGAAATAATAGGTCAAATCTTTGTGGATTCCATTGGTTTCCACGAATTTTCTACCATCTGGTTGAGAGATGCAAGTAATAGAATTCTTCCGGTGCCTATAGGATGATTTCTAGTGAAAATACAGTGAATTAGCATCCCCTTCAGTTATGTGGGTGTCACGTGCCTGCATTTTCCAGATGATTTCGTTGACGTATAGGGCTGCATCCAGATCATTTTGAGTGGCACTGATAAAAGAGAGATTATTGTTAGATGGGGGTTGCTTGAGTAGGTTATGCAGTTTCCTTTCAAGGAAATCACAGTGCCTATTAGGATGGAAGAATATCATGTCACTCCAAGACCTCAGATTGGATGCGACCTATTGGAGATTGAGTCTAACATCTACGTGATTACTCTTCCATCTTGATTGTAAACATCTTAGAATTAATATTCTTTTGACCAGAAGCTTTCAAATCTGAAGGGTCTATTGGATTGCCAATTCTATTCTCCTTGACTACAATCAATAACAATTGGGAAGTGTTCTGAACAATTGAGCATCTGGTGGCCTATGTGGAACATACGGAAGATATTTGCCCAATATATTGAACCTAAAAATCCGTCAAGTAGCTCAGTGATGCGGGTGCCATCTGTATTACCCCAGAACCATGTGAAAGGACTACTCACGTAACCCAAATCGACCAGGTCCGCCCTAGAGACTGCATCCTTAAAATTTGACATAGACTAGTATTTTCATACGGTTCCACATATTGTTCCCCTATGAAACATGTTCTCATTGAAGTCTCCTCCAAAGAGAATAGGGTTTGAAATATCATTACACAGCTTGCAGAGAAGATCCCATGATTTACACTACTTGTTATGGGATAGCCAACCATAGAATCCCACAAAAGTCTATGGCGGGATGTGGACCGCATGAATAGCCACAGCCACATGGTGCGAGGAGAAGGAAAAGACCTTTAAGTCGAAAAAATTCTTCCAAAGGAGACAAATTCCACTAGAGTGGCCTTGTCGAGATACCGGGAGGCAGCCTTGGAAGCCGCATTTCAGAGCAATGCTTATGGTGTCCTTGCTTTCCCGTATGGTTTCGGACAAAAAAACCATATTGGGGCGACGTTGGGTGCAAATTTCTCTAGAGAATGTGAACCGTTCATGGGTTACCAATCCCACTACAGTTCCATCGTAAGATGATCATTCATCTAGGTGAGGCTGGGTCTTACCCTCCTCTACCTTTGTGTCCTCCAAACATGTTTTTACACCTGTTATTTTACATCTTTTAGGGGAGTCCCCCGTGACAGGCTTGTTTCAATTCATATTTTCAGTTCCCCAGGTTTAGGGTCTTCCAGTTTACCATCTCTTTCTTCTCATTACACCCAATTCCAATTTCAAAGGGTGATTGGGCCTGGTGTTCAATTTCTTTTCTTTCCACATTTATCCTGTGTTAGTATGTATTCCATGGTCATTTCTGGATCAGGTTCAAGATGTGGTGGTTCAGTTCATATCGGATTTGGTCTCAAGATTTGTTATGGAATATATTTTGGTTAATTCACAGGCTCAATAAATATTGGTATGGTATCCTTAGGGGGAAGGATAAATGCTATTTTTCCTCTGAGTGGTTGTGCTCTATTTAGTGAATTCTGGTGGTCCAAGAATGATGATGTTTCCCTGTTCAGTTTCCTCCTGTCTTGTGTGGGCCAACATGAGACGTTCGCGGTCCTTTTGTTTATTCGACTCAGTGATGAAGGCATATCTAGATGTTTTGTCTCGGAGACATGTGCCATATTATAGAATGATATTACCTAATCCATTATATTACTTTGAGACACATGCTATTTCCAGATGTCTGATACATCTACAAAAGACACAGAAGTTTAGGAGTTTCTCGAATTCGAATGAAATTTATTTTTTTGCATCATCAAGTTTCAAAACCATTCCCCTCATCAGCTGCTCCGACACTTCAATTTCGGCTCTAATCTGAACCTCGGGTCCCCATAGGATAGGGTATGAGCAGTCCCATTCAATTAATTGGCCAATGTAGACACAAATGTATCTCATAACATGTTCCGTTCACATGTGAAGAGGTATTCTTTTGATACGTATCCTGAAGGGGGATCAGGTGAGCTTAATGTGTTGGATATTATCCCACCCTTTGAATACTACCATGAGGAGGAGTTGATTATTGAAGGACCATGGCCTACCTCTATGGATTTTATCTCTATCTCTCTCATTGAAGAATTCAAAGACAATGAGATTATTCCCCTCTTCTCGAATGGACAATCTAGATTCCATTTTCCAATGATTCTGGAGGGTGTTTTTGAGGGCCCCTGGGTTTACTGAGAATTTTCCAAAAACATTCCCACAACCAGAAGAGACATGAGTTTTTTCCAGAGTGTATCTTCATTTCTCTAAACCTCGATAGCCATATTCTCTTTGACCATGAGGGAAATCCTCTTCCATATGTTCACTAAATCTTCCTTCATTGATCAGTGCTCGTGGGATGGGGAAGAGCTCCAAACAAAAGTCTGGTGTTCTACACTCCTTGGGTCAGCAAGAGGTTTCAGTTGCCTCAACTGACTGGGCTTAAAGGCAGTGCCCCCTCTCTTCTAGGGATCCTCGTGTGTTGGCTGAATAAAAAACCTTGTCCCATCCTAGCCCAAAAAAACTCCCTATCAAGGCCCGTTCTATCCAAAGGCCCCTAGACCGGACACCCCACTTTACGGCCTTCTTCTGCAAAGTTGCTTTGCAGGAAATTCCTTTGCAAAAAATCCTCCATAAAGAGGCTTCATGGTCAGGGATTCTGCGAAAAACCATCTCTCTCATCATGAGATCTTCGCAAAGCACCTCAGCATGCGCATAATGGATCACCGCGATGGTAACTTTGTCAGCACTCTTCACGGGTCAATCCCAACGCTTTCTGAGGGATTCACCATTGTTCCCATGTCCTCTACAAACTAGGTTTCCTTCGAACCACTCTCCACGAAGCACTTCGGACACCGCAGAATGGCTCAACCGGTGGTTTTTTCGTGGCCTCCCTTTGCGGATGGGTCTTCATGAGTTAATCACATTTCTCACTGAGGGATTCTCATTTGTTCCCATGATCTCAATGAACTAGGTTTCCTTCTCACCACCCACTTTTCAGAAATTTAACCTTCATTCTTCGTGATGCATGAATGTTTTTTTCTATTTTTTCCTTCTATATCGGGGGGTCCTAATGATCGTACGGATAAAAATCTAAGTGTATGTTTGAGAATATCTTCCATCCCCAAATACCAGATCAAGAATCAGTGAAGGATGACTTCAACGGGAAGGTCTTCATGACGATGTTTTGAGAACAGATGTTGTTTCATTTCGAAAGCCATAAAATTAAATCTAGATCCTTTTGAAAAACACCTATCCCTCTGAAATATAGGAGACGAGGTTTGGAATCAAGAAAATAGAGCTGATGTCAGAAATTGGGCCTTCCTCATCACAGAGGAGCTGGAAAAGGGACATAGATCCGAATCAAGACTCTCTGAGGAAGACAGAGCCGAACTGAAAAAAGAAGGGTTTGGGAAATCCCCCCATCGATGTGAGCAGATATGGATGGATGAAACTCAAACCCTAGGAAAAACCTAGGAGGAACGCACTGAAGCGGGAGATACTTCTCACCACCTAACCCTATAGGTTAGTTATTTAACATGTCATTATGAAAATTTTTATTTAAAACTTTTTACATTATGTAAACCACTAGTTTAAGTTGTTTTACAGAATTTTTAGGCATTTTGGGAGATCCGATCAAAAATTTTCAAGACTACAATTGATGACTTATCAATCATTTTTCCTCTTGAAATATAATTTAGAATTTTCTAGTAATTTTTCATCTATCCTTGGTAAAATAATACCAAGGTGGTATTTTCTACAATGGGATAGTGTGGAGAAAATACATTTATTTTCTTGAACCTCTCACAACACTCTTAAAGGTTTTATTCACATTATTATTGAATAAATAGATCTCCTATGTTATATAATAACTCCTTAAGTAAGGAAAAATTAATTTGAGGAAGTCCCCTTTTATATCTTCCTATGAGATTAATTCTCCAGGTTTCATATTATAGAGCCACTACAAAGATTCCCATTCAATATAAAAGGGAAAATCCTTCCAGGTGATTTTCACATTAGTGACTCCTCTGGTTCTAAATCCATTACATACGTATTTAAATGAACTCAAATTAATTTTGGGGAATTTTTGAAATAATCAATAAAAATTAGGAAAAATTGACGACATTCCATTTTTATGTTCACAATATTGTTAATCATTCAATAGTAACTATTGGTTATTAATTATGAATATTGGTCTATATATTTTCCTCAAATTCCTATCTTCTTGAGAAAAATCATTTTCCATATTTCACATCATACTTTAACTCAAGTAGAGGAATAATCTATGTAAGGATAGTTAGCTAATGCAACATCCAAAAACACTCTTTCATCTCATTCTTATATTTTTATAGTTTAAAGTCTAGGGAGAACATTTCTCTCAAACTTTAGATAAAAGAAATGAAGTCCAAAGAACTAGATGTGGTCATTTATGAAAAAATTAAATACAATAAATCACTATCATTGGATTCCCAATAAATAATTCTAGGTTTAATGTTGGTCATACTATGAGGCCACTATAAAATGAATTTTTGAACCCAAGTAAAAAATAAGTGTAGTGTGACTCAAATTGAATCCATAGAATATGATGTTACACATGTGTTTTTATCTTGGATAATAAGTTGGAATTATAAAAATAGTTGATATATTTCTTTTTTTATATCAATTTAATATTTAGTGGTCATAACATAGATTACTCTCCTCACCTACCAATGATTCATTATCCAATTTCGGACCCCATTCAGTCTATAATTAAATGAAATATCCCTGATTATCCTATCATAGAAAAACAATTGGAACAAAAAGAAAAAATTATTATTTTATCTCTGTCCTAATCTTCCATTGAGATTACATATAACCAATTAATCTTGAATTATTACACTATAAACTATCATGGAAATGAAGTAATTCCTATGTTTTTGTGTGTGAAACTAGTTAAAAAGGAAGAAACAATTTTAATGAGGTGAAAATGGAAATTTACTATAAGATATTCATGAAACCACATCAATATAATTGACCAGAGAACAATAATCATTGAAATTTTCAATTCATCATATTATTGATAGATTTCTGCTAGGATATACCACTCTTGAACTAGTGTGACATTATTAGAGATTATATAGCAAATGTAAAATAAATAGAGTGGGAGAACCTACAATCGATTGATTTGTTTATAATTAAAGAAGTATTTTTGATAGTGATGGATCCTACCAACGTTAGTGATTAGTTATCTATTTACAAAAAAACAATTGGCGTTATTGGCATGATTTTAAATTCAACACATGAGTAGCATGTAAATGTTCCACAATTTCAATGTTTAATAGTGTCAACTTCTTTATTAAATGATTAACATGTGCCATGTTTCTAGGATATGGATGGTTTCAGTTGATGGTATCTACATTAATTCTTGGAAATTCCTCCCATAATCAATCTCTATAACTTTGAGTATAATCCATGCGGAAGTACACCATTACGTTGCATGGAAGTGGATGTTTTTTGGTTTCATAGCTCCATGTGATAAATTATGAGTATTTCATGTGTTTTAGGTGTTTAATATATTATTTGGGATTCAACTGAATAGTTTTTTGTTATATTGAATAGCTTGTTTGGATTTATATAGGGACCTATACTTTTCAAACAAAAATATCACATCTTATTAGATAAATAATATATAAATAACATTATGATTTATGCTCAAGAAATAATGTTTTAGTGTCTTTGGATTCTTCGATGCATAAACAATTGGTTCATAAAATAACTACATCATCTCCCACATAGTTCTTCACTTATAGAAATCTTCTTAGAAATATAATTCATAAAATATTTCTACATAAACTAAGGAAATAAAATAATAAAGGGTGAGATTAGATTCCCATTATGGGTAAAGACAGAAGATATCAATGATCACTTATGTATAGCATAGTTATAAGGGTATGGGAAGAAGATCTTAACTTTATAAAAACATTCATTGTATAACATAGCTCAAAATAACGTGGAAGGAAATAAATCTTAGTAGTTTATAAAAAATGAATATAATGAGTTCAAATAATAATATCCATGAGAATATGACATTATAATAATATCATGTCATAAAAGGGTGGAATAAAATGTGGCATAATCATAATCATAGAAATCATATGTCAAGGATACCAACTAGTCCATTCATAACATGTTAGAGTTGGGATAACCACCAGTTTAGCAACTTTGGTCTTGGTATAACCTCTCATGTACCCAATTTTATACTGGGTATAAACTCTAATGTACACTATTTATGTTTTATTGGTATTTCCTCATTTGTACCCGATTGCACTCTTTAGAAATCCTCCCATGTACCATATTTGGAGCTTGAAAAAACTTAATATATACCCTTTTGTCTCACAAAACATTAATATTTTCCAAATATATTGGTGTGAAATATAATTCTAGGCCCACCCATGTAGTGACCCAAAGCTTGACATAAATGGACAGTACATTACATTTTTAGAATACTTAATATATAAAAAATTAGACACCCAAGGACCGTAATAGTTTAGTGTCTTTGGAAACTAGGAACGTAATATTCTAATCATGGTGAAAGATCTTCAACATCTCCCATAAAGATATTACCCTCTTGTTTTCTTACCTAAAACATATCATTATATCCTTGGGAAAAGAAAACATGTAAAGGGTGATCTCAAATTCTCAGTAAGGGTTATAATGGAGAAAATAAAACAAACCATATGCATTTGAACTTAAAAAACATGAACATAAAGTTTAAACATCAAAACCTGGAGTTGTGAAATTAATCTTGGAAGTATGTAAGGAATATATCATAAAGGAACATAAATCATGATAAAATAGAATGGTAATAAAACATGTAATTATGGAAAACCATTAAGAACTTGATATGATTTCCATAGTAGCCAAGCCATTGCTTCCAAGACCATCATAGTGTACTAAGTCCATTACTGAACCGGGTTTACTTGTTGTTCCATCCTAGTGTTGCTAAATCGGATTTACATGATGTTCCAGCCATGTCAATATCATGAGATATAAATATGTACCCAATGAATTGGAGATAGATATAGGTCCCACCCATCTCATAATGAAGTCAATCTTTTGTGCGCCACAAAGTAAACGTAAATCATTCATTATAACCCAAATATTAATATGGGTTTCATAATCATCTTCCCATCATAACATAATCCATATAAAACAAGTGGATATCATTTAATCATAAGAAAAATCAAACCATGTAAATAATAGAGACATTATACTTTGAACATAATCATACTAAATAATTTCATCTTAGATGGGAATCAATTTTTATAAAACACTTGAAATTAATTCTTGATGAAAATATCCTTTATTCATCAAAATCATTTAATTTTCACAAGATGACATGTAATTTTAAAAGAAAATCATTTTCGTGAAAATAATCATGAAATCATGTAGATTAAAATTCATGAAAATAATCCGTTATGAAACTGTAAAAATCCATTCATGCCGTAATGTTAAAAAAACATTCTTTTTTTACTTTTGCTGGAAAAGTCAAAATGTACCTCATATGGTAAAGAAAAGAAAGATTCCTTCCATACCTTGTGGTAAAAGTCATAAAATGGGTAAAAATTACTTGAAAAATACATTAAAGAATAGTAAGCACTTTATGAAAACATAAAACACCGACATGGATGATAAATATAACCCCAGTAAAAACTTACGTATAACAATCTTGAATACAAATGAGATTGCAAAATTATCCCTTGCCTTATGTCCAATTTCTTCTGTATGTGTATGAGACTCCTGTATAGTGGGTTTAAAAATATTATTAACTTGTAACAGAACAATAATAATATTTATGATAACATATATGATTCACTTACGATTGTATATTACCTCTTCATTTGTCAATTACAAGTTAAAGCAGTGTTTTGGGTAAAATCGTTTCATTTATCGTAATTGTTTGGACTTGTTGTTCTAGATATTATTATTACATATATCATTATTTAATTATTTACTGAATTTAAAACAAGATTTATATATCATATATATTCAGTATATATATATATAATAGATAGATAAATGAAATAAAATACATCGTTCATGAAGACAGTAGACTTTACGTACGCATGGACGTTGTATTCATTTCCTTATTGAATTGAATGGAATTAAGTAAATCAAACATATATGTACATAAATATATTTGCATTATTATGTCATAAATTTCATTTTTATTTATTATATAGAATTTATAATCATTCTTGAATGGTTAATAGGGAGAATGAATCTCATGGCGTCGTGGAGACGGTAATCCGTACGTACGCCCAAGCGACGATATTGTTCCCATAATTTTTGAATGGTATTGGAGTGGATTATATAATATCTCAAAATTAGTATTATGTTAAAATAATCATATATAGATATTATTTACACCATTATACCCATCCATGTATGGTGGTGGTGGAAAACCAGATAACACCGCAACGTGGAGACGGTAAGCCGTATATACGCTAGCGCGATGATTTCATTTTTTGTAGGATGGATAGAAGGTGAAATAGGTTTGTTTCATATTTATAATAACATATCAGTATATTATTTATACATATGTTATTACTTTATAATGAAACAACTAAAGAAGATGAACTAGAAGAATAAATAAATTTGAATGAATCTGTAAAGCATATTACCTCTTCTTCGACCTGCCTCTTTTAAACCTCCACTTAGGGCACTAAAGTTGATTTTTGAAGAAGCCCACTACCTCTAGTATGCTTATAGGGAAGTGGAGAAAAAAAAATTAGGTTTGGTAGAGATTGGAGGCTCAAAATTTTGTGAATAGGATAGGGAATAGGTGCGCTTTTATAAGAGAGGATATAGGCACTTTTGGAAACCTCTAAAATATAAATTTATAATAAACTCAAACCCCACTAAAAAAACAAAATGAATAAAATTAGAATATGAGATGAGATAGGGTTGTAATATCATTAGCCAATAATATTTAGATGTGTTGTGAATTTATTTTGATCATTATCAACTTGATTTTTCCTTATTTAATATATTTAATATTATTTAGGATAATAATATTCTAAATTTTAAATTGTTATGACTAATTAATTATGTGTTCTTAATTGTCCATAATTGGATACATAATGAAATTGTCGAACATATAAATTTCAATTTATAATTTTCAAATAATTTTGTGATTTTAAAAAAATTTAATAGTATGTTATTGTTATAAAGTAACACTAGTGTAAATTTTGTCACTATTCAATTATTTGAATTTTAAAAATATCCACACAGAGGATATATTCGAACAAAAGTATTTAATTGATTCATAAGATGTAATATTTATCATGAAAATTCCTGCAGAACATTAAATAATTCATAATATATTTATTTTTATATTTTCAAAACCATTTATTTGATATTTCAATCAAAAAAATAATTTATACATCACTATTGTTTCATCACTAATGATAATTATTTAATCCCTAAAAATTATAAATAAATTTCCATTATGTGGATAATTTTACTAGATTTTGGTAGACTATTTATATTCGATGTTTTATGATGTTTATCACAAAATTAAAATTATTACACTTATAAGATTATAAGAGAGTGACTTGTTGTCACTTTCATTGGTTTTAATAATAATTACATCATTTTTATGGTAAAAAGTCCATGAAATAAATATATTCCAACCCTTAAGTGATATTGTTCGACTTTTATTCATCCAATAGAATTTTTCCAGGTGTTAGGGTAATTTTATAATCTTATTTTTACCCTTAATTACCCGATTTACCTTTAACTGTTGTAAATAAAATTTACAGTAGTTTTTATTCATAATGTCTAAATATAAATAATATCCTATTAAAATAATTTAAACCTAATTATTCCAAATATGGAATCCATTTTTCCAAAATACAAACAGATATATTGCAGTATTTCATTAAAAATTAATACCACTGTTGAAAAAATTGTTTTTAAAATTTAAAAAATCGAAAAATATTGAAATGTTTTTGCCTATGAATTCGATGTAAAATTAATGATAATGTCTTAAATTATATTCAATGGTTAAAATATATTCTATTTATACATTAAAACTGTTCAATATTATAGTTTAACCATATTAATTAACTTGATGAATAAAGTTGTTTTTAATTACAATTTTGCATATATTTACTATTCATCCAAATATGAAAGGTGACAGAAAAATATTAAAAAGTTATCCAAAGTTAATTTTTATATAATTATTTCTATGAATAAGTTTATATTGTCAAGTTGAACTCGTTAATGTGTCAAAAACTAGATTTAATATGGGTGCACCATCAAAAGGCTACAAAACTGTATTTTTGGAAAAATAGTTCCTTTAGACGAAAATTTGATTATTTTCTCATAACTTTTTCTAGAATATGATTAAGATGAATTTCAATTTTAAAAAATTAAAAATGAGGTTAATACTATTCATAATGTCTAGTTCATAATAATATTAGAATAATATATCATTGTTTAGTGAAACTTGGTATTGCATACAACACACGCTACTGAGGAAGGTCGCTCTTGCGTGCAACACAATAAAAGAATAATGTTTGTGTATACTACAAGATAATACGGTGTTGTGTATAGCACAAGTTAATCATGGTTTAGTGTATGACACAAGACATCAAATAAATAAAAAATAATATTTCTCATAAAATCTCAGGGTGTTACATTCAACCCCCCTTAAAATCAATTTCGCCCTCAAAATTCATCGGGGTTATAAATGGTTTACTACCTGAATGTTTATTTCATAGAAACCAACATCATAAAAAGGAATACCAAAACTTATTTTTAAAAACAAATGTATGAAACATAACAGTTACCCAAATTAACTCATCACTAGGTTTCCACATATGAGAACTTTGTTGAAAATGTGGATATGGAAGAGAAATCTAACCATCATGTTCTGATGGAGAGTGACAAAGAACATGGCTATGAAAAAGCCAACAATCACAAATCTATAATGTTGTGATAATCTATGGTATCATATGATTCATCAGATATGAGGGTACTAAGACAACATTCTTGATTTTCAAGATCATTTCCTTAAAGTTGATAAATTTTTTCACAATGAAAAATACCACCTTGATTTTAGTGTAATATCATCATTGGTCATTCCATGAACAATTTCCACTTAATCTCTTATTTAAAGAAATGAAGTTGAATTTTTCATACTTTAAGTGTTAGAAGAACATATGATAGAATGATGGGTCATTCCATCGGTCTCAAAAAAAAGGTTAGTAAAAGTAATAAAATATACATAAGTACATCTATGGTAAGAATAGCCATATATGTTTCCAAAAATGGACTTATACTTCAACTATCATAACTCTTAATAAAATATAACTAATTTCTGCTAACTAGGGACTTCATGTAGGAATGTGGTAGGCAATAAAGGCATGTCACACATCATTTGTGGGTTTGATTCCTACATCGTTGTTCGACATGACGGTTTGTCACCCATCCTATGGGTTTTACTTTTTCAAAAACGATACTATTGTAACATTATAGAAATAATATCAAAAAGTTCTAGACTTAAATAATATTATATGATTTCTAACATAATCTATTCCAATCTTTAAGATAATCCAAAATAACTCTGTCCAACCTCATAGTATAATGAAAAGGATTACTAGAGAGGTCATCTACCAATCATGTGAATACCATAATTTATCCCCCAAATATCATAAGTTATATCTTGTTGGTCACATTCCAAACACGTGAATACCTTAGTCATGTATTCTCTTGAAACATGAATTACCATAGAACTTTAGTGAAAATATAAATTCTATCAAAAGTTAACTCTTCCCACATACCAAAATCCCGAAATTTCTATATAATCAAACGATGAT
Source organism: Viscum album (assembly GCA_963277665.1). Lineage (NCBI taxonomy): Eukaryota > Viridiplantae > Streptophyta > Magnoliopsida > Santalales > Viscaceae > Viscum > Viscum album. The sequence continues at coordinate 106,541,829 of OY728149.1, read as the reverse complement.
TTCACTTTGTCCTTATATTAGAAATGAGCTAATTAATACTATCAAACATATTATTTTCTCTTTATCCCATCATTATTCTCATATCATCTTATTTCCAAAAGTATTTCAATCACTTTTCATGGTTACTGGTACCATAAAATTATTGAAAAAAAATAAATAGATATTGCAATATTCAATAATACTATAAATGAGATTCCAAAACACTATTTTGGAATCCCGTTACATATACAATTAATCATTCCACCACTTCATTTTCATATACAAAATCAAAAATAGTGATCGCATGTAAAATAACTTTGTCAGTTGCCTTAAGAGGTCGTTTTTGTCAATCATCATTAACCCTTGGATTAGGGCATTGGTTAGCATAATGTCCCATTTCCTTGCATTTTTATAATTGAAGTGTTGGTGGTGTGTTCTCTATAATCTTTTCTCTATTCACATCATTAGCTACCTTTTTCCAATTACATCAACACTCAACTGCTTGATGACCTTATTTTCCACACCTAAAACATTTTCTATTACATTTAAGACAATATCCACCATGTTTCTTTCCACACTTCAAGCATAATGAAACATTCGTCTTCTTTTCACCATTGTTTGGAGATTTTTCCTTAAACTCCATATTTCTTTTCCTGTAAAAACCATGAGATGGATATGTAACACCAACTTCCAGTTCAACCTTGATATCATAACGCACAATTTCTTCATAGCTACTAATTTATCTTATATCTAATTCCCTTCAAAGACTTGGTTTTAAGCCACTAGAGATTCGATCAAATTTACTTTCAAGTGGGATGATAATGCCATATGCATACCTCTAAAGCCTTGTAAAAATTTCCTCGTATATACCAAAAGATTCATCATCCTTTTTCGTAATCTCACGGAACTAATTTTCCATATTTTTTCAAAGAATATGAGGGAGGTTCTTATTGAAAAACACGTTCTTGACCTTGTCCCATTCCATGGATTTATTTTCATCTTGGGGCCTTGTATTCTTAATTAGAGTCCACCACTGGTCTGTTTCATCTTCTAAACTGTTGGCAGCCCAAATGACTTTTTCATGTTCCAAAAAGTGAAGTATGGAAAATATCTTTTTAATGGTATTGATCCATTTTCAGCAATGAGTGGATCTGCAGACCCCTGAAAGAATTTGGACGTTTCCTTATTAAGGACTCAATAGAATATTGTTCCCTTCTCTGCTCATTTGGAAGTCCAGAATGATTCATAGCTTGTGTAAGTATAAAAATATTATTTTTCACTCCATCTCCCATAACATTGGTTTGTTCAGGAGGAAAATCATTGCACTTTCCATTACATTGATCTACATGTTTCATTCAGGTTCCATCCATCATCTAAAACCCAAAAAGAATAATGTGAGAGGCAAAACTCATGCTAGGAAAACAACCTAATAAAGGAGGCATACCTTCAATATAAAAATCATAGGTTTAATTCTAATAACATTATAGTAATTATAGGACTATAACCTATACTTATACTTAACCATAAAGAAATCCATAAACATACCTTAGAAATATCTCTAGGGATATCCCTAAACTTTCTGCATCCAAGTTTCCAATGGTTAACTAAACTGTTCCTCTGATACCAACTATAGAGACCAAAAGCTTGACATACATGGACATTACATTAATTTTTTGGAATACTTAATACATAAAAAAATAGACACCCAAGGACCATAATATTTTAGTGTCTTTGGAAACTCATAACATAATCTTCTAATCATGGTGAAAGATCTTCAACATCTCCTATAAAGATATTACCCTTTTGTTTTCTTATAAAAAAACCTCTCTTTATATCCTAGGGAAAATAAAACATATAAAGGGTGATATAAAATTCTCATTAAGGGTAATCATGTAGAAAATAAAACAACCATATACATTTGAACATAAAAAACATGAACATGATGTTTAAACATCAATATCATGTTTTTTGAAATAAATCTTAGAAGTATGTAAAGCATAGATCATAAATGAACATAAATCATGATAAAATACGATGGGAATAAAACATGTAATTGTGGAAAACCATAAATAACATGATATGATTTCCCTAGTATCCAGGGCTTTGCTTCCAATACCATCATAGTGGACAAAGTCCATTATTTAACAGGTTTTACTTGTCGTTCCAGCCCTGTATTATTGAACCGGATTTACTTTCCGTTCTAGTCATGTCTATCTCGTGAAATATAAATCTTTAACAAATTCATTGGAGGGTGATATTGGTGCCACAAATCTCATAATGAAATCTACCTTTCGCGTGCCACAAAATAAACATATATCATTCTTCATAACCCAATGAATAATATGGGTTTCATAATCATCATCCCATCCTAACAAAACTTATATAGAACAAATGAATATCATTTCATCATAATAAAAATATAACCATGTAAATAATAGAGACATTATACTTGGAACATAATCATACTAAATAATTCCATCTTAGATGGGAAATAGGATTGATAAAAAACATCGAATGAATTCTTGAGGAAAATGTCCTTTCTTCTTCAAAATCATTTTCTTTTCACAAAATGACATGTAATTTTAAAATAAAATAATTTTGTTGAAAATAATCATGAAATAATGTAGAGTTATATTCTTTAAAATAATGAATTATGAAACTGTAAAAATCCATTCATGTCTTACAAGTTTAAAAAACATTCTTCTCATACTTTTTATAGGAAAGTCAAATAATACCTTGTATGGTAAACAAAAGAAAGATTCCTTCCATACCTTATGGTAAAAGTCATAAAAGGGGTAAAAATTACTTTAAAAATACATTTAATAATAGTAAAAAATTTATGGAAACATAAAACACATAGAAGGATGATAAATATAACCCCAGTAAATACTTACGTATAAGCAATTTCAGATAGAAATGAGATTGCAAAATTATCCCTTACCTTATGTCCAATTTCTTCCTTATGTGTTCGAGACTCCTTTATTTTGGGAGTAAAAATATTATTAACTTGTATCAAACCATAATAATATTTTTGATATAATATATGATTCAATTATGACTTTATATTACCCATTCATTTGTCAATTCCATGTTAAAGCAGCGTTTTGGATAAAATCGTTTCATTTATCATACGTGTTTGGACTTATTGTTCATGACATTATTATTACTTATATCATGATTTAATCACTTAAAGAATGTAAAAAATGATTTATATATCATATATATTCAGTATATATATATAATAGATTGATAAATGAAATGAAATACACTGTTCCTAGAGACGGTAGACCGTACATACGCATGAACGCTGTTTTCATTTCCTTATTGAATTGAATGTACTTAAGTAAATGAAACATATATGTAAATAAATCCAGTATCATTATTATGTCATATATTTCATGATTATATATAATATATACTTTATAATCATTCATTAATGGTTAACATGGAGTATGAATTTCACCGTGTCGTGGAGACGGTACTCCGTACGTATGCCAGAGCAATGATATCTTTCCCATAATTGTTGAATGGTATTGGATTGGAATATATAATATCACAGAATTAGTATCATGTTATAATAATCATATATATTTATTATTTCCACCATTATACCCTTCCATTAAGGTGGTGGGGGAACATAGATTACACAACGGTGTGGAGACGGTAAGTCGTACGTACGCACACACGTTGATTTCGTTTTTTGTAGGATGGATAGAACGTGCAATAGGGTTGTTTAATATTTATAATAACATATAATTATATTAGAGATACTTATTTTATTACTTTATAATGAAAAAACTAAAATAGAGGAAGTAGAAGAAAAACTAATTTGAAAGAATTGGTAAAGGATGTTACCTCTTGACGCGCCACTTTTAAAGTTCCTCTTAGGGCACAAAGGTTTGTCTTTGAAGAAGGCCAAGACCTCAATTATGTTTCTATGGAATTAGATAACATAAATGGATAGGGTTTTTCTGATCTTGAAGGTTCAAAATGTTGTGAATAGGAGAGGGAGGAGGTTCCCTTTTATAAGATAAGAGAGGGAAACTTTTGGAAACCTCTAAAATATTAATTTTTAATAAATTCAACCCCCATGTAAAAACCTCCAAAATGACTCCAATTATAAGATGAGATGAGATAGGGTTTTAATCTCACCATCCTATAAAATTTAGATATGTTAGGAATTTATTTTAAACCTTATCAACTTGATTTATCCTTATTTAATCTATTTAATTTTATTTGTGTTAATAATTTTCAAAATTTTATATTGACATAAATAATTACTTCTGTGTTGTTAATTTTCCATAATTTGATACTTTATGACATTTCCAAACATATAAATTTCAATTTATAATTTTTTAATAATTTTTTTATTTTTAGACAATTTAATAATATGTTATTTTTATAAAATAACAGTAGTGTCAATTTTGTCACTATTCATATATTTGAATTTAAATAAAATCCACATAGAGGATATATTTGAACCAAAATATTTAAAACATTCATAACATGTAATATTTATCTATAAAATTCATGGAGCGCATTAAATAGTTCATATAATATTTTTTTTAAAAAATTACAACCATTTATTAGATATTTCAATCGATAAAATAATTTATACATCGCTATTGTGTCATCATTAATTATATTTATTTAATCCTTAAAAATTATAAATAAATTCACATGATGTAGATAATTTTATTAGATTTTTGGAGACTAATTATGTTCAATGTTTTATGAATATTTTCACTAAATAAAAGTTATTACACTTATAAGATTATAAGAGAGTGACATGTTGTCACTTTCTTTGGTTTTAATAATAATTAAATCATTTTCATTTTAAAAAGACCATGAAATGAATCTATTATGAACCTTAGGTGATATTGTTTGACTTTTATTCATCCAATTGAATTTTTCCAGGTGTTAGGGTAATTTTATAATCTTATTTTTACCCTCAATTGCCCGATTTACCATTAACTGTAGTAAATAAAATTTATCATAGTTACTATTCGTAATGTCTAAAAATAAAAAGTAGACTATTAAAATTATTTGGACATATTGATTCCAAATATGGAATCCATTTTTACAAATTCAAAACAGAGATTTTTCAGAATTTAATTTATAATTAATCCCACTGTTGAGAAAACGAGTTTTAAAAGTTAAAACATTGCAAAAGATTGAAATGTTTTTACCTATGAATTCAATGTAAAATTAATGATAATTTCTTAGATTCTATTAAATGGTAAAAATATAATTTATTTATACTTTAAAACCATTCAATATTATTATTGAGCCATATAAATTATCTTGATGAAACAAGTTGTTTTTAATTAAAATTTAGCGTATTTTTACTATTCATCAAAATATGAAAGTAACAGAAAAATATTAAAAAATTATCCAATGTAAATTTTTATATACTTATATCAATTAATAAGTATATTTTTTAAAATTTAACTCAGAAACGTATCAAAAACAAGATTTAAAGTGGGTGCACAATCAAAAGGTGGAATAACTGTATTTTTGGAAAAATATTCCCCTTATACAAAAAATTGATTTTGTTCTCATAAGTTGTTCTATAAAATGATTAAGATTAATTATAATGTTATAAAATTCAAAATGCGGTAAATAATAATCATACCGGCTAGTTCATAATAATATTAGAATAATATATCATTGTTTAGTGAAACTCGGCATTGTGTACAACACACGCTATTGAGGAAGGTCGCTTCTGCGTGCAACAGAAGCCAAGAATAGTGTTTGCGTATACTACAAGCTAGTATGGTGTTGCTTATAGCACAAGAAAATCTTGGTGTATCATACCACACAAGACATCTATGAGTTTCAAAATAATATTTCTAATAAAATCTCAGGGCGTTACAACCCGTCACATTGTTATATGTCTATTCATATGTATGCCACAAGATCATAAGATAAATTAAACATAATTAAACTGATGGAAAAAATGAGTGTTGACATCGAAATGTGTGTGTTAAAGGAATGGTTGAGGAAACTATGGCTGACTAAGAGTGAACATGGGCCAAAATGGCCTTAAAGTCACTCAAATAGACTACTTTTAAAAGCTCACCACCTTCACAAATGCATATTTTTTGTGATGTTCTAGGTCACATGAAGTCCTGATGGTAACCTCTGTGCAGCGTCAATATTTTTTCATGGTGGGAATCACACAACATAAAGGGTTGAGAGTAATCTTTTCAACATGTAATTCAGAATCACGGATCCCCTATCACTCATAAATATCATTATTTCTGAATATTCCCATCCATCATTAAACCCACAACCTATAAATACCCCCTTTAGTTTTACTTTTTAGGTGACACATGACCTTTCGAATTCCAAAAATTGTTTAATGTTCGTTATCCACTTAAGCATCATGAGGATATTACTTAGTATCTAATCTTCATGAAATAACATCCATCATGTTCTTAGGAGACTCTAACCACATAACAAATTCCTTAATCAGAGGCATGTTCCCATCATGGGAGAAGAAATCCCCATGAGGAATGAAATCCCTTACTGGTACTTGGAGCTTTGTGAGGCACTCATCCTTCGTTGAGCCTACTTCATGCGAACTAGGACTTCATTCCAAAACAAGGAAACTCCCTTTCACAAAGAATACTCTTTTAAGAGACCATTTTCAAAAATTAGGACCCTCCTATTTGTGAGGACCTCCTTCTAGAATCCCCAATCATCATGAATCACCTCTTCTAGGCCTCTTAGTGGTGACACTATTCAGGTGATATCTATTAACAAAGGTTGAATGCATCGACCCCAATACAAAATTTTTACATTTTCAGCTACATCCCAAGTCTCTACCTAATTGGGGCTAGACACTCTTGTGTTCCCACACTCTGTAGAGACACAAACTTGACGTACATGGACATTACATTACTTTTTTGGAATACTTAATACATAACAAAAATAGAAAACCAAGGACCGTAATAGGTTAGTGTTTTTGGAAACATGGAACACAATCTTCTAATAATGGGGAATGATCTTCAACATCTCCCATAAAGATCTTTCAATTTTTTTCATAACTAAAACCTTTCTTTATATCTTGGGAAAATAAAACATAAAAAGGATGAGCTTAAATACTCATTAAGGGTAAGCATGTAGAAAATGAAACAATCCATATACGTTTGAACTTAAAAACATGAACATAATGTTTTAACATTAAAATCTTGAGTTGTGAAATAAATATTGGTTGTACATAAGGAATAGATCATAAAGGAACATTAATCCTAATAAAATAGAATCTGAATGAAACATCTAATTGTGGAAAAAAAATTAAGCATATGATATGATTTTCATATTAGCCAAGGCATCACAGCCCAGACCATCATAGTGGACCAAGTCCATTAATGAACCATATTTACTTGTTGTTCTAGCCCTGTATTACTGAACCAGATTTATATGTAGTTCCATCCATGTCTATTCGAGAGATATAAATCTTTATCCAATTTGTTGGAGGGAGATATATGTCCCACCCATCTCATAATGAAATCATTTTTTCATGTGCCACAACATAAACCATTCAACATAACCCAAAATATAAAATGGGTTCCATAAGCATCATCCCATCATAACATAATCCATATAAAACAAATTGATATCATTTCATCATATGAAAAATCAAACCATGTAAATAATAGAGACATTATAATTGGAACATAACCATACTAAATAATGTCATTGTAGATGGAAAATAATTTTGATAAAACACTTGAAATGAATTCTTGAGGAAAATTTCCTTTCTTCTTCAAAATCATTTTATTTTCTCAAAATGCCATGAAATTTTAAAAGAAAATGATTTTGTTGAAATTAATAATGAAATTTTGTAGATAAATATTCATTGAAATAATTCTTTATGAAACTAAAAAAATTTATTCACACCCTATAAGTTAAAAAAACATTCTTCTTGTACTTTTGCCGGAAAAGTAAAAAAATACCTCGTATGGTAAACCAAAGAAAGATTCCTTCCATAGTACATAGTAAAAGTCAAAAAGGTGTAAACATGACTTTAAACACACATGGAAGAATATTAAATACTTTATGAATACATTTCTCTGAAAAATGGAAATGGATGGTAAATATAACTCCAGTAAATACTTACGTATAAACAATCTCAGATGAAAATGAAATTGTAAAATTATCCCTTAACTTATGTCCAATTTCATCCATATGTTTCCATAAGTCCTGTATAGTGGGTTTAAAACTATTATTAGCTTGTAACATAACCATAATAATATTTATGATATCATATATGATTCACTTGTGACTTTATATTACCCGTTCTTCTGTCAATTCCATGTTAAAGAAACATTTTGGGTAAAATAGTTTCATTTATCATATGTGTTTGGACATGTTGTTCTTGATATTATTACATATAAACTAGTTTAATTAATTCTATAATTTAATAAATGATTTATATATAATATATATTCAGCATATAAATATATATGACATATCGATAAATGGAATGAAATACACCATTCATGGAAACCGTTGGTCGTACGTACGCATGAACGCTGTTTTTGTTTTCTTATTAAATTTAATGGAAGTAAGTAAATAACATATACATAAATATAGTATCATTATTATGTCAAATTGTTCATGATTATTTATTATATATACTTTATAAGAATTCTTGAATGGTTAAAATAGAGAATGAATCTCATCGCGTCCTGGGGACAGTAATTCGTACATATGCACTTGCGATGATATCGTTCTCATAATTATTGAATGGAATTAAAGTGGATGATATAATATCTCAGAATTTTTATTATGTTATAAAAGTCATATATAGTTATTATTTACACCATTATACCCATCAATGTAAGGTGGTGGTGGAAAAATAGATTACACCACAGCGTGGAGACGATATTCCGTACGTATGCATGCGCGGTGATGTTGTTTTTCGTAGGATGGATAGAAGGTAAAATAGGGTTGTTTCATATTTATAATAAAATATCTGTATATTAGTGATACTTTTTTTATTACAATATAATGAAGCAAATAAATAAGAGGAAGTAGAAGAATAAATAAATTTGAAAGAATCAGTAAAGGATATTACCACTTCTTCGATGTGCCTCTTCTAAACATACTCTTAGAGCACTGAAGATTAACATTGAAGAAGACCAGGGAATCTAGTATGTTTCTAGGGAAGTCGAGAAGATAAATTTTCAAGGGTTGACCAATCTTGAAGGCTCAATGTGGTGTGAGGAGGAGAGGGAGGATGTGCCCTTTTATAAGAGATGAGAGGGGCACTTTTGGAAGCCTCTAAAATATTAATTTATAATAAACTCAAACACAACTTAAAAACCACCAAAAATGGTTCATATCTGAATATTCGATGAGATACGATTTTAATATCATCAATGAATAAGATTTAGACATGTTGGTAATTGATTTTAAACCTTATAAACGAGATTTATTTTTATTTAATCTATTTAATTTTATTTGTGGTAATAATATTCTAAATTTTAAATTGTTATAAATAAAAATTTATTTGTTTTGAATTTTCAATAATTGGATACATTATGACATTTTATACTATATAAATTTCAATTTATAATTTTTAAATACTTTTGTGATTTTTAAACAATTTTATAATATCTTATTTTTACAAAAAACATTAGTGTCAATTTTGACACTATTCATTTATTTGAATTTCAATAAAATACAAATAGAGGATATATTCAAACCAACATATTTCATAGACTCCTAACATGTCATATTAATCTATAATATTTGTGGAGAACATTAATTAGATCATATAATATTTATTTTAATTTTTTTGAAACCATTTGTTTGATATTTTAATCAATAAAATAATTCCAACATCACTAGTGTGTCATCACAAATGATACTTATATAATCCCTAAAAATTATAAATAAATTTTCATGAAGTATATAATTTTATTATATTTCATCATAATATTTATATTTGATATTTTATTAGATTTATTACTACATTAAAATTATTACACTTATAAGATATAAGAGAGTGGCATGTTGTCGCTTTCTTTGGTTTTAATAATAATTATATCATTTTCATGGTCAAAATTCCATGAAATGAATCTATTCTGACCCTTAGATGATTTGGGTAGACTTTTATTTATCCAATATAATTTTTGCAGTTGTTAGTGTAACACCCCAAGCTTCTATGGTACGCATCTCTTTGAATAATGTGATAGTGTGTGTTGTACGCAACACCGAGTTTTAACACACCATAACTAATCAAACTAGCCGTTATGAATAGTAATACCTATTTTTTGAAATTATATATATTTTATATTTCAAAATGGACTTCATTTTTGGATTCGGAATATCGAATTTAGCCTAAGGTGAAATTTTGGTACTTTTCAGATTACTTTAATATTTTGATGAATAGTGAAAATTACTAAATTTTAATTAAAAAAAACTTTTTTAATCGAAATAATTTATATTGATAAATTATGAATTTGAGTGGTTTTAAAGTATATTTAGAATATACTTTTACCATTTAAAATAATTTTTGTCATTGGACATAATTTCACAATTAAACCGAACATAAAAAAATATCAATCTTTTGATAGTTATTATATCTTAAAAACACGCTTTTTTGTTTTGACAGCGGAAATTAATTTTAAATTAATTTCTACCACTTCTATGCTTTGAATTTGGAAAAATGGATTCCATATTTGGAATCAGGATGTTCAAATTGTGTAAATAGGTAACTTTTATTTTTAGACATTTTGAAAAATTACTTCGGTAAATATTTTATTTACCATGGTTAAAGGGTAAATCTAGTAAATAAGGGTTAAAAAATAATATTATAATAATAAAAATTACCCGAAAATGTGTCCTACCCTTATTGGTTGATATAAGTTCGACCATCGGCATCTTTGGGTTGATTTTGGGACCCCATGGTGCCCCTTGTAAGTGATAGGGACACTTTATTTTAATTAAGTTAAAATGAATACAAAAATGACACAAGCATATATGTTTTAGAAAAACAATTTTTACATAGGGTTATATATGTTGGTTTTTTGATTGTAAATATTCATTTGAAATATAACACTATTTCCTACATAATTATATTTTATTTATAATTTTTAGACATTATATAATTTAATTTATTTATGACACAATGATGATGCAGTAATTACCATAATAGTGAAAAATTAAAATAATTGATATTATAAATACCCATATAAATAAAATTTGAGACTTTTAATGAATTAAAATAATTTTTTAGGTTAATATGACATGTTAGTAATGATTTAATTAACTTTTTTCGAAGTAATAATTCTGTTATGAGTTTTACAAAATTCAACTATTGAATAGTGGCAAAATTGACATAAAGGAGTTTTTGAAACAAATATTATATTATTAATTGATATTAAATTCTTAAAAATATAAGGTTGGGACAAGAGACTTATATAATGATAGTTTTATCATTAATGGACCACTTGGGGGTCGCTTGGATTTATATAGTATGTTTATTAACTATATAATATAAAAATACAAATTGACATGGTAAATGTCAAAATAATTAACTAAGAGTTAAAACTAAAATATAAGGTTAATATAGTAACACAAACCTGTCTAAATTCTATTGGATGAATGGTTTTCGACCCATCCCTACCTTAACCTTTAAATAATAAACTTTGGAGCCATTAGAAACCGAATATGAATTTATTATAAATTAATATTTCTAGCTTCTCCAAAGGTGCCCCTCACCCCTCTTATAAAAGGGCACTCCCCCTTCTCATTACTTCACACCTTCAAATATTTTTGGATCAGAAAAACTCTGCCCAAATACTCTCTCAACTTCCCTCACCTCATCCTAGAGGCCTTACTTTAGTCAGAAAGCCAACTTACGGATCCATTTTGATCAAATCAAAAGGAAGAACCCAAAGAAGAGGTAATGATTTCACCACACTTTTCCAAGTTCCTTTATTCTTCCACTTCTTCCTTCTTTGTTATTACCATTCTAAAATAATAACTCCAGTATCTTATATATACTGTGATGTTATTATAAATATGGTACCACCATATTCAGTATTCTATCCATCCTTTGAATAACATGTCACCATACGTGCGTATGTACGGCTTACCGTCTCCATGTCGTGGTGTAATTGTTATTCAATAAATTATTATTTGGATGGGTATAATAATGATGTGTAACTCATGTAAATAATAAATATAACATGATAATGATTCTTTATATATGTTATACCATCCATTTATATATTAGTTTAATATCAAAAGAATGATATTGTCACTCGTGCGTACGTACGGACTACCGTCTCCACGAACGCGATGAGATTCATTCTCCATCGTATCCATTCAAGTATAATTATCATTTGATGATTTGAAAATAATGTTTAAGGACTTGATATCATTATGGATATGAATAAGATACAACCTATCCATGACAAACTTGGCTTACGTAACACAACATATAAAAGAAAATGAGTAAGTTAACACCCGAAACAACGATAATACTAAGATACTTTTAACAAAGAAATGTTAAAAGATCATATATGATATCATATTAATATATATGATTCTTGTATAATTTAATAACAATTATTTCACCATTATACAGTAGGCTAACCTACCCTCAACCAAGGAAAAGTACAATGTAAGGGTTATTTCACAATCTCTTCACTATCCGAGGTTGTTTATACGTAATAATCTACTGGGATCTCTTTATCATCCACATCCATGTTTCTTAAAAATGTATTTTCAAAACATTTTTAATATTTAAAATAATATGGGTTACAGTCATTTATACCCTTTCTTGACTTTTTATAAGAGTTTGATAAAAGAATCTTTCCGTATTTTTCCAAACACGGTGCTTTTTAACCTTTTCGACAGAATTAAGGTAAGAATGTTTTTTAACTTATACGGCAGGTGCGGTTAATTTCCGCCGTTATAAAATCGTCGAAGCATCACTTACAAGATTATAAGATTATTTTTAAAGAAAATTTTATTTTTTATAAATATATGACTCTTAAATGATTTCAAAATAGAAGGAGATATTTCTCTAAAAAGAGTTTTGATTTCATCTATGTCAACATCCTTTGATGGATTTTACGCTTATTTGAAGTTGATTTATTATGATACAAAACTTCTATAATGTATTGAAGGTTTTGTGATACGTTTGACTGTGGATGTGATATTTTTATACCATTCATAGTTTATGGTGAAATTATTGACATTTTGTATGCTAGTTTTAATACGAATGTTTATACTATGTTTAAATTTTTTCATATGGGAATGCATTGGACTTAATATGTGACGGGTGGAGCCCGCTATAGCTCCTCGATGCATCGGTAGGTCTCATGAGACAAACTAGTGTCTTGGTACAAGGCCTGAAAAAATCTTATTTGTAGTCTTGGCACGAGGCCTTGGCTATGTGGTTATGATAGTCTGGCATTATGCATTCCATCATTATGAAATTGGTTATTGATATTGCATGTGATTATTTGATTAGTTGAATATCCATGTGAATAAGTAAATGGAATTATTTCATTTTATTTTTTACATACTATGTTTAAATTCAAGTTTAAAAGACTTTTGTTTTAGTAATACATTGCTTTAAATGTTTATTCTTATTTATGAATGTTTCTGCTATATTGTTATCCTTACTGGGCATTTGATCTCACCCCTTTTCTATGTTTTATTTTTCCCAGGATGTGAAGAAGTAAATTATGAATGACCTGCCGGGATATTCTGAGGGGATAATAGTGTGGACTATGGGGACAATATGTTGTTGTAGTAGTTTTTCACTTTATGATGTAATGTAAAACTTTATGAATATATCTAGTGTTTCCAAGTCTACTAAACCTATCAGTCTTTCGAGATTTGATCTTTCTTGTGATCATGCCAATGTTATGTAATAATGCACCAAATCTGGGTAACTGGGGTCAGGGCGTTATAGTTGGTATCAGAGGAGGTTTAGTACAAACCTTGGAAGCTAGATTTAGATAAACTCTGATTAGAGCATGTAGACCTAAGGTTAACTTTGAGGATTAGTATAGATGAACTTCCTAGAATTTTGGTATTGTAGAGATTTTGTGAGTTTTCTGTGCAATACATCCCAGTCTGGATATGAGCAGGTAGAGGCGGCTCTGGCACAGATGTACCTCGGGGTAAAACCCGAAAACACCGCTTTGAGCTAGACTCGAACGGGAACTGGTGCACGACAACGGGCATTGCTACACTCTTGGTTACGACACTCCCGGGGGATATTTTTAGGATAACTCTCATTTTCTTTACAAATCATTATGAAGGGTTTATGAGTATATTCATCCTCAAAGAAAACATTTTTTATGATTATGGATTATATCTATAAATAGTTCAATTTATGTTTAGTGTTTTATAAGTTTGGGATTATGTATTTTGATTCATAAACTAATCTAGTTTATGCCATAGTTTAGAAATGGAACCTAGTGGAAGAAATGGAAATTGTATCAATACATGCACTCCATGTAGGGATTTCCCTCCTACTCAAGATAATTATAGTGGAGCTGGTGATGCAACTGGTGTCGATCAGCTAATAACCATACTGGGACAACTCACTCAGGTTATGAATAGTATCCTTACCCATGTGGAGCACCCTGATCCGCAGCATGGAGGATCAATGTTAGATTGATTCATGAGGAATACCCCACAAATGTTCAATGGGAGTAAAAAACCCTTAGTAGCTGAGCAATGGATAAATTCCCTAGAGAAAATATTTCAGGCTTTGGGGAGTAGTGAAAGGGAAAATGTTATCATGTCAGTTTACCAACTCACTGGAGATGCTGATCAATGGTGGTCATTGATTCAAAATACGAAGGAAGATGATGAAGTATCAAATATGGAATGGAGGGAGTTCAAAGATCTGTTTTTAGAAAAATACTTTCCTCCCGACCATCGAGCAGATATGGAAAGGCAATTTCTGAGTCTGAGACAAAAGGAGGATGAGAATGTCATAAAGTATGAGGCTAACTTTACAAGGTTAGAAAGGTATGCTGGAGATTATATACGTAACCCAAGAAGTAAGATTGATCATTTCTTTGATGGGTTAAAACCATTTCTCCATCGAGCATTAGTCTCACAATCCTTCTCATCGTACGAAGACATTGTCTCATGTGCTATTAAGACCGAAAATGAATTCTCTAAGTCTTATGACTTTAAAGCAAAGAAATACATGAAGAGACCTGCTGATCAATATGGGAATGGAACTAAGGGGAAGAAGGGAAACTTTGAATATCCATCCTGTGGTAAATGTGGTAAGAAACACCCCAGTACTTGCTTGAAGGGAACGATAGTCTATTACAAGTGTGGTGAAAAAGGACACCATGCTCATGATTGGAAGGGGATGAAGGAAGCTACCAATGTTCAGTGCTACAATTTTAGGGAGATGGGGCATTATGCAAATGAATTTCCTAAGCATCAGGAGATCTTACCTCAGAAAAGGAAAAGTGATCAAGGCCAAGCTTATGCTATCACTACTGCAAAGGTAGAAGCTCTGAACGTCGTGGTGGCGGGTAATTTAATGGTTTCCTCAAGTTTAGAAAATGCATTATTTGATTCTGGATCATCGCATTGTTTCATATATTCCCAGTTTGCTAAGAAAATTAGATATTTCCAATTTGATTTAACAAGGGAGTTGTCAGTTAAAACACCTAAGGGAAGTATCATTTCAACAAAGTTTTGTGAATCAGTCGCCATTAGAGCACATAAATGTTATTTATCTGCTGATCTCATCATCATATCTATGATTGAGTTTGATATAATCCTCAGTATGGACTGGCTTTCAGATTATGATGCGAAGATTTATTGTAAGAATATAGAGGTTACGATTCTTGATGATGATGATTAGGAACACCTTATCTTTAGAGCAGAATCATCACCACGTAATTCTTTTCATGATCCACCCCCGGTATCTCAACTAAATTCAATTATTGGGGAGGAAGAGAATGAAATGACTATGGGTGAGGAAAGGAATGTTAAAATAGAGGATTTACCTGTTGTGAATGAATATGTAGATGTATTTCCGGAAGATTTACCTGGACATCCTCCAGAACGAGAAGTTGAGTTTTCCAATGATTTAATTCCTGGATCAAGGCCTATATCGAAGACCCCTTATAGAATGGCCTCTGTAGAATTTGTTGAACTAAAGAAACAACTAAAGGAGTTGAGTAATAAGGGATTTATTCTCACTAGTGTTTCTCCATGGGGAGCCCCTGTTCTTTTTGTTAAAAAGAAAGACGGATCTATGAGGTTATGTATCGACTACAGGGAGATCAATGCTATAACAATAATGAACAAGTATCCCCTACCTCGCATTGATGATTTATTTGACCAACTGTATGGAGATCAATACTTTTTAAAGATTGAACTTTGATCTGGATACCATCAGTTGTGTGTGAAGAAGGAAGACATTCCGAAGACAGCATTTCGAACCATGTACGGGCATTACGAGTTTACAGTAATGCCTTTTGGATTGATAATGCACCCTCTGTATTGATGGATCTGATGAATAGAGTTTTCAAGGAGTATCTCGATGAATTTGTGGTGGTATTTATTGATGATATCTTGGTATACTCCAAAATCTACGAAGATCATGAAAATCACTTGCGCATTATCCTAAAGACTCTGAGAAGACATGAATTATATGGGAAGTTTAGCAAGTGTGAATTATGGCTTCAGGAGATTTCTTTTCTTCACCATATTGTCTCTAAAGATGGAATCTCTGTTGATCCTTCTAAGACCAATGCAATCCAAGAATGGCCAGAACCAACGAGTATAATTGAGGTACGTAGTTTTATTGGTTTAGCAGGTTATTATCGACGATTCGTTCATAATTTTTCCCGGTTGGCTAACCCAATAACGAAGCTCACACGTAAAGGGGTTAAATTTGATTGGAAAAAAGAGTGTGAAGAATGTTTTGAAGAACTGATGAGAAGATTAGTCAATGATCCTATATTGACTCTACCATCGGGGAATTATGGGCTCGTTATTTATAGTGATTCATCGAAGAAAAGACTTGGTTGTCTCCTTATGCAGGATGATAGGGTTATTGCCTATGATTCACAATAGTTGAAAATTCATGAGCATAACTATCACTACTAGAATCTGGGTTTTTCCCCACACTTACATACCAACGGTTCTATGAAACCGTAGGTGAAGGATTGTTTAGGAAGGCTTTACCAACGGTTTACTATAACCATTGGTATTGAGGTGTATAGGAGAGGTTTTTCCCAACGGTTCATTAGATACGTTGGGATATATGTGCCTGGGTTTGTTTTTACCAACGGTTCATTAGAACTGTTGGTATAGGTGTGGTATTGGGGAGCTTTTCCCTATGGTTCTTGAGAACCGTAGGCAAAAATTGGAAAAACACATCAGTTTTCCCTACGGTTTAATGAAACTGTTGGGAAAGATTTCCCCCAAATACAGACCAGCTGAACCCCCACCCAGCCCGATTGCAGATCGATTACACACAGAGACATCGTGAATTCTACTCGGTCCCGACACTCTTTACACCCAATATCCACCTTCAATAAAACAAAATCTTATTTCACACTTCAAATTAGTAAGTTTTACCTTAGTTTTAGTGTTATTCCTCTATTTAGTTGGTGTTTGATGATTTGATTTAGGCTAAATTAGGGTTGCTGTCTACGGAACCCTTGGATTTGTTTTATGTTTTCTGTTCTACTCTTCAAACATGGTAAAGGGTTTGTTTAGTGGGGTGATATGGTACTTTTGGTTGAATTTATTTTTGTTGAAAATTGGATTTTCATTTGGATGATTTTATGTTTCAATTTGAGGTGGGGGAGGGTGTGCAGATGGGGTGGGGGAGGATATAGAGGGATATCCAAGTAGGGTGGGGGAGGGCTGTCTAGGTAGATTGGGGAGGGGGTTGGGTTGTCCAAATGGGGTGGGGGTAGGGTTGTTTGGGGTGGTGGAGGGGCTGTCTAGGTAGGGTGGGTGAGGGGGCTATCTAGATAGGGTGGGGGAGGGGGCTAGGTTGTCCAAATGGGGTGGGGGTAGGGCTGTTTGGGGTGGGGGAGGGGCTGTCGAGGGGCTATCTAGGTAGGGTGGGGTAGGGGCTGGGTTGTCTAAATGGGGTGGGGGTAGGGCAGTTTGGGGTGGGGTAGGGGCTCTCTAGGTAGGGTGGGGGAGGGGGCTGTCAAGGTAGGGTGGGGGAGGGGGCTGGGTTGTCCAAATGGGGTGGGGGTAGGGCTGTTTGGGCTGGGGTAGGGGCTGTCTAGGTAGGGTGGGGGAGGGGGATGGGTTGTCCAAATTGGGTGGGGATAGGGCTGTTTGGGGTGGGGGAGGGGATGTCTAGGTAGGGTTGAGGAGGGAGCTGTCTAGGTAGGGTGGGGGAGGGGGCTGGGTTGTCCAAATAGGGTGCGGGTAGGGCTGTTTGGGGTGGGGGAGGGTATGCAGGTTGGGTGGGGGTGGGTGTCCAGGCAGGGTTGTCCAAGTGGGGTGGGGAGGGTGTGAAGGTGGGGTGGGGGAGGGGATGTCTAGGTAGGGTGGGGGGATGGGTTGTCCAAGTGGGGTGACGGTAGGGCTGCCCAGGTGGGGTGGGGTGGCTGGGTTTTCCAAGTGGGTTGTGGGGGGTAGGGGTGTCCAGGTACGGTGTGGGGGGGGGGCTGGGTTTTCCTTGTACCCCGGACAACCCCCCAAACACCCCCCTAGACAGCCCCCCGAACATCCCCCGAACAGCCCCCAGAAAACCCTTCGAACACCCCCCGGACAGCCCCCACCCACCTCCTTGTACCCTGGACAACCCCCCGAACACCCCCCGGATAGCCCCCCGAACATCCCCCGAACAGCCCCCGGACAACCCTCCGAACACCCCCCAGACAGCCCCTAGACAGCCCACCAAACAGCCCCCCTCCTCCCTGGACCCCAGACAGCCCCCCGGACAACCCTCCGAACACCCCCCGGACAGCCCCTAAACAGCCCCTCGAACAGCCCCCCCCCCTCCTCCCTGGACCCAGGACAGCACCCAGGACAGCTGTAGAGACCCGAAGCTTATCGTACATGGACATTACATTACTTTTGCGGAATACTTAGTACATAACAAAAACACACACACAAGGATCGTAATAGTTTAGTGTCTTTGGAAACTCGGAACGTAATCTTCTAATCGTGGTGAAAGATCTTCAATATCTCCCATAAAGATCTTCCCTTTTTTTTTACCTATAAACCTTTCTTTATATCCTGGGGAAAAGAAAACATAAAAGGGTGAGCTCAAATGCTCAGTAAGGGTAAACAAAAGAAATATCAATCACATCATATACAAAAGAACATAGCTTTTTTGGAAATCTTAACCTGCAAAAGAGCTCATAATATCATAACATGGGATAAATCATAGAAGTGAAAATGAGATCCCCATAATCATAACATAAAACTTGAAACTTTGTGGCATGCACACATAATCATGGAAAATCATTTCTTGTTAGTCATGACTCATTGCCAAGACTATCTTAGTGGACAAAGTCCCTTTCTGAACCGAGTTCACTCCTCGTTTCAGTCCTGTATCACTGAACCGAAATAACCTTCCGTTCCAGCCATGTCTATCTCATGAGATATAAAATCATTACCCAATGCATTGGAGGGAGATATAGGTCCCACCCATCTTATAATGAATCCTTTCTTATGTGTGCCACATAATCATAAAACATACATCATCGCATAACACATATAACAAAAATGGGATTCTTGAAACATCATGACATCATAAATCAATTCATATATGATAAAGGAATTCATAAACATAATTCCATCACAACATAGTCAAACCAATGTAAAAATAGGGATAGAAACAGAACCCTTTATTATCTTAGATGGAAAATAATTTTGATAAAACACTTGAATTGAATTCTTGAGGAAAATATCCTTTCTTCTTCAAAATCAATTTCTTTTCACAAAACATCATTCAATTTTAAAAGAAAGAGATTTTATTGAAAATAGTCATGAAATCTTTTAGAGGAAGCTTCATTAAAATAAGGCTTTATAAAACAGTAGAAATCCGTTCGTGCCGTATAAGTTAAAAAAAACATTCTTCGTACTTTTGTCGGAAAAGTCAAAAAGTACCTCGTACGAAAAACGACAAAAGATTCCTTTCATACGTATTACTAAAAACTCACCGAAGGGTAAAAATGGATTTAAACAATTTTAGGTGGATGGAAATAATATTACATATTGATAAAACATGGATGTGGATGATAAAATACACCCCAGTAAATACTTACGAATAAACAATCTCGGATAAAAATGAGATTGTGATATTTCCCTTACCTTAGGTCCGACTTGCTTTGTAAGTCTCCGAACCTCCTGTATAATGATTTAAATCATGTTATTGAATTATTAAAGAATCATATTCATTGTTATGATATCATATATGGTTCACTTATGACATTATATTACCCGTTCTTTTGTAAATTCCATGTTAAAGAAGCGTTTTGGGTAAAATCGTTTCATTTATCGTAGGTGTTTTGACTTGTTGTTCTTGACATAATTATTTCTTATATCATGATTTACTTACTTCCAGAATATAAAATATGATTTATATATCATATATATTCAGTATATATATATATATAATAGGTAGATAAATAAAATGAAAAACACCGTTCATGGAGACGGTAGTCCGTACGTACGCATGAACGCTGTTTTCCTTTCCTTATTGTCTTGAAATGGAAGTAAGTAGATGACATACATATGTATATATATACATAAATCCAGTAGCTTTATAATGTCATATATTTCATTATTATTTCTTATATATACATTATAATCATTCTTAAATGGTTAACATGGAGAATGAATCTCATCGCGTCGTGGAGACGGTATTCCGTACGTACGCACGAGCGATGATATCATTTCTATAAATATTGAATTGAATTGGAGTGGATTATACAATATATCAGAATCAATATGATGTTGTAATAACTATTTATAGTTATTCTTTACACCATTATACCCATCCATGTAAGGTGGTGGTGGAAAATAGATTACACCACGGCGTGGAGACGGTATTCCGTACGTACGCACGCGTGGTGATTTCTTTTTCCGTAGGATGGATAGATGGTGAAATAGGGTTGTTTCATACTTATAATAACATATAAGTATATGAGTGATACTGATGTTATTACTTCATAATGAAACAACCTAAGAAGAAGAAGTGGAAGAAGAAATAAAGATGAAAGAATTGGTAACGGTAATTACCTCTTCTTTGAAGTGCCTCTTTGAGACCTCCTCTTAGGGCACTAAAATTGGACTTTGAGGAAGACCAGAACCTCTAGGATGTTTCTAGGGAAGTGGAGAGGAGAAATTGGCAGGGGTTGGCCGAGCTTGAGTGCTCAAATTTGTGTGAGGAGGAGGGGGAGGAGGTGTACTTTTATAGGGGAGGAGAGGGGCACCTTAGGAATATCTCAAACTATTATTTTATATTAAAGTCAAAATCGGTTTATAATGGTTTCAAAGGGTCTTATTTCGAAGCTAAAGTGGGGATGGGTCGAAATCCTATCAACCAATAAGATTTAGACAAGTTTAGGTTCTTATTTTAACCTTATCAATTAGATTTAACTCTAAGTTAAATAATTTAACTTTTACCGTGTCTTTTTGTGTTCTTTCACTATATGGTTAATACACTTACTATAACATGCCAAACCAACCCCAAATTGTATATTATTAATACATATATCCTTATCTAAGTCATTTGGCCGAACCTTAGATTTTTAGGAATAAGATAACAATTAATAATATAATATTTGATTTAAAAACTCTTTTGTGTCAATTTTGACACTATTTGATATATGATTTTTTTGAAAGTCATAACAGAATTATATGTTCGAACCAAGTTGATTAAATCAACAATAATATATCATAGTAACCTAGAAAATTAGTGGAATTCATAAAAAGTCTTAAATTACATTTATTTTGGTATTTATATTATCAATTATGTTAATATTTCATAAATAAGATAATTACTGCATCATCTTTGTGTCATAAATAAATTATATTATTTGATGTCTAAAAATTACAAATAAAATACCATCATGTAGGAAATCTTTTTATCTTTCTAATGAATATTTATAGTCGAATTTATCTTATGTATAACCCCATATTAAAAATGATTTACTTATTAAACTTTGATTTTAACTATTTTAACCCTTCTTTAAATAAATTAATAATAAATGTCCTAATCTAATCCAAGTGGGCCTAAATGGTCATATTTTATTCCTAAGTTTGTTTTTGGTCGAATTACACTTGTCCAATAGAATTAGGACATGTGTTAGGGTAATATTAATATCATATTTACCCTTAGTTACCCTATTTACTATTTACCGTGGTAAAAAAAGTAAAAAGTTACTATTCACCAAAACATTATTTTCATCTCATTGAATCACATTTTAGTCCTTGATATTAACCGTGTCTCTCGGATTTTCGAAATTCCATTCACAGAAGCGGTAAAATTAAGTTTTATGCAAAATTCAGTTTTTAACCTACCACTTAGTAGTTTCACTATTCATCAAAAATTGATGTTTTTCAGAACAATGCCAAAATTTCATCCCAAGCTATATTTCATATTCCGAATTCAAAAATGAAGTCTATTTTACCAAATTCATAACATATTAATTAATTTTATAATTAAATCCCGCTGTTAAAAAAAATAGCGTGTTTTTAAGAAACAATATCTATCAAAAGATTGACACTTGTTTATGTCTAGTTTAAATGTGAAACTACATCCAATGACCAACATTGTATTAAATTGTAAAAATATATTCTAAATATACTTTAAAACCACTCAAATTAATGATTTATCACTATTAATTATTTCGATTAAAAAAGTTGTTTTTAATTATAATTTAGTAATTTTCACTATTCATCAGAATATGAAAGTTATCCGAAAAGTACCAAAAATTCACCTTAGGCTAAATTCGATACTCCGAATCCAAAAATAAAGTTCATTTTGAAAAATAAGATTTACTGGATTTCAAAAAGTGGTTATTACTATTCATAACGGCTAGTTTTAATAATATTTTTATAGCATATCGTTGTTTAGTGAAACTCGGTATTGCGTACTACACACGCTATCGAGGAAGGTCGCGATTGCGTGTAATGAAAGTCAAGTCAAGGATGTGTGTTGTGCATGCTCCTTTTGGTGTAGCGTACAACACAAGACATTAATAAAATTAAAAAGAATATTTTTTTATAAAATCTTGGGCTGTTACATTCTACCCCACTTAAAATGAATTTCGCCCTCGAAATTCGTCGGGGTTATAAATGGTTTACTATTTGAAAGTTTCTTTAATAGAAACCCACATCGTAAAAGGGAATACCAAAACTTGGCTTTAAAAACTAAAGTATGAAATGTAACGACTACCCAAATAAACTAATCACTGGGTTTCCACATAGGTGAAAATATGGATATGGAAGAGAAATCTAACCATCATGTTCTGATGGAGAGTGGTAGAGAACATGGCTATGGAAAATCCAGTAATCACAAATCCATAAATTTGTGACGATCTAAGGTACCATCTGATTCATCAGGTATAAGATCACTAGGACAACATTTTTGGTTTTCAAGATCATTTCCCTAAAGTTGAAAATTTGAATTAGAATAAATACTTACTTTATTTTGATACAATATCACTGTTGTTCGTGCCTTGAACAATTTCCACTTCATCTCTTAAATAAATGAAGTTGAATTTGTTATTCGTGAAGTGTTAGCAGATCATGTGATAGAATGACGGGTCATTCCATCTGTCTCAAACAAAAGGTAAGCAAAAGTTATTAAATATACATAAGTCATTCTATAGTGAGATTAATCATATATAGTTCTTAAAATGGACTTATACTTCATATATCATACTGCTTAATATAATAAAACTAGTTTCTACTAAACAGGGACTTCCTGTAGGCCAGTGGTAGGCGATAAAGGCCAGTCGCACTTTGGTTGTGGGTTCGATTCCTACAGCCTTGTCCGAAGCGATGGGCTGTCGCCCGTCCTGCAGGTTGTCCTTTTTCTAAAACTACGTTACTATAACATCCCATCAATAATATCGAAAATCTTCTATCCTTAAACAATACTAACTTATGTACAACATAATCCAGTCTAATCTTTAGGCTTATACATAATACTGCAGTCCACTCTCATAATATAGTGACATCGATTACCAGAGATTTAATACTGTCGTTGATCCCCACATATCATAAGATATGTCTTGTTGGTCACATTCCAAACATTCAAAGTCCTTAATCGTGTATTCTCTTGAATACCTTAGTGAAAACATGAGTGCAGTTAAAAGTTAACACTTTCCACATACCAAAATCCTCAAAATTCTATATACTCAAACCATGATATCACTTAGTCCTTATATCAATCATGAGCTCATGAATACTATTAAACATTTCATTTTCTCGTCTTCATTATGCGCATATCATCTTATTTCCAAAAAAATATCTCAATCACTTTGAATACCACATCAATAAATATTGCAATACTCAATGATAGAACATTATCCCATTACATAAACACTTAATCATTCCACCACATCGTTGTCATATTCAACATTGCCAATAGTGATCGCATGTGATTTCCCTTTGTCCTTTGCCTTCAGTGGTTGCTCATGTTGATCATCACTAACCCTTGGATTAGGGAAATTATTAGCATAATGCCCCATTTCCTTGCACTTGAAGCATTGAAGTGTTGGCGGTGCGTTCTCTGCAGTGTTTGCTTTATTCACATCATTAGAAACCCTTTTTCCATTACTTCGACACTCAGCTGCTCGATGACCTTCTTTTCCACACTTAAAACATTTTCTAGTCCCTTTAAGACAATCTCCACCATGCTTCTTTCCACACTTTGTGCATAAGGAAACATTCATCTTCTTTTCACCATTATTCTGAGATTTCTCCTTGAACTCCATCTTTCGTTTCTTGTCAAAACCATGAGATGGATATGTAACACCAACTTCCATTTCTACCTTGATAGCACAACGCACAATTTCTTCATAGCTACTGAAGTCTCTTATAGCTAATGCCCTTCGAAGACTTGGTTTTAAGCCACTGAAAAATCGATCAACTTTACTTTCAGGTTAGATGATAATTCCAGAAGCATACCTTGCAAGTCTTGTAAAATTTGCTTCATAGGTACCAACAGATTCATCGTCCCTTTGCTTCAGTTCAAGAAACTCTTTCTCCATCTTTGTTCGAAGAATACGAGGGAAGTACTTACTGAAAAACAAGTTCTTGAACTCGTCCCATTCCATGGACTCAATTTCATCTCTTGGCCTCGTATTCTTGATAAGATTCCACCATTGATCAGCTTCACCTTCCAAACGATATACTGCTAAGATGACTTTATCATGATCAGAACATTGAAGAACTGAAAATATCTTTTCAGTAGTACTGATCCATTGTTCAGCCACAAGTGGATCAGAAGACCCACTGAAAGAAGGTGGACGTTGCCTCATGAAGGACTCAATAGAATATTGTTCCCTTCTCTGCTCATTTGGAAGTCCAGAATGATTCATAGCTTGTGTAAGTATAGCAATAAGATTTTGCACTCCATCTCCCATAACATTTGTTTGTTCAGGAGGGCAATCATTGCATTGTCCATTGCATTGATCAACACGGTTCCTTCGGGTTCCAGCCATCGTCTAAAACCCAAAAAGAATAGTGTGAGAGGAAAAAATCATGCTAGGGAAAACAACATAATAAAGGGGAAGTACCTTCAATATCCAACATCTTAGGTTTAATTATATGATCGTTAGCGTAATTCTATTACTATAACCTATACGTATACTTATCCCTAGGGACATCCCTAGACATACCTTAGAAATATCTCTAGGGATCTCACTAACGTTTTCGCATCCTAGTTTCCAAAGGTTGACTAAACCTTTCCTCTGATACCAACTGTAGAGACCCGAAGCTTATCGTACATGGACATTACATTACTTTTGAGGAATACTTAGTACATAACAAAAACACACACACAAGGATCGTAATAGTTTAGTGTCTTTGGAAACTCGGAACGTAATCTTCTAATCGTGGTGAAAGATCTTCAATATCTCCCATAAAGATCTTCCCTTTTTTTTTACCTATAAACCTTTCTTTATATCCTGGGGAATAGAAAACATAAAAGGGTGAGCTCAAATGCTCAGTAAGGGTACACAAAAGAAATATCAATCACATCATATACAAAAGAACATAGCTTTTTTGGAAATCTTAACCTGCAAAAGAGCTCATAATATCATAACATGGGATAAATCATAGAAGTGAAAATGAGATCCCCATAATCATAACATAAAACTTGAAACTTTGTGGCATGCACACATAATCATGGAAAATCATTTCTTGTTAGTCATGACTCATTGCCAAGACTATCTTAGTGGACAAAGTCCCTTTCTGAACCGAGTTCACTCCTCGTTTCAGTCCTGTATCACTGAACCGAAATAACCTTCCGTTCCAGCCATGTCTATCTCATGAGATATAAAATCATTACCCAATGCATTGGAGGGAGATATAGGTCCCACCCATCTTATAATGAATCCTTTCTTATGTGTGCCACATAATCATAAAACATACATCATCGCATAACACATATAACAAAAATGGGATTCTTGAAACATCATGACATCATAAATCAATTCATATATGATAAAGGAATTCATAAACATAATTCCATCACAACATAGTCAAACCAATGTAAAAATAGGGATAGAAACAGAACCCTTTATTATCTTAGATGGAAAATAATTTTGATAAAACACTTGAATTGAATTCTTGAGGAAAATATCCTTTCTTCTTCAAAATCAATTTCTTTTCACAAAACATCATTCAATTTTAAAAGAAAGAGATTTTATTGAAAATAGTCATGAAATCTTTTAGAGGAAGCTTCATTAAAATAAGGCTTTATAAAACAGTAGAAATCCGTTCATGCCGTATAAGTTAAAAAAAACATTCTTCGTACTTTTGTCAGAAAAGTCAAAAAGTACCTCGTACGAAAAACGACAAAAGATTCCTTTCATACGTATTACTAAAAACTCACCGAAGGGTAAAAATGGATTTAAACAATTTTAGGTGGATGGAAATAATATTACATATTGATAAAACATGGATGTGGATGATAAAATACACCCCAGTAAATACTTACGAATAAACAATCTCGGATAAAAATGAGATTGTGATATTTCCCTTACCTTAGGTCCGACTTGCTTTGTAAGTGTCTGAACCTCCTGTATAATGATTTAAATCATGTTATTGACTTATTAAAGAATCATATTCATTGTTATGATATCATATATGGTTCACTTATGACATTATATTACCCGTTCTTTTGTAAATTCCATGTTAAAGAAGCGTTTTGGGTAAAATCGTTTCATTTATCGTAGGTGTTTTGACTTGTTGCTCTTGACATAATTATTACTTATATCATGATTTACTTACTTCCAGAATATAAAATATGATTTATATATCATATATATTCAGTATATATATATATATAATAGGTAGATAAATAAAATGAAAAACACCGTTCATGGAGACGGTAGTCCGTACGTACGCATGAACGCTGTTTTCCTTTCCTTATTGTCTTGAAATGGAAGTAAGTAGATGACATACATATGTATATATATACATAAATCCAGTATCTTTATAATGTCATATATTTCATTATTATTTCTTATATATACATTATAATCATTCTTAAATGGTTAACATGGAGAATGAATCTCATCGCGTCGTGGAGACGGTATTCCGTACGTACGCACGAGCGATGATATCATTTCTATAAATATTGAATTGAATTGGAGTGGATTATAAAATATATCAGAATCAATATGATGTTGTAATAACTATTTATAGTTATTCTTTACACCATTATACCCATCCATGTAAGGTGGTGGTGGAAAATAGATTACACCACGGCGTGGAGACGGTATTCCGTACGTACGCACGCGTGGTGATTTCTTTTTCCGTAGGATGGATAGATGGTGAAATAGGGTTGTTTCATACTTATAATAACATATCAGTATATGAGTGATACTTATGTTATTACTTCATAATGAAACAACCTAAGAAGAAGAAGTGGAAGAAGAAATAAAGATGAAAGAATTGGTAACGGTAATTACCTCTTCTTTGAAGTGCCTCTTTGAGACCTCCTCTTAGGGCACTAAAATTGGACTTTGAGGAAGACCAGAACCTCTAGGATGTTGCTAGGGAAGTGGAGAGGAGAAATTGGCAGGGGTTGGCCGAGCTTGAGTGCTCAAATTGGTGTGAGGAGGAGGGGGAGGAGGTGTCCTTTTATAGGGGAGGAGAGGGGCACCTTAGGAATATCTCAAACTATTATTTTATATTAAAGTCAAAATCGGTTTATAATGGTTCCAAAGGGTCTTATTTCGAAGCTAAAGTGGAGATGGGTCGAAATCCTATCAACCAATAAGATTTATACAAGTTTAGGTTCTTATTTTAACCTTATCAATTAGATTTAACTCTAAGTTAAATAATTTAACTTTTACCGTGTCTTTTTGTTTTCTTTCACTATATGGTTAATACACTTACTATAACATGCCAAACGAACCCCAAATTGTATATTATTAATACATATATCCTTATCTAAGTAATTTGGCCGAACCTTAGATTTTTAGGAATAAGATAACAATTAATAATATAATATTTGATTTAAAAACTCTTTTGTGTCAATTTTGACACTATTTGATATATGATTTTTTTGAAAGTCATAACAGAATTATATGTTCGAACCAAGTTGATTAAATCAACAATAATATATCATAGTAACCTAGAAAATTAGCGGAATTCATAAAAAGTCTTAAATTACATTTATTTTGGTATTTATATTATCAATTATGTCAATATTTCATAAATAAGATAATTACTGCATCATCTTTGTGTCATAAATAAATTATATTATATGATGTATAAAAATTACAAATAAAATACCATCATGTAGGAAATCTTTTTAGCTTTCTAATGAATATTTATAGTCGAATTTATCTTATGTATAACCCCATATTAAAAATGATTTACTTATTAAACTTTGATTTTAACTATTTTAACCCTTCTTTAAATAAATTAATAATAAATGTCCTAATCTAATCCAAGTGGGCCTAAATGGTCATATTTTATTCCTAAGTTTGTTTTTGGTCGAATTTAACTTGTCCAATAGAATTAGGACATGTGTTAGGGTAATATTAATATCATATTTACCCTTAGTTACCCTATTTACTATTTACCGTGGTAAAAAAAAGTAAAAAGTTACTATTCACCAAAAAATTATTTTCATCTCATTGAATCACATTTTAGTCCTTGATATTAACCATGTCTCTCGGATTTTCGAAATTCCATTCACAGAAGCGGTAAAATTAAGTTTTATGCAAAATTCAGTTTTTAACCTACCACTTAGTAGTTTCACTATTCATCAAAAATTGATGTTTTTCAGAACAATGCCAAAATTTCATCCCAAGCTATATTTCATATTCTGAATTCAAAAATGAAGTCTATTTTACCAAATTCATAACATATTAATTAATTTTATAATTAAATCCCGATGTTAAAACAAATAGCGTGTTTTTAAGAAACAATATCTATCAAAAGATTGACACTTGTTTATGTCTAGTTTAAATGTGAAACTACATCCAATGACCAACATTGTATTAAATTGTAAAAATATATTCTAAATATACTTTAAAACCACTCAAATTAATGATTTATCACTATTAATTATTTCGATTAAAAAAGTTGTTTTTAATTATAATTTAGTAATTTTCACTATTCATCAGAATATGAAAGTTATCCGAAAAGTACCAAAAATTCACCTTAGGCTAAATTCGATACTCCGAATCCAAAAATAAAGTTCATTTTGAAAAATAAGATTTACTGGATTTCAAAAAGTGGTTATTACTATTCATAACGGCTAGTTTTAATAATATTTTTATAGCATATCGTTGTTTAGTGAAACTCGGTATTGCGTACTACACACGCTATCGAGGAAGGTCGCGATTGCGTGTAATGCAAGTCAAGTCAAGGATGTGTGTTGTGCATGCTCCTTTTGGTGTAGCGTACAACACAAGACATTAATAAAATTAAAAAGAATATTTTTTTATAAAATCTTGGGCTGTTACATTCTACCCCCCTTAAAATGAATTTCGCCCTCGAAATTCGTCGGGGTTATAAATGGTTTACTATTTGAAAGTTTCTTTAATAGAAACCCACATCGTAAAAGGGAATACCAAAACTTGGCTTTAAAAACTGAAGTATGAAATGTAACGACTACCCAAATAAACTAATCACTGGGTTTCCACATAGGTGAAAATATGGATATGGAAGAGAAATCTAACCATCATGTTCTGATGGAGAGTGGTAGAGAACATGGCTATGGAAAATCCAGTAATCACAAATCCATAAATTTGTGACGATCTAAGGTACCATCTGATTCATCAGGTATAAGATCACTAGGACAACATTTTTGGTTTTCAAGATCATTTCCCTAAAGTTGAAAATTTGAATTAGAATAAATACTTACTTTATTTTGATACAATATCACTGTTGTTCGTGCCTTGAACAATTTCCACTTCATCTCTTAAATAAATGAAGTTGAATTTGTTATTCGTGAAGTGTTAGCAGATCATGTGATAGAATGACGGGTCATTCCATCTGTCTCAAACAAAAGGTAAGCAAAAGTTATTAAATATACATAAGTCATTCTATAGTGAGATTAATCATATATAGTTCTTAAAATGGACTTATACTTCATATATCATACTGCTTAATATAATAAAACTAGTTTCTACTAAACAGGGACTTCCTGTAGGCCAGTGGTAGGCGATAAAGGCCAGTCGCACTTTGGTTGTGGGTTCGATTCCTACAGCCTTGTCCGAAGCGATGGGCTGTCGCCCGTCCTGCAGGTTGTCCTTTTTCTAAAACTACGTTACTATAACATCCCATCAATAATATCGAAAATCTTCTATCCTTAAACAATACTAACTTATGTCCAACATAATCCAGTCTAATCTTTAGGCTTATACATAATACTGCAGTCCACTCTCATAATATAGTGACATCGATTACCAGAGATTTAATACTGTCGTTGATCCCCACATATCATAAGATATGTCTTGTTGGTCACATTCCAAACATTCAAAGTCCTTAATCATGTATTCTCTTGAATACCTTAGTGAAAACATGAGTGCAGTTAAAAGTTAACACTTTCCACATACCAAAATCCTCAAAATTCTATATACTCAAACCATGATATCACTTAGTCCTTATATCAATCATGAGCTCATGAATACTATTAAACATTTCATTTTCTCGTCTTCATTATGCGCATATCATCTTATTTCCAAAAAAATATCTCAATCACTTTGAATACCACATCAATAAATATTGCAATACTCAATGATAGAACATTATCCCATTACATAAACACTTAATCATTCCACCACATCGTTGTCATATTCAACATTGCCAATAGTGATCGCATGTGATTTCCCTTTGTCCTTTGCCTTCAGTGGTTGCTCATGTTGATCATCACTAACCCTTGGATTAGGGCAATTATTAGCATAATGCCCCATTTCCTTGCACTTGAAGCATTGAAGTGTTGGCGGTGCGTTCTCTGCAGTGTTTGCTTTATTCACATCATTAGAAACCCTTTTTCCATTACTTCGACACTCAGCTGCTCGATGACCTTCTTTTCCACACTTAAAACATTTTCTAGTCCCTTTAAGACAATCTCCACCATGCTTCTTTCCACACTTTGTGCATAAGGAAACATTCATCTTCTTTTCACCATTATTCTGAGATTTCTCCTTGAACTCCATCTTTCGTTTCTTGTCAAAACCATGAGATGGATATGTAACACCAACTTCCATTTCTACCTTGATAGCACAACGCACAATTTCTTCATAGCTACTGAAGTCTCTTATAGCTAATGCCCTTCGAAGACTTGGTTTTAAGCCACTGAAAAATCGATCAACTTTACTTTCAGGTTGGATGATAATTCCAGAAGCATACCTTGCAAGTCTTGTAAAATTTGCTTCATAGGTACCAACAGATTCATCGTCCCTTTGCTTCAGTTCAAGAAACTCTTTCTCCATCTTTGTTCGAAGAATACGAGGGAAGTACTTACTGAAAAACAAGTTCTTGAACTCGTCCCATTCCATGGACTCAATTTCATCTCTTGGCCTCGTATTCTTGATAAGATTCCACCATTGATCAGCTTCACCTTCCAAACGATATACTGCTAAGATGACTTTATCATGATCAGAACATTGAAGAACTGAAAATATCTTTTCAGTAGTACTGATCCATTGTTCAGCCACAAGTGGATCAGAAGACCCACTGAAAGAAGGTGGACGTTGCCTCATGAAGGACTCAATAGAATATTGTTCCCTTCTCTGCTCATTTGGAAGTCCAGAATGATTCATAGCTTGTGTAAGTATAGCAATAAGATTTTGCACTCCATCTCCCATAACATTTGTTTGTTCAGGAGGGCAATCATTGCATTGTCCATTGCATTGATCAACACGGTTCCTTCGGGTTCCAGCCATCGTCTAAAACCCAAAAAGAATAGTGTGAGAGGCAAAAATCATGCTAGGGAAAACAACATAATAAAGGGGAAGTACCTTCAATATCCAACATCTTAGGTTTAATTATATGATCGTTAGCGTAATTATATTACTATAACCTATACGTATACTTATCCCTAGGGACATCCCTAGACATACCTTAGAAATATCTCTAGGGATCTCACTAACGTTTTCGCATCCTAGTTTCCAAAGGTTGACTAAACCTTTCCTCTGATACCAACTGTAGAGACCCGAAGCTTATCGTACATGGACATTACATTACTTTTGCGGAATACTTAGTACATAACAAAAACACACACACAAGGATCGTAATAGTTTAGTGTCTTTGGAAACTCGGAACGTAATCTTCTAATCGTGGTGAAAGATCTTCAATATCTCCCATAAAGATCTTCCCTTTTTTTTACCTATAAACCTTTCTTTATATCCTGGGGAAAAGAAAACATAAAAGGGTGAGCTCAAATGCTCGGTAAGGGTAAACAAAAGAAATATCAATCACATCATATACAAAAGAACATAGCTTTTTTGGAAATCTTAACCTGCAAAAGAGATCATAATATCATAACATGGGATAAATCATAGAAGTGAAAATGAGATCCCCATAATCATAACATAAAACTTGAAACTCTGTGGCATGCACACATAATCATGGAAAATCATTTCTTGTTAGTCATGACTCATTGCCAAGACTATCTTAGTGGACAAAGTCCCTTTCTGAACCGAGTTCACTCCTCGTTTCAGTCCTGTATCACTGAACCGAAATAACCTTCCGTTCCAGCCATGTCTATCTCATGAGGTATAAAATCATTACCCAATGCATTTGAGGGAGATATAGGTCCCACCCATCTTATAATGAATCCTTTCTTATGTGTGCCACATAATCATAAAACATACATCATCGCATAACACATATAACAAAAATGGGATTCGTGAAACATCATGACATCATAAATCAATTCATATATGATAAAGGAATTCATAAACATAATTCCATCACAACATAGTCAAACCAATGTAAAAATAGGGATAGAAACAGAACCCTTTATTATCTTAGATGGAAAATAATTTTGATAAAACACTTGAATTGAATTCTTGAGGAAAATATCCTTTCTTCTTCAAAATCAATTTCTTTTCACAAAACATCATTCAATTTTAAAAGAAAGAGATTTTATTGAAAATAGTCATGAAATCTTTTAGAGGAAGCTTCATTAAAATAAGGCTTTATAAAACAGTAGAAATCCGTTCGTGCCGTATAAGTTAAAAAAAACATTCTTCGTACTTTTGTCGGAAAAGTCAAAAAGTACCTCGTACGAAAAACGACAAAAGATTCCTTTCATACGTATTACTAAAAACTCACCGAAGGGTAAAAATGGATTTAAACAATTTTAGGTGGATGGAAATAATATTACATATTGATAAAACATGGATGTGGATGATAAAATACACCCCAGTAAATACTTACGAATAAACAATCTCGGATAAAAATGAGATTGTGATATTTCCCTTACCTTAGGTCCGACTTGCTTTGTAAGTGTCCGAACCTCCTGTATAATGATTTAAATCATGTTATTGACTTATTAAAGAATCATATTCATTGTTATGATATCATATATGGTTCACTTATGACATTATATTACCCGTTCTTTTGTAAATTCCATGTTAAAGAAGCGTTTTGGGTAAAATCGTTTCATTTATCGTAGGTGTTTTGAGTTGTTGTTCTTGACATAATTATTACTTATATCATGATTTACTTACTTCCAGAATATAAAATATGATTTATATATCATATATATTCAGTATATATATATATATAATAGGTAGATAAATAAAATGAAAAACACCGTTCATGGAGACGGTAGTCCGTACGTACGCATGAACGCTGTTTTCCTTTCCTTATTGTCTTGAAATGGAAGTAAGTAGATGACATACATATGTATATATATACATAAATCCAGTAGCTTTATAATGTCATATATTTCATTATTATTTCTTATATATACATTATAATCATTCTTAAATGGTTAACATGGAGAATGAATCTCATCGCGTCGTGGAGACGGTATTCCGTACGTACGCACGAGCGATGATATCATTTCTATAAATATTGAATTGAATTGGAGTGGATTATACAATATATCAGAATCAATATGATGTTGTAATAACTATGTATAGTTATTCTTTACACCATTATACCCATCCATGTAAGGTGGTGGTGGAAAATAGATTACACCACGGCGTGGAGACGGTATTCCGTACGTACGCACGCGTGGTGATTTCTTTTTCCGTAGGATGGATAGATGGTGAAATAGGGTTGTTTCATACTTATAATAACATATCAGTATATGAGTGATACTGATGTTATTACTTCATAATGAAACAACCTAAGAAGAAGAAGTGGAAGAAGAAATAAAGATGAAAGAATTGGTAACGGTAATTACCTCTTCTTTGAAGTGCCTCTTTGAGACCTCCTCTTAGGGCACTAAAATTGGACTTTGAGGAAGACCAGAACCTCTAGGATGTTGCTAGGGAAGTGGAGAGGAGAAATTGGCAGGGGTTGGCCGAGCTTGAGTGCTCAAATTGGTGTGAGGAGGAGGGGGAGGAGGTGTCCTTTTATAGGGGAGGAGAGGGGCACCTTAGGAATATCTCAAACTATTATTTTATATTAAAGTCAAAATCGGTTTATAATGGTTCCAAAGGGTCTTATTTCGAAGCTAAAGTGGGGATGGGTCGAAATCCTATCAACCAATAAGATTTAGACAAGTTTAGGTTCTTATTTAAACCTTATCAATTAGATTTAACTCTAAGTTAAATAATTTAACTTTTACCGTGTCTTTTTGTTTTCTTTCACTATATGGTTAATACACTTACTATAACATGCCAAACGAACCCCAAATTGTATATTATTAATACATATATCCTTATCTAAGTCATTTGGCCGAACCTTAGATTTTTAGGAATAAGATAACAATTAATAATATAATATTTGATTTAAAAACTCTTTTGTGTCAATTTTGACACTATTTGTTATATGATTTTTTTGAAAGTCATAACAGAATTATATGTTAGAACCAAGTTGATTACATCAACAATAATATATCATAGTAACCTAGAAAATTAGTGGAATTCATAAAAAGTCTTAAATTACATTTATTTTGGTATTTATATTATCAATTATGTCAATATTTCATAAATAAGATAATTA
Organism: Viscum album; assembly: GCA_963277665.1. Lineage (NCBI taxonomy): Eukaryota > Viridiplantae > Streptophyta > Magnoliopsida > Santalales > Viscaceae > Viscum > Viscum album. The sequence goes on along the minus strand of OY728149.1, from coordinate 106,506,021 downwards.
CTGCATCATCTTTGTGTCATAAATAAATTATATTATTTGATGTCTAAAAATTACAAATAAAATACCATCATGTAGGAAATCTTTTTAGCTTTCTAATGAATATTTATAGTCGAATTTATCTTATGTATAACCCCATATTAAAAATGATTTACTGATTAAACTTTGATTTTAACTATTTTAACCCTTCTTTAAATAAATTAATAATAAATGTCCTAATCTAATCCAAGTGGGCCTAAATGGTCATATTTTATTCCTAAGTTTGTTTTTGGTAGAATTACACTTGTCCAATAGAATTAGGACATGTGTTAGGGTAATATTAATATCATATTTACCCTTAGTTACCCTATTTACTATTTACCGTGGTAAAAAAAAGTAAAAAGTTACTATTCACCAAAAAATTATTTTCATCTCATTGAATCACATTTTAGTCCTTGATATTAACCGTGTCTCTCGGATTTTCGAAATTCCATTCACAGAAGCGGTAAAATTAAGTTTTATGCAAAATTCAGTTTTTAACCTACCACTTAGTAGTTTCACTATTCATCAAAAATTGATGTTTTTCAGAACAATGCCAAAATTTCATCCCAAGCTATATTTCATATTCCGAATTCAAAAATGAAGTCTATTTTACCAAATTCATAACATATTAATTAATTTTATAATTAAATCCCGATGTTAAAACAAATAGCGTGTTTTTAAGAAACAATATCTATCAAAAGATTGACACTTGTTTATGTCTAGTTTAAATGTGAAACTACATCCAATGACCAACATTGTATTAAATTGTAAAAATATATTCTAAATATACTTTAAAACCACTCAAATTAATGATTTATCACTATTAATTATTTCGATTAAAAAAGTTGTTTTTAATTATAATTTAGTAATTTTCACTATTCATCAGAATATGAAAGTTATCCGAAAAGTACCAAAAATTCACCTTAGGCTAAATTCGATACTCCGAATCCAAAAATAAAGTTCATTTTGAAAAATAAGATTTACTGGATTTCAAAAAGTGGTTATTACTATTCATAACGGCTAGTTTTAATAATATTTTTATAGCATATCGTTGTTTAGTGAAACTCGGTATTGCGTACTACACACGCTATCGAGAAGGTCGCGATTGCGTGTAATGCAAGTCAAGTCAAGGATGTGTGTTGTGCATGCTCCTTTTGGTGTAGCGTACAACACAAGACATTAATAAAATTAAAAAGAATATTTTTTTATAAAATCTTGGGTTGTTACAACAGCCCCCCGGACAGCCCCCCGGACAGCCCCCCGAACAACCCCCCACCCACCTCCTTGTACACGGACAACCCCCCGAACACCCCCTGGACAGCCCCCCCAAACAACCCCTAAACAGCCCCCGGACAACCCTCCGAACACCCCCCGGACAGCCCCCAGACAGCCCCCCGGACAGCCCCCAGAACAGCCCCCGGACAGCCCCCCGAACAACCACCCCTCCTCCCTGGACCCCGAACAGCCCCCCGGACAGCCCCCCGGACAGCCCCCCGGACATCCCCCCGGATAGCCCCGGGATAGCCCCTGGACAGCCCCCCGGTGGTTTCAGGTCAATCCGATGTCATACGCTCTGAATTTGACAGTTTGAGGCCCATTTTGGCCGTTTACGGCACCAGAAGTGCGGTCTCGGTCACCGCGGGCACATGGCACCTCCGATTGGTGTGTCGTCTGCCCGACCAATTCAAAATTCACTCACCCATTATTTTCGTCCGATTTCAGGCCAATCCGACGTCGTTTGGCCGGTTTGGACCACCCCACACGCCATTCGGAAGCGCGCCCAACACTTAAAAAGCGCATATTGAGTCGTTGCGTGCACACCACACGTCTGATTGATGTTCCGTCTGCGCGTACACGTCAGGAATAATAATTAGAATGTTTCACGGTGGTTTTGGGTCAATCCGAGGTCGTCCGCTATGAATTTGACCATTTGACGCCCGTTTTGGCCGTTTGTGACACCATAACTGTGTTCTCGGTCACCACGGGCACACAACACGTCTGATTGATGTGCCGTCTGCTCAACCACTTCAGAAATCACTCACCCATATTTGTCATCTGATTTCAGGCCATTCCGACTTCGTTCGGCCCGTTTGGACCCCCCTCACGCGCATTTACGAAGCGGGGGCATCACTTAAAACACGCATATTGAGCTATACCGCGCAAACCGCACGTCCAATTGACGTGCCGTCTGCGCGTACACGTCAAGAATAATAATTAGAATGTTTCACGATGGTTTCAGGTCAATTCGATGTCATACGCTCTGAATTTCTCCATTTGACGCCTGTTTTGGCCGTTTATGGCACCAGAAGTGCGTTCTTGGTCACCGCGGGAACACGGCACCTCCGATTGGCGTGTCGTCTGCCCGACCAATTCACAATTCACACACCCGTTCTTTTCGTCCGATTTCAGGCCAATCCGACGTCGTTTGGCCGGTTTGGACCACCCCACACGCCTTTCGGAAGTGCGCCCAACACTTAAAAAGCGCATGTTGAGTCATTGCGCACACACCGCACGTCCGATTGATGTGTTGTCTGCGCGTACACGTCAGGAATAATGTTTAGAATGTTTCACGGTGGTTTTGGGTCAATCCGAGGTTGTCCGCTATGAATTTGACCGTTTGACGCCTGTTTTGGCCGTTTGTGACACCAGAACTGCGTTCTCAGTCACTGCAGGCACACGACACGTCTGATTGATGTGCCGTCTGCTCAACCACTTCAGAAATCACTCACCCGTATTTTTCGTCTGATTTCATGCCATTCCGACTTCGTTCGGCCCGTTTGGACGCCCCTCACGTGCGTTTACGAAGCGGGTGTATCACTTAAAACACGCATATTGAGCCGTACCGCGCAAACCGCACGTTCGATTGACGTGTCTTCTACACGTACACGTCATGAATAATAATTAGAATGTTGCACCGTGGTTTCAGGTCAATCCGAGGTCGTCCGCTATGAATTTGACCGTTTGACGCCCGTTTTGGCCGTCTATGACACCAGAACTGCGTTCTCGGTCACCGCAGGCACACGGCACGTCCGATTGATGTGTCGTCTACTCGACCACTTCAGAAGTCACTCACCCGTATTTGGCGTCTGATTTCAGGCCATTCCGACTTCGATCGGCCCGTTAAGACCCCCACGCGCGTTTATGAAGCGGGCGCATCACTTAAAACACGCATATTGAGCCGTACCGCGCACACCGCACGTCCGATTGACGTGCCGTCTGTGTGTACACATCCCAAATAATAATTAGAATGTCTTACGGTGGTTTCAGGTCAATCCGAGGTCGTCCGCTATGAATTTGACCATTTGACGCCCTTTTTGGCCGTTTATGACACCAGAACTGCGTTCTCGGTCAGCGCGGGCACACAACATGTCCGATTGACGTGTCGTCTACTCGACCACTTCAGAAATCACTCACCCATTTTTTTCGTCTGATTTCAGGCCATTCCGACTTCGTTCGGCCCGTTAGGACCCCCCTCACGCGCGTTTACGAAGCGCACACATCACTTAAAACACGAATATTGAGCCGTACCGCGCAAACCGCACGTCCTATTGACGTGTCGTCTGCGCGTACACATGAAAAATAATAATTAGAATGTTTCACGGTGGTTTCAGGTCAATCTGAGGTCGTCCGCTATGAATTTCACCATTTGACGCCCGTTTTGGCCGTTTTTGACACCAGAACTGCGTTCTCGGTCACCGCGGGCACACGGCACGTCCGATTGACGTGCCGTCTACTCGACCACTTCAGAAATCACTCACCCGTATTTTTCGTTTGATTTCAGGCCATTCTGACTTCGTCCAGCCTGTTTGGACCCCCCCCCCCCCCCCCACGCGCGTTTATGAAGCGCACACATCACATAAAACACACATATTGAGCCGTACCGCGCACACCGCACGTCCGATTGACGTGACGTCTACGCGTACACGTCCCAAATAATAATTAGAATGTTTCACGGTGGTTTCAGGTCAATCCGAGGTCGTCCGCTATGAATTTGACTGTTTGACGCCCGTTTTGGCCGTTTATGACACCAGAACTGCGTTCTCGGTCAGCGCGGGCACACAGCACGTCCGATTGACGTGTCTTCTGCTCGACCACTTCAGAAATCACTCACCCATATTTTTCGTCTGATTTTAGGCCATTCCGACTTCGTTCGGCCAGTTAGGACCCCCTCACGCGGGTTTACGAAGCGCGCGCATCACTTAAAACACGAATATTGAGCCATACCGCGCAAACCGCACGTCTGATTGACGTGTCGTCTACGCGTACACATGACGAATAATAATTAGAATGTTTCATGGTGGTTTCAGGTCAATCCGAGGTCGTCCGCTATGAATTTCACCATTTGACGCCCGTTTTGGCCGTTTATGACACCAGAAGTGCGTTCTCGGTCACCGCGGGCACACGGCACGTCCGATTGACGTGCCGTCTGCTCGACCACTTCAGAAATCACTCACCCGTATTTTTATTTTGATTTCAGGCCATTCCGACTTTGTCCAGACCATTTGGACCCCCCCCCCCCCCCACGCGCGTTTATGAAATGCGTGCATCACTTAAAACACGCATATTGAGTCGTACCACGCAAACCGCACGTCCGACTGACGTGCCGTCTGCGCGTACACGTCAAGAATAATAATTAGAATGTTGGAAGGTGGTTTTAGGTCAATCTGAGATCGTCCGCTATGAATTTGACCATTTGACGCCCATTTTGGCCGTTTATGACACCAGAACTGCGTTCTCGGTCACCGCGGGCACACGACAAAACCGACCAAACGCATTCCGAATCTATTGATAATTTTTCCCAATGATCCATGGGTCATATGAGACATATACGAGCCAAACCGGCATGAATCCGAGTCACGGTGTGGCCGAGATCAGTCTAAGTGGCTCTCTTTCGTTTAAAACGGACACCATTTTAAGTACATACGGAAAACCGACCAAACGGATTTGGTTTCCGTTGAAACCATAGGAAAACAATCCATGGGTCATATGTGACGTGTACGAATCAACCCCGCCTCAATCGGAGACGCGGTATGGCTGACACCACTCAAATTGTTCGTCTTTTGTTTCAAAAGGACGTCATTTTAAGTGAAAAGCATCAACTGACATACCGAAAACCAACCAAAGGCATTCGGACTATCTCAATACTTTAGAACAAGGATCTATGGGTCGTATGTGATGTGTACGAGTCAATCCCGCATCAATCCGAGGATCGGTGTGGGCGACACCGCTCTAACTATGTCTCTTTTGTTTAAAATTGACAGGATTATAAGTGAAAAGAACAAATGGCATACGGAAAACCGACCAAACGCATTCCGAATCTGTTGATAATTTATCCCAACGATCCATGGGTCATATGTGACGTGTACGAGCCAACCCGGGATGAATCCAAGTCGCGGTGTGGCTGAGATCAGTCTAAGTGGATCTCTTTTGTTTAAAACGGACACCACTGTAAGTACATACGGAAAAAAGACCAAACGGATTCGGTTTCCATTGAAGCTTTAGGAGAATGATCCATGGGTCATATGTGACATGTACGAATCAACCCTGCCTCAATCGGAGACGCGGTGTGGCCGACACCACTCAATGTGTCTGTCTTTTATTTCAAAAGGACATCATTTTAAGTGAAAAGCATCAGGTGACATATGGAAAATGGAGGAAATGCATTCGGACTGTGTCGATACTTTAGTAAAAGGATCCATGGGTCGTATTAGACGTGTACGAGTCAATACCGCTTCAATCCGAGGAGCGGTGTGGCCGACACCGCTCTAACTGTGTCTCTTTTGTTTAAAATGGAAGGATTATAAGTGAAATGAACAACTGACATACGGAAAACCGACCAAACACATTCCGAATCTGTTGATAATTTATCCCAATGATCCATGGGTCATATGTGATGTGTACGTGCAACTCAGGATGAATCCGAGTTGCGGTGTGGCCGGGATCAGTCTAAGTGGCTTTCTTTTGTTTAAAACGGACACCATTTTAAGTACATATGGAAAACCGACCAAATGGATTCGGTATCTGTTGAAACGTTTGTAGAACGATCCATGGGTCATATGTGACGTGTACGAATCAACCCCACCTCAATTGGAGACGCGGTGTGGCCGGCACCATTCAAAGTGTCCATCTTTTGTTTCAAAATGACATCATTTTAAGTGAAAAGCATCAACAGACATACGAAAAACTGACCAAACGCATTCCGAATCTATTGATAATTTATCCCTACAATCCATGGGTCATATGTGACGTGTATGAGCCATCCCGGGATGAATCCGAGTCGCGGTGTGGCCAGGATCAGTCTAAGTGGCTCTATTTTGTTTAAAACGGACACCATTTTAAGTACATACGGAAAAACGACCAAACGGATTTGGTTTCTGTTAAAACATTAGAAGAACGATCCATGGGTCATATGTGACGTGTACGAATAAACCCCGCCTCAATCGGAGACGCGGTGTGGCCGACACAACTCAAAGTGTATGTCTTTTGTTTCAAAAAGACGTCATTTTAAGTGAAAAGCATCAAGTGACATATGAAAAACCAACCAAAGGCATTCAGACTGTGTCAATACTTTATCAGAAGGATCCATGGGTCGTATGTGATGTGTACGAGTCAATCCCGCCTCAATCCGAGGAGCGATGTGGCCGACACCGCTCTAACTGAGTCTCTTTTGTTTAAAATGGACAGGATTATAAGTGAAAAGAACAACTAGCATACGGAAAACCGACCAAACGCATTCCGAATCTGTTGATAATTTATCACAACGATCAATGGGTCATATGTGATGTGTACGAGCCAACCTAGGATGAATCCCAGTCGCGGTGTGGCCAGGATCAGTCTAAGTGTCTCTCTTTTGTTTAAAACAGACATCATGTTAAGTACATACGGGAAATCGACCAAACGGATTCGGTTTCCGTTGAAACTATAGGAGAAAGATCCATGGGTCATATGTGAGGTGTAAGAATCAACCCCGCCTCAATCCGAGATGCGGTGTGGCCGGCACCACTCAAAGTGTCTGTCTTTTGTTTCAAAAGGATGTCGTTTTAAGTGAAAAGCATCAACTGACATACGGAAAACCGAACAAACGCATTCGGATTGTGTCGATACATTAGCACAATGATCCATGGGTCATATGTGACGTGTACGAGTCAACCCCGCCTTAATATGAGGCACAGTGTGGCCGGAATCATTCTATGTGTCTCTCTTTTTCTTAAAATGGACAACAATTTATGTACATACGGAAAACTGACCAAACGCATTTGGTATCCATTGAAACTTTAGGAGAACGATCCATAGGTCATATGTGACGTGTACGAGTCAACACCGCCTCAATATGAGGTGCGGTGTGGCCGGAACCACTCAAAGTGTCTGCCTTTTGTTTCAAAAGTACGTCATTTTAATTGAAAAACATCAACTGGCATACGGAAAACCGACCAAACGCATTCAGATTGTGTCGATACATTAGCACAACGATCCATGCGTCATATTTGACGTGTATGAGACAACCACGCCTCAATATGAGGTGCGTTGTGGCCAGTAGCAGTCCAGGTGTATGTATTATGTTTAAAATGGACATTACATTAGGTAAAAATATATGGTATACAAAAAACAGATCAAATTATGAATTGACTTCCAGATTCCACATATAATTGTCATCTAAATTTTAAATTGAATTCTAAATGAATTATGTATGTTTATAATTATGTTATCAATTCTAATTTAATTATGGATGTGTATAGTTCTACCATTATATGTTAAACGTGTATGAATTTGTTCTCTATATGTAAGTGTTAGTTGGTTATTGCAGGTACAATAATTATATATGTATGTGTTAGTTTATTGCAGGTACAATAATTGGATTGAAAAATGAGAGGGAACCCACAAAACCAGGCCTGGTGGTCGTCAAATTGGAGAGCTGGTTGCAAATTGGGGAGCTGCTAGGCAAATTGGGGAGCTGCTGGGTAATTTGCCCAGCAGAGGCTATGCCAACGGTTCAAAACTGTTGGCATAGAAAGTCTAGGATTAGTTTTACCAACGGTTCATAAAACCGTTGGTAAAACACTTTTCCCAACGGTTTAGAACCGTTGGGAAAGAGTAGATTTGGGATTTTTCCCAACGGTTTACAAAACCGTTGGGAAAAACATGCTAATTTTAAGCAATTATGCCAACGGTTTTGAAGAACCGTTGGAATAGGGTATTTTTTCTCCACCCTATGCCAAAGGTTCAGCTGTAAACCGTTGGGAAATGTTTTTCCCAACGGCTTACTTCCCTACGGTTGGCAGAACCGTTGGTATATGTTATACCAACGGTTGTCCAGCCTTTCCCAACACTTCTAAACCGTTGGTAAATCCTTTATTTCTAGTAGTGTATCCTACTCATGATCTTGAGTTAGTAGCTGTGATATTTTCTTTCAAGATATAGAGTCACTACCTCTATGGTGAAAATGTGAGATTTATACTGATCACAAGAGTTTGAAGTATATTTTCTCAAAAAAAGAACTCAACATGAGGCAAAGGAGATGGCTTGAATTACTCAAGGATTATGATTGTACGATACACTACCACCCGGGGAAAGAAAACAAGGTGGCAGATGCTTTGAGCTAAAAAGATCATGGAGTTTTGAACAATATGAGAATTGAAAGGGACCCAATTTTCATGGATCTAGTGAAGGTGGACATGGGAATAAACAGGGAAGGTGAAACATAAATTCTTTTTCAAATGGTTTCCAAACCATCTTTACTAGAAAGGATGAAGAGTTCTCATACTGGTGATGAAGAATTTAAATGGAAGATTAAAGCTGTGAATGATGGGAGATTGAGAGACTTTGTGTATGAAGAAGGAATTTTGAAATTCGGGAAGAGGCTTTGTGTTCCTAAATACTTGATCTAAAAAGGGAATTGTTGGATTATGTTCATAGTTCCAATTTCTCTATACACCATGGGATCACCAAAATGTTTAGAGATTTGAAGGAACATTTTTGTTGGGACAACATGAAGAGGTAAATTGTTGATTTTGTGTCAAGATGTATGGGTTTTCCACAGTGAAAGCTGGAAGACAACAGCCTGGAGGAGTCATGCATCCTCTTCCCATACCTAAGTGGAAATGGGACAATATTACGATGGAGTTTGTCATGGGGCTACCAAAGAATCTTAGAAGGAATGATGCAATATGGGTTATTGTTGATCGTTTTACCATGTCATCACATTTTATTGCTACAAGAGAAGATATACCACTAGAACGTCTAGCAAGACTATATATTGATGAAGTTGTGAGACTTCATGGAGTACCCCTATCGATTGTTTCTGATCATGACGCACGTTTTACTTCAAGATTCTGGAAGAGTCTTCATAAATCCCTGGATACTGAACTCCATTTTAGCACTGCCTACCACCCTCAGACAGATGGACAATCAGAACGGACTATTCAAACCTTAGAAGACATGTTGAGATCTTGCTCACTTGACTTTCAGGGTATGTGGGATCAATATTTACCTTTGGTAGAATTTTCCTATAACAATAGCTTCCATTCGAGTATTCAAATGGCACCATATGAAGTGTTATACAGAAAAAGATGTCGCACACCAACCTGTTGGGATGACGTTGATGAAAGAAAACTTGTAGGTCCAGAACTGGTGGAGGAAACGATGGAAAAGGTGAAGGTAATCCAAAATCACATCAATGCATCTCAAAGTAGGCAGAAGAGCTATGCGGATAAAAGAAGGAAGGATTTGTAATTTCAAGTTGGTGATCATGTTTTCCTAAAGGTATCTCTATGGAAGGGAGTCATACGTTTTGGTAAGAAAGGTAAGTTGAGTCCCAGGTACATCGGACATTTAGAAATTCTAGAACGAATTGGGGCTGTAGCTTACCGATTGGAAATGCCGCCAAGTCTCTCCAAAGTTCATGATGTGTTCCACGTATCTCTATTGAAGAAATACATGCCTGGCCCAAATCATGTACTCACCTATGAGGAATTAGAACTGGAACCCGATCTGTCTTATTGCGAAGAGCCCGTTAGGATTCTTGATGTGAAAGAACAAGTACTGAGAAACTGGACGACGCGCCTGGTAAAAGTTTTGTGGAGAAACCATAAGATGGGATAGGCAACGTGGGAACGCTAGGAACTTATGATGAAGAACCACCCAAGTCTTTTAATGCGATAATATTCTAGAAATTTCGAGGATGAAATTATTTGAAGGAGAGGAGAATGTAACACCCCATGCTTCTACGGTATTCTTCTCTTTGAATAATGTGATAGCGTGTATTGTACGCAACACCTAGTTCTAACACACCATAACTAATCAAACTAGCAGTTATGAATAGTAATACATATTTTTTGAAATTATATATATTTTATATTTAAAAATGGACTACATTTTTGGATTCATAATATCGAATTTATCCTAAGGTGAAATTTTGGTACTTTTCGGATAACTTTAATATTTTGATGAATAGTGAAAATTACTAAATTTTAATTAAAAACAACTTTTTTAATCGAAATAATTTATATTAATAAATTATGTATTTTAGTGGTTATAAAGTATATTTAGAATATACTTTTACTATTTAATTCAATGTTGGTCATTGGACAAAATTTCACAATTAAACCGAACATAAACAAGTATCAATCTTTTGATAGTTATTATATCTTAAAAACACGTTTTTTGTTTTGACAGCGGGAATTGATTTTAAATTTATTTCTACCACTTATGTGATTTGAATTTGGAAAAATGGATTCCATATTTGGAATCAGGATGTTCGATTTGTGTAAATAGGTAACTTTTATTTTTAGACATTTTGAATAATTACTTCGGTAAATATTTTATTTACAATGGTTAAAGGGTAAATCCGGTAAATAAGGGTTAAAAAATAATATTATAATAATAACAATTACCCTAAAACATTTCCTAACCATATTTTTTGATACAAGTTCGACCTTAGGCATATTTGGGTCGATTTCGGGACCCCATGGTGCCACTTGTAAGTGATAGGGACACTTTATTTTAATTAAGTTCAAATGAATACAAAAATGACACAAGCATATATCCTTTAGAGAAACAATTTTTACATAGGGTTATATGTGTTGGATTTTTGATTTTAAATATTCATTAGAAAGATAAAAATATTTACTACATAATGATAATTTATTTATAATTTTTAGACATTAAATAATGTAATTTATTTATGACACAATGATGATGCTATAATTACCATAATTGTGAATGATTAAAATAATTGATATTATAAATACCCAAATAAAAATAATTTGAGACTTTTAATGAATTAAACTAATTTTATAGATTAATATGACATGTTACAAACGATTTAATTAACTTTTTTCGAAGTAATAATTCTGTTATAAGTTTTACAAAAATCAACTATTGAATAGTGTCAAAATTGACATAAAAGAATTTTTAAAACAAATATTATACTATTAATTGATATTAAATTCATAAAAATCTACAGATCTTCCAAGAGACTTATATCATGATATTTGTATCATTAATGGTCCACTTTGGGGTCTCTTGTATGTATATAGTAAGTTTATCAACTATATAATATAAAAATACAAAGTGACATGGTAAATGTCAAACTAATTAACTACGAGTTAAAACTAAAAGATAAGGTTAATATCGTAACCCAAACCTGTCTAAATTCTATTGGTTGAATGGTTTTCGACCCATCCACACCTTAACCTTAAAATAATCAACTTTGGAGCCATTATAAACTGAATATTATTTATTATAAATTAATATTTCTAGCTTTTCCAAAGGTGCCCCTCACCCCTCTTATAAAAGGGAACCCCCCCTTCTCTTTACTTCACACCTTCAAAGCCTTTTGGTTCGGCCAAACTCTGCCCAAATACTCTCTCAACTTCCCTCACCTTAACCGAGAGGCCTTCCTTTAGTCATAAAGCCAAATTAAGGATCCATTTTGATCAAATCAAAAGGAAGAACCCAAAGAAGAGGTAATGATTTCACCACCCATTTCCAAGTTCCTTTCTTCTTCCGCTTCTTCCTTCTTTTTTATTACCATTCTAAAATAAAAACTCTAGTATCTTATATATACTTTGATTTTATTATAAATATGGTACAACCATATTCAGTATTCTATCCATCCTTTGAATAACATGTCACCATACGTGTGTACGTACGGCTTACCGTCCCCACGTCGTGGTGTAATTGTTATTCAATAAATTATTATTTGGATGGGTATAATAATGATGTTTAACTCATTTAAATAATAAATATAACATGATAATTATTCTGTATATATGTTATACCATCCATTTATATATTATTTTAATATCAAAAGAATGATATTGTCGCTCGTGCGTACGTACGGACTACCGTCTCCACGAACGCGATGAGATTCATTCTCCATCGTATCCATTCAAGTATAATTATCATTTGATGATTTAAAAATAATGTTTAAGGACTTGATATCATTCTGGATATGAATAAGATACAACCTATACATGAAAAACATGTCTTACGTAACAAAACATATAAAAGAAAATGAGTAAGTTAACACCCAAAACAACGATAATACTAAGATATTATTAACAAAGCAATGTTAAAAGATCATATATGATATCATATTAATATATATGATTCTTGTATAATTTAATAAAAATTGTTTCACCATTATACAGGAGGTTAACCTACCCTCAACCAAAGAAAATTACAAGGTAAGGGTTATTTTACAATCTCTTCATTATCCGAGGTTGTTTATACATAATAATCTACTGGGATCTCTTTATCATCCACGTCCATGTTTCTTAAAAATGTATTTCAAAACATTTTTACTATTTAAAAGAATATGGGTTAAAGTCATTTATACCCTTGTTTGACTTTTTATAAGAGTTTTATAAAGGAATCTTTCCATCATTTTCCAAACAAGGTGCTTTTTAACCTTTTCGACAGAATTAAGGTAAGAATGTTTTTTAACTTATACGGCGTGTGAGGTTATTTTCTACCGTTATAAAATAGTCGAAGCTTCCCTTACAAGATTATAAGAATATTTTCAACTAAAATGTTTTATTTTATAAATATATTACTCTTAAATGATTTCAAAATAGAAAGAGATATTTCTCTAAAAAGTGTTTTGATTTCATCTATGTCAACATCCTTTGATGGATTTTACGCTTATTTGAAGTTGATTTATTATGATACAAAACTTCTATATTGTATTGAAGGTTTTGTGATATGTTTTACTGTGGATGTGATATTTTTATATCATTCATAGTTTGTGGTGAAAGTATTGACATTTCGTATGCTAGTTTTAATACAGATGTTTATGTTATCTTTAAACCTTTTCATAAGAGAATGCATTGGACTTAATATGTGACGGGTGGAACCCGCTATAGCTCCTCGATGCATCGGTAGGTCTCATGAGACAAAATACTGTCTTGGCACAAGGCCTTGAAAAAATATTATTTTTAGTCTTGGCATGAGGCCTTGACTTTGTGGTTATGATAGTCTGGCATTATGCATTCCATCATTATGAAAGTGGTTATTGATATTGCATGTGATTATTCGATTAGTAGAATATCCATGTGAATAAGTAAATGGAATTATTTCATTTTATTTTTGCCATACTATTTTGAAGTTCATGTTTAAAAGGCTTTTGTTTTAGTTACACATTGCCTTAAATGTTTATACTTTTTTATGAAAGTTTCCTCTATATTGTTATCCTTACTGGGCTTTTGAGCTCACCCCTTTTCTATGTTTTATTTTTCCCAGGATGTGAAGAAATAAATTATGAATGACCTAAAGGGATATTATGAGGTGATAATACTGTGGAATATGGAGAAAATATGTTGTTGTAGTAGTTTTTTACTTTATGATGTAATGTAAAACTTTATGAATATATCTAGTGTTTCCAAGGCTACTAAACCAATCGATCTTTCGAGATTTGAGCTTTCTTGTGATCATGCCAATGTTATGTAATAATGCACTGACTCTGGGTAACTGGGGTTGGGGCATTACAGTTAGGGTAATTTTATAATCTTATTTTTACAATTAATTTCCTGATTTACCTTTAACTGTAGTAAATAAAATTTATCGTAGTTACTATTCATAATGTCTAAAAAATAAATGTAGCATATTAGCGTAATTTGGAACTACTTATTCCAAATATGAAATCCATTTTTCCAAATTCAAAAGACAGAAGTGGGAGTATTTAATTGAAAAATAATCCCACTTTTGAAAAAATGGGTTTTAAAATTTGAAACGTTGCAAAAGATTGAAATGTTTTTACATATGAATTTAGTGTAAAATTAATGCTAATGAAATAAATTATAATAAATGGTCAAAATATATTCTATTAATACATTAAAACCATTCAATATTATAATTTAACCATATAAATTATCTCGATGAAAAAAGTTGTTTTTAAATAAAATTTAGTGTATTTTAACTTTTCATCAGAATATGAAAGTTAACAAAAAAATATTAAAAAAATCATCCTAAAGTAATTTTTTTATACATATTAAAATTAATAAGTTTATTTCATTAAATTTAACTTATAAATGTGTCAATAACTATATTTAAAGTGGGAGCGCCCTCAAAATAAGGAAAAACTACATTTAAAAAAAATACTTATTCTACACAAAACATTTATTTTGTTCTCATACCAAGTTCTATAAAATGTGTAAGATGAATTAAAATGTCATAAAATTCAAAATTTATTTACTATTATTCATAACATCTAGTTAAAAATAATATTATAACAATATATTGTTGTTTTGTGAAACTCAGTATTGCATACAACACACACTACCGAGGAAGGTCACTATTCCGTGTAATGCAATCCAAGTTAGGGTTGCTTGTAGTGCAAGATTCATTTGGTGTTTCATATAACATAATCAAAATATTTTTCATTTATACATTGATCAAAATCAATACTTGGTGTTTTGTATAGCGCAAGCTAATTTTGGTGTAGCGTACAACACAAAACATCAGATAAATTAAAAATATTATTTCACATAACATCTCTGGCTGTTACATTCTACCCCCCTTAAAATGAATTTCACCCTCGAAATTCATCGGGGTTATAAATAGTTTACGACATGAAAGTTTCTCTCATAGAATCCCACATCGTAAAAAGGGATACTAAAACTTAATTTGAAAAAGGAAATTTAGAAACATAACGGTCACCCAAAGTAACTCAGCACTGGGATTCCAAATATGAGAATAGTGGTGAAAATATGGATATGGAAGAGAAATATAACCATTATGTTTGGATGAAGTGTGGTAGAGAACATGGCTATAAAAAATCCAAGAATCACAAAGCCATAAATTTTTGATGATCTAAGTTACCATCTGATTTATCAGATATGAGGGCACTAGGACAACGTTTTTGGTTATCAAGATCATTTCCCTATTGTTGAAGAATTTTTGATTTAAAATAAATACTTACATGATTTTGGTACAATCTCACTATTGTTTGTTCCTTGCACAATTTCCACTTCATCTCTTAAATAAATAAAGTTGAATTTTTCTTTCTTGATGTGTTAGAAGATCATGCGATAGAATGATAGGTCATTCCATCTGTCTCAATCATAAGGTTAGAATAAGTTATATACATAAGTCCATCTTATGGTGACATTAATCATGTATGGTTCCAAAAATTGACATATAATTCATCTATCATACTTCTTAATAGAATAAAACTAGTTTCTACTAACTAAGGACATCTTGTAG
Organism: Viscum album; assembly: GCA_963277665.1. Classification (NCBI taxonomy): domain Eukaryota; kingdom Viridiplantae; phylum Streptophyta; class Magnoliopsida; order Santalales; family Viscaceae; genus Viscum; species Viscum album. The sequence continues at coordinate 106,490,301 of OY728149.1, read as the reverse complement.
GCCAGTGGTAGGAGATAAAGGCATGTTGCACAGTGGTTGTGGGTTCGATTCCCGCAACCTAGTCCGACGCGATGGGTTGTCGTCAGTCCTGCAGGTTGTCGTTTTTCAAAAACTAAAATATTTTTACATTCCATAAATAATATTGAAAAAGGTTCTATCCTTAATCAATATTATCTCATGTCCAACATATTCCATTTAAGAATTTTAGGCTTATCCAAAATATTTATATCCGAGCTCATTGTATACAGAAAATGATTACTAGAAATGGCATCACCCAAGCATGTAAATACCATCAATTATCCCCCGTATATCATAAGATATATCTTGTTGGTTACATTCCAAACTTGTGAATTCCTTAATCATGTATTCTATTGAAACATGAATTACCATATAATTTTTTTGAAAACATTAATGTTGTCAGTAGTTAACTCTTTCCACATACAAAAATCCCAAAATTTCTTTATACTCAAACCATGATATCACTTTGTCCTTATATCAGTCATGAGTTCATTAATACTATCAAACATTTCATTATCTCCTTATCCCTTCATTATGTGCATATTAGTTGCATTCCTAAAATATTTCAATCACTTTTCAGGGTTACCGGTACTACTTAATTATTGAAAACCACAACAAACTAATACATATATATTCCAAGATTCCACGATAATAAAAATGAGATTCCATAACACCATTTTGGAATCTCATTACATAAACACTTAATCATTATTCCACTTCATTTTCATATTCAACATCGCCAATAGTGATCACATGTGACTTCCCTTTTTCCATTTCCTTAAGAGGTTGTTGATGTCGATCATCATTAACCCTTGGATTAGGGCATTGGTTAGCATAATGCCCCATTTCGCTACACTGGTAGCATTGAAGTGCTGGTGGTGCATTCTCTGTAGTTTTTTCTTCATTCAAATCATTAGGTGCCCTTTTACCATTAATTTGGAACTCACCTACTCGATGAGCTTCTTTTCCACACATAAAACATTTTCTAGTCCCTTTAAGACAATCTCCACAATTCTTCTTTCCACACTTTCAGCATAAAGAAAGATTTTCCTTCTTTTCATGATAGTTTTGAGATTTTACCTTTTAATCCATCATTCATTTTTTGTCAAAACTATGAGATAGATTTGTAAAAACAAATTCTAGTTCTACCTTGATAGAACAATGCACAATCTCTTCATGGATACTGAAGTCTCTTATAGCTGTTTCATTTCTAATACTTGGTTTTATGCCACTGAAAAATCGATCAACTTTACTTTTAGGTTGGATGATAAATCCAGATGAATACCTTTCCAGCCTTCTAAAATTTGCTTCATATATACCAATAGATTAATCATCCTATTTCTTAAGCTCATGGAACTCATTTTCCATATTCTCTTGAAGAATAAAAGTAAAGTACTTATTGAAAAATAAGTTCTCGGACTCGTTAGTTCCATTGATTCGATCTCATCTGGGGGCCCCTTATTATTAATTAGAGTCCACCACTGGTCTGCTTCACCTTCTTAAAAGTAAATAACCATAATTAATTTTTCATGTTCTAAACTATGAAGTATGGAAAATATCTTTTCAATGGTACTGATCCATTGTTCAGCAACAAGTGGATGAGAATACCCACTGAAAGAAGGTGGACGTTGCCTTATGAAGGACTCTATAGAATATTGTTCCCTTCTCTGCTAATTTGGAAGTCCAGAATGATTCATAGCTTGTGTAAGTATAGAAATAATATTTTTCACTCCATCTCCCACGACATTGGTTTGTTCAAGAGGAAAATCATTGCATTGTTCATTACATTGATCCACACAGTTCCCTTGGGTTCCATCCATCGTCTCAAACCCAAAACGAATAGCGTGAGAGGCAAAACTCATGATAGGAAAATTATATAATAAAGGGGGATTTCCTTCAATATCTAACATAATAGGTTTAATTCTAAGATTGTAACCTTAATTCTAGGACTATAAACTATACTTATACTTAACCTTAGGGACATCCCTAGACATACCTTTGAAATATCTCTAGGGATCTCACTAAAGTATTTGCGTCCTAGTTTCCAAAGGTTAAATAAACCATTCCTCTAATACAAACTATAGAGACCCAAACCTGACATACATGGAAATTAAATTACTTTTGCGGAATACATAATACATAACAAAGTCATACATCTTTGGACTGTAATAGTTTAGTGTCTTTGGGAACTTGGAACACAATCTTCTAATCATGGTGAAAGATCTTCAACATCTCCCATAAAGATCTTTCCCTTTTGTTTTCTTACCTAAAACCATTATTTATATCCTTGGAAAAGAAAACATAAAAATGGTTATCACAAATTCTCAGTAAGCTTAATCATGGATAAAATGAAACAAACCATATACGTTTGAAATTAAAAACATGAACATAATGTTTAAACATTATAATCCTGAGTTGCGAAATAAATCCTGGCATTACGTAAGGCAAAGATCATAAAGGAACATTAATCATGAGAAAATAGCATGGGAATAAAACATTTAATTGTTTAAAACCATTAATCACATGATATGATTGTCATAGTAGCCAAGGCATTACTTCCAAGACCATCATAGTGGAAAAAGTCCGTTACTGAACAGGGTTTACTTATCATTCCATCCCTGTATTACTGAACCAGTTTTACCTGTAAATCCATCCATGTCTATTTCAAGAGATATAAATCATTACCCAATGAATTGGAAGGATATATAGGTCCCACCCATCTCATAATGAAATCATTCTTTCATGTTCCACAACATAAATCATTCATCGTAACCCAATGAATAAAATTGGTTTTATAAACATCATCCCATCATAACATAATCCATATAGAAAAAATGGATGTCATTTCATCATATGAAAAATAAAACCATGTAAATAATAGAGAAATTATACATGAAACATAAACATACAAAATAATTTCATCTTAGATGGAAAATAGTTTTGAAAAAACACTTGAAATGAATTTTTGAGGAAAATATATTTTCTTCTTCAAAATCATTTTCTTTTCTGAAAATTCCATGAAATTATAAAACAAAATGATTTTGTTTAAAATTTTAATGAATTTTTGTAGAGAAATATTCATTGAAATATTTCGTTATGAAATAGTAAAAATTCATTCATGTCGTGTAAGTTAAAAAAACATTCTTCTTGTACTTTTTCTGAAAAGTCAGAAAGTACCACGTATGGTAAACAAAAGTAATATTCCTTCTATAGTACATAGTAAAAGTCAAAAAGGGGAAAACATGACTTTAAAAATACATGAAATAATATTATATACTTTATGAAAACATTTCTCTAAAACATGGAATTATATGATAAATATAACCCCAGTAAATACTTACGTATAAACAATCTCACATAAAAAAGAGATTACAAAATTATCCCTTACCTTATGTCTAATTTCTTCCATATGTGTTTGAGAGTCTTGTATAGTGGGTTCAAAAATATTATTAACTTTTAAATGAACCATATTAATATTTATTATATCATATATGATTCACTTATTACTTTATATTACCAGTTCTTTTGTCAATTCCATTTTAAAGTAACGTTTTGGGTAAAATCGTTTCATTTATCGTACGTGTTTTCACATGTTTCTCTTGATATTATTACATATAACCTGATTTAAATAATTCCATAATTTAAATAATGATTTACACATAATATATATTCATCATATAAATATATATGATAGATTGATATATGGAATTAAGAACAGCGTTCATGGAGACGATAGGTCGTACATATGCATGAACACTATTTTTGTTTCCTTATTAAATTTAATGGAAGTAAGTAAATAACATATATATAAATATAGTATCATTATTATGTCACATTTTTAATGATTATTTATTATATGTACTTTATATCCATTCTTGAATGGTTAACATAGAGAATGAATCTCATCGTGTCGTGGAGACGATATTCCGTACATACGCACGAGCGATGATATCGTTCTCAAAATTATTGAATGGAATTGAAGTGGATGATATAATATCTATAAATTAGTATCATGTTATAATAATCATATATAGTTATTCTTTACACCATTATACCCATCCCTGTAAGGTGGTGGTGGAAAAAACAAATTACACCACAGCGTGGAGACGATATTCCGTACGTATGCACGTGCAATGATTTAGATTTTTATAGGATGGATAGAAGGTGAAATATGGTTGTTTCATATTTATAATAACAAATAATTATATTATTGATTCTAATGTTATTACTTTATAATTAAATAAACAAATAAGAGGAAGTAGAAGAATAAATAAATTTGAAAGAATCGGTAAAGGATATTACCTCTTATTCGATGCGCCTCTTCTAAACCTACACTTAGGGCACTAATGTTGTTCTTTGAAGAATACTAGGACCTATAGTATGTTTCTAGGTAATTTTAGAAGTTAAATTTTTTGGGTTTAGTGGAGTTTTTTGGCTCAATGTGGTGCGAGGAGGAGAGGGAGGAGGTGCCCTTTTATAAGAGAGGAGAGGGACACTTTTGGAAATCTCTAAAATATTAATTTATAATAAACTCAAGACCATATTTAAAACATCCAAAATTGAATCCAATCATAATATTAGATGTTATAGGGTTTTAATAGCATCAAAAAAATAATATTTAGACATGTTGGTAATTTATTTTTTTACTTATCAACTTGATTTATCCTTATTGAATCTATTTAATTTTATTTGTGGTAATAATATTCTAAATTTTAAATTGTTATAAATAATTACTTATGTGTTGTAAATTGTATATAATTGGATACTTTGTTACATTTTATACTATATAAATTTCAATTTTTAAATACTTTTTTTATTTTTAATCAATTTTAAAATATGTTATTTTTATAAAATAACAACACTGTCAAATTTGACGCTATTCATTTATTTGATTTTAAATAAAATCCACAAAGAGGATATATTCAAAAAAAATATTTAATAGACTTATAACATGTTATATTCATCTAGAATTTTTTTTTGTAACATTAATTAGTTCATATAATATTTATTTTAATATTTGTAAAACTATTTATTTCATATTTCAATCAATAAAACAATTTCTACATCACTATTGTGTCATCATTAATGATAATTATTTAATCCATAAAAATTCTAAATAATATTTCATGATGTAGATCATTTTATTATATTTCTGGAGACCATTTATATTCTAATTATTATGAGTTTTATCACTAAATTAAAATTATTACACATATAAGATATAAGAGAGTGACATGTTGTCACTTTCACTGGTTTTAATAATAATTATATCATTTTCATGGTCAAAAGTCCCTGAAATTAATATATTCCTACCCTTAGATGATATGGGTTGACATTTATTCATTAAATATAATTTTGTCAGGTGTTATCTTAATTTTAAAATCTTATTTTTACACTTAATTACCCGATTAACCTTTAATTGTAGTAAATAAAATTTACCGTAGTTACTATTGATAATGTCTAAAAAATAAAAGTAGCCTATTAGAATATTTTGGACCTGCAGATTCCAAATATGGAATACATTTTTCCAAATTCAAAACACAGAAGTGGCAGTATTTAATTAAATATTAATCCCGTTGTTGAGAAAACGGGTTTTAAAAGTTAAAACGTTGCAAAAGATTGAAATGTTTTTACTTATGAATTCAGTGTAAAATTATTGATAATGACTTAAATTATATTAAATGGTAAAAATATATTCTATTTAAACTTTAAAACCATTCAATATTATAATTTATCCATATAAAGTTTCTCGATGAAAAAAGTTTTTTTTAATTAAAATTTAGCGTATTTTTACTATTCATCAAAATATGAAAGTTAACAGAAAAATATTAAAATAAGCATAAAAAGCTAATTTTTATATCAATATTTAAATTAATAAGTATATTTAGTCATATTGATCTTATAAACGTGTCAAAAAGGTATTTAAAGTCGGTGTCCCATCAAAAGGTGGCAAAACTGCATTTTTTGAAAAATACTTTTTTTACCCAAAATATTTATTTTGTTCTCATACGATGTTCTATAAAATGTGTAAGATGAATTATAATGTCATAAAATTCAAAACATAGTTACTAATATTAATAATGGCTAGTTCATAATAATATTATAACAATGTATCGTTGTTTAGTGAAAATCTGTATTGCATACAACACGTGCTATCGATAAAGGTCACTATTGCATGTAATGAAAGCCAAGTCAGGGTTGCGTGTAGTGCAAGATTCCCTTAGGGTTGCATATAACATAATCAAAATATAGTTCGTTTATACATTCATCAAAATATATACTTGGTTTTGTGTATAGCGCAAGCTAATTTTGGTGTAGTGTACAACACAAGGCATCAAAGAAATTAAAAATATTATTTCTCATAAAATCTAAGGGTGTTACACACTCCCCTCCAAGTGAATCCCATACCCCTAGACTATGTTTTTTCTTCTATGAATAGGCACCCTATTGCTCATTGATTCTACGAGTGAGGGCAAGAACTCGAGCCTCTTGATTACCCACTCCTCTACGGATGTAGTAATGACATGTCCCACCCATAGGTGTATGATCAGTGGTCACATAATCACTTGGGGTGGTGCCTTTGTGGGAAACTATACACCTATATAGGTTAAGTGTCCCTATATCAGATCTTCCCCTCAACTGGACATGCACCCCCCGGGAAGTGAGTGATTCCATGTCTGAGCTACACATCCTAAAACTGCCTAGTTCCATATCCAAGTTATATAATGTTAAAATGCATGATAACATACTCATCATATGATGTAAAACTGTAGTCATATCCCATTCAATTAACATAGGATTATCTATGTATGATTTACATGGGATGATCCCAAACCTACTACCTTGTGAAAAAAACATAGTATTTCCAACGTATGACTCACAAGGGATGAAATATTATTCCTTGTCATTGAATGAATTTACACAATGTGAAATTTATATGCATAAGCCCTGCACCATCTCATATAGACAATCCTCCCATGACACGACCATCCTTACAGGATGATGTGAAAAATCATGGATCAAACTTATCACACAACCTTAAACTGAAGAATTAAACAATATGAGTTTTTATCTCTATCCCTTAAGTGGGTTATGTATTAATCCTCTCTAAGATTCATTCCCATAATTGGTAAATAGAGGTGTGAAGTCTTCCCTCCCAGGGACACAACTCATGGATCCTCCTCCATAGGAAATTCTAATATATCCACTCTGCATCCACCTACACTATATTTTTTGATCCCATCATCAATAAACATATGTCTGAAATATTCCCACCTAGGAACAAACGAATCGGATCTGCCTATGTGGAGAATTCTAATCCATCCACTCAAGATTCACCTCTATGGGGAATTCATATCCATACATAAGTAAACATATTTTTGTTATCTTTCCTACTGGGGACACACCTATTTTATCCACCTCTATGGTTTTTTATGATATATCCACTCCATATCCACCTCCATGGGGAATTACTATCCATCCATTGGTAAACATATGGGGTGAAATATTCCCTCCTAGGGCCACATCTCTCAGATCCTTCTCCATGTACTGTTTTTCTCCATCCACTCAAGATATGTCACTTCAAGGAGTTCTAATCTATCCATCGATAAACTAAGGTGTGACATATTCCCTCCGAGGGGAAGATATCCAAAATCTACCACAAGTGATAATTCTTATAATATCTCTGGATTCACCACCATGGGATTTTATAATCTATCTGTTAGTAAACTTCTGTTTGACATCTTATATCCTCGGGACACCGCTCCCTGATCCACCTCAAATGGGCATTCTCATAAGCCTTTTGGATTAGCCCAAGGGGGTGTTTTGATCTATACACCAAAGTGAGTCATATTTCCTCATAGGGGAATACCTATTTGATATGCCTTTAGTGTGTGTTCTTATCAACCTTTTTGATCTCCCTTAAGGGTAATTCTGTTCAATCTACATAGGTGTGACATATTCATTCCTAGGGACACACCTCCTTGATCTGCCTCAATAGGGATTCTTGATATCACATCTTTTTTCTAAAATATGTTAAATATGTGCTTATACTTCCTCTAGAATATGTTATGTATGTTCAAATCCTATCTCCATAAGACGTTAATCCTATGCCAATTTTATCCCCATAAGGATTTAAACATGGGCCCATCATGTTCCCATAATCCATTAAACCTACACCCATCCTGTTCAAAAAATATGTTAAACCCATAGCCAACCTATCCTCACTAGTCTTTAACCCTATTCCCATCTCAAATAGATGTAAATCTCATGCACTGGTCTAGAATACATACCCCATTCAATGAATATTAAATTCCTGATGTAGAAAATCCTTGGAAGACCAATTTCACGAAAATTATCTACCTTGTGATCGATATAGGATGCCTTGGGTTCTGTACCTATGATGCCTCATATGGGATTCAATTCTAAGAGGAAGATTCATTAGTTCCCAATATACCCAATGTCCAAACATGTCTACAGATTCCCATCATGACTAATCACTTTGATTGAAGGTTACTTCCCAATCGAGACAAAAGTATTGTAATTGACCGGCATCAACCATGAGATGGAACTCGGAATGAGTTCTATAAACATAACTCAAAACTATATGGGAGACTCATATTAGGCAACATGATCCATGTATGAATCCATGTAATGATAAAATAACATCCCACTATCCCATTTTGATCAAGTAGAAGGCATCATTATTGTGAGTGATAAAATCCGGCCACCTGGGGAATGTGTGAATGTGGGTAAATGAAATGAACGTGCCGTGTGGTCCTAGAAAAAAAATGAAAAATAGAAATAATGAACCCATGTTGGTGCCCAAAACTTTTCATAGGAAAAATATTAAAAGTGAACAATAATCATAAAGTAGATGTTTTGTGAATACCACCAACACCATGGCTGCTGTGAATCCCTTCAGCACTTCGGACAGTGTAAATCCCTTCATCACCATGTTCGGTACAAAGCCTTAGCCCCCTCTACGATAACCATATAGGAAAAATTAAAAATACTATGTAGTTATGATATAATTGATGGAAGGCATCACACCTCGGAGGGAATAGGATCACCTCTATGATTCCCTGGAAATTAATGCAAGCCTCTGCAAGCATCATACAGGGAATGAATGAGGCCTCTACACCCCATAGTAGTGGACGGTTGACTCTAGTATTAGGAAAAGCATGATGCAATCCACCTTTGATGGAAAAGAACAACAGTCTTTTAAATGCTATGTTAGTGTTTCGTGCCTTCGGTCAGCTATTAACAATATGTTTCCCCTAGACCCAAAGGGAGGATACCCCAACCATTCACTTTCTCATCTCTCAAATTGTAAAGCACCCTCTGCTCTATGAAGTGTTGAGAATGAGCTCTTCACGGTATTTGAGGATTGTGAAATACCATTCCCTTAGCTCAAATAAAACCCCTCTTCATGCAGGGATGCACATCATGAATCCCATGAGCCATTTCAAAGGAAGGAGAACCCTAATGGAACTTGAATCATCACAAATAACTCATTCTTTTCAAATTACCTTCCAAGAACATGTGGATCCCATGCTAAGGCAGGATCACTATGCTTCACGATGTTCATCACTTCACAGTGACATGATTTGCAGGGAACCCATGCTCAATGATATTTTACTCCATGAAAGCACTACCAATTCCGGAAGAACCCTTTATACATATGTATACCCCACACTTATGTCAGGACAATCCAATTTGAAAATCATACACCTTCACGGAGTCTCTCCACTTTTTGGAGCACCAAAGCTTCACAAGGTCCCTTCTTGTGAACCCATTTTCTTCACAAACCCTTCTCCTGTATGGCTTTCTAGGTTTGTACAATGTAATTTAAAGGTCCCTTGGATATTTCTTCATATTTTGTTTCTTTGCCTCATGCTTCTTTGCATAGACAGGATAATGGATATTGCTTAATCACATAACCATGATAACATGATCCCTTCAATGGATCACTATGTAACCCCTCCTCCACATGAAATTGTTTTTCTGTTCTCTTCCCCATGGGTTAAAGCACCCCAATTATGTAAGTCCTAGAGCTGGGGAGTGAATCTTCATCATCTGAGATGCAGTCTGCTAGACTACCAAGAACCATCTTCTCCATCCCATGACATTAAACTGTGGCCTCACCTCGTGCAATATACACGGCATTCCCCACCATAGACATTTTCCCCACCCACTGGTCTCCAAATGAGACCGAACATCCTTACATAGAATGAGATTCTCCTTGCATGGAATGAAATCTATCTACAGGTAAGAGAAAACATCTTGGTATAAGCCCCTAGCATTTCTTGCTGGAGGTAGAATCCTTCCTCCACCTCTCTTGTTCCATTTGTAATGTCCAGAGGAGAGATGTGCATAGGGACCTTCGATACCCCACCCCTCTCCATTTGGGATTTTTTTCCATCTAACCTCCATCAGGGAGTAAGTCCAAATCTACATCTCCCTAAGCTGGTATCCATGCATAATCCCTACTCTATTACTCATAGATGCAACTTTCATGACATGATCATCTGGTCATTGTTTCCTCTAGTTTCTAACACCAAGAATTACTCATGTGGTCTTAGAGTAAGAATCAACTGTGGAATCCTATATGGGATGTCTTAGTGTGTACGCCTTATATCTAACCACTGAACTATGTGGAATTTGATCTTTGACCCTTATTTGAAGGATACGTAAAAATCCTCTATGAGGTTCAAGCTCGTTATCCATCATTCCCAACCACTTTACATCAGTTCACCCTCATCCCAAATCATGTTAAACTATATGCCCATCTTATCTTGAATGATGATAAACATTATGATTTCAAACTATGTGGGTTTTGATCCCTGTTTCATATGTAGGGTATGTAGGAAGCCTCCCTGAGTTTCAACATGAAAAACTAGCAAGTTTCGATGTCCCCTTTTTAGGACCCACATCCTGGGTCCACCCTTTAGTGATGTCAGACCTACTCTCTGGCTGCTAAAAATGTGTATACTTCAGCATGTCTTTGGGTCACTATCCTTTCCTTACACTCTGATTCAAGGATCCCATTCCAAAACTATGTTATCATTGATTCCCTACCATAGGGATATGTATTAATCCTCCCTAAGATTCAATACCATCACTCATATTTCATTTTTGACTCTCTCTTGATCCCTTTGTGTTTTGGGGAGGTCATGCTTCAACCCAAAGGTTCTACTTCCTTCGGGTCTCATCCATGCATCCATTTTTACAGGCCGCCTCCTCAGGTATCCCATATTCCCTCTGAACTATGTGGACATTTATTTCCTACCACGAGAATACGTTGGAAGCCTCTCTGAGGTAAAATCCTAACATCACTATCATCTTTACATCAGTTACATCCCAGTGTTCCCATCAACTTCATACAACCATCCATCCTACATCCTGATTCTTTCATGGGCATCCACATCCCGATGAGTTCTTGTCATTAACCATATCGCTTTTCATTATGACACTAAGGAATCTAACCTTGCGTAAGCCCAAAAAATCCATAAACATATAACCAAGAGTGTCCCTCTTGTGATGGGCTGTTATCCATGTGTAAGCCCCAACATGTCTCTAGGTCATTGTCCTTTGTGTACACTCTGATTCCATGTGCCGTCCTTTGAAAAAAATGGGTTTTGATCTCTATTGTATACACATGGTATGTAGGAAACCTCCCTAAGGATCAATCCCAAAAATGGTAAACCTTGGTGTCCCCCTTCCTGGGGTCAGCTTTCTCTGATCTGCCCTTAGTGGTGTCCAAATCAGCCATCAGGGTGTGACATATTTCTTTTATGGGACACAACACCCTGGATCTATCCTCATTGGGCGTTCAGATCCACCCATATGGTAAAAATTCTTGGCGATACCTCATAGGTATTTACCCATCAGATCTACTCCCATAAGTGTTACGATCAGTATAATCCATCTCCACTAAGCGTAAAACTCACGCCATGAACAGTGTTAAACATGGGAAGCTAATGAAAAACTCAGGGACATACCTACGCATATAATTTCATGCACTCAACTTGGGATGCCTCTGGCTTCCACGTCTTCAAGAATCCCTATCATAAGTTGAAGAAACAAAAATTCTTCTATGTTTCAGTGTCTAGACACACCAACAATGTCCAATGTGACTACTCTCCTGACCAAAGGTTGCAAACTTGACTTTACCCCTAGGAATGTAATGACAGGAGATGTTTAATTAACTGGTGTCCACGAATATATGGCATCGGGGAATACATTCACAAACAATTTTTTAATCTATAAAGTAGTCCCACACTAGGTGAAGAATTGTGAGGAAGAATCCTTGGAAAGAGAGACTGACATCCCATAATCCTATTTTGATCAATGAGAAATCATCCATAAATAAGTGATGGATTTATCCAACCTTTGGATAGTGGGAATGCAGGGAAATAGCTATGTATCCTTGAAAAACCGATGCACACCCCAAAAAATGTGATGAAAAAATAAATGGTGAACCCGAAGTGAATTTCTTTTCCCCAATGTGGATATTAGTAGCATTCGAGACATTAGTGGAAAAGCATGTCACCAGATCCAGCTATCTGGAACCATGTACCACCATGAAAATAGTGGGTCTGGTGTGAAACTCACTAGAGATTAGGGCAGTTGAATGTTGTAAATCCAGGTCTGCGACGTTGTAAGCATAGATCCTTCTTACCAGTCATGGGAGACAGAACAACATTGCGGAAATGTATGTCACATTCCTTATTTTAGTGATAGAAGTAGAATCTTCCTTATTTTCAGGACCCAGGCATCAATGTTAGAAAATCGATTACCACCCACCCACCGACGTAGGGATCGAGGCAACACCAATGTGTAAATTTCATGTGGCTCCAAATATTCTATGACGGCCTCCACATCCATGGAATATGGGTTCACATGCCTCATATCACCATCTAAACTCATTCATAAATGGGAGATCGACGACCTCTTTCGACGTTATGATGAAGAAGGAATTATCCCAACTTGGGATATGTCCTAGAAGGACCTTGAGGCTTCTCCACCTCATCGTCACCACCACCACCAAGGGGTGCATAGGGATCCACTTTTCACCACTCCATCCTAGAAACATTTTGGGATCATCCCCCTAGAAATATTTGAAAACCCGCTTCTCTTATACTAGTGAGGTAAGATAAGTATGATCCAACCCAACTGTGATCCCATCCCAGGTGCCGCAAAGGATGGCTTCCACTAGGATACATTAGTTCCACCACCCAGTACCACGGACAGAGGATCAGGTCAGTTACACCCCCTACACCAACATCTCCAATTAGGCTAACCTAGAGCCAACATCAGGTCCATGGTGTGGAGAGTGCCCGCCAGGGTGCGTCATCATCAATGGATAAAGTGGCTCGTTCCACCACAGACACATACTATGAATGCATCTTTATTCTGAATAGGGGCACTTATATGCCTGACCTGGATCGAGGCCCCAACTATGCCACGACTAGGTTGGGATTACTATCTTACTTTCAAGTACATGTAGCACTCATTGCGGGCTGACCTATGGTGATGTAATCCAGCATGGAGGTCCTCCCCATGCCTCCATCAATGAGTGTGAAGGACCTACCCACTTCCATGTTCCTCATGTAGGTCATCCACATGCCACCATCAGTATGGGTGAAGGTCTTCCCCTCCTCACTACATCTGTCATTTAGGTTCCTTTAGCACTCGAGATCCCTGGTATTGAGTCGTTCCTCCTATCATTGGTCACCAATGTGAAGATCCTCCTCACTCGATCAAATATTACCACTGGGGAATTCCCCATGTTTTTACTAAAACTGACGAAGTTCCTCAGCATCTCGGTAACCAGAGAAGAAGAGGTCGACCTTGCTTCATTGGCATCCAACACAGTGGTCTTCCCCATGTTCAATTTTACAGGTATGAAGGCCCCACTCATACCATCAACTCCAAGGGAAAACATGGAGGTACATCCCATTTTCCCTCTAGCTCTAGTGAAGTTCCTACCTTTTCAAACACTTCTTGTGGAGGTTGCACCCACATGTCATCCAGTGGACATGGAAGCCCTTAACATGTTCTTTTTGACATTTTCCCATGTGCTCCTCACACCCCATCTCAATGATTTAAAACTACTCTCCTCCCAAGTATCAATTAGTCTGAAGTTCCTACTCGTATTGGAAACCTACCCCATTCTAAAGAATCAACCCAGGGCCGGAGGGTGGGTCTCCGCCACCAATGGAAGAAGACTGAGAAGATTAAGATAACTATTAAACTTTTCTGCTTCTCAGATCCAGAGGTGGAGTGCGATTTTGTAATAGAACCCTATCCCCAATAATCTTTCTCAGGGGTCGGGGCAGGAACAAGGAATATAAGCCTCATACTTCCAGAAAGAGTGGTCCTCCAGATCCATGAAACCTTCCTATAATGCATCCAAGAGGATGAATATTTGGACTCTTTCTAGGGTATGGTCGTACAATACCATCTATCATCCAAATGGTCTTTATCTACCTCAACCAGAGACCCTATAGATTTGTTTTGGGGACCAATAGAGGATACGAAATAGCATCACCAACCTCCGGAAACTATTACCCCTTCATAAGAAGCTATGGTCACTTGTCCTTATTACCGGGATACGGGGGCTCAGGCATTGCATTCTTCAGAAGAAATCACAAGATGCGTGAGTTTCTAGATTGGTCATGGTATTCTTCACCTACCCCTAAGCTACCCCCTATCGATGAAAGGGGAAACTAAGGGCCGGATCCCGAGTCTGACCCAAGGATCTTGTGGTACAGACTTTCAGTAGACCATTTCCCTGAAATGTTATGGCCAGTTGTAACCACAAACTTCTGTACGTTGAAATCTCTTACCCAGGAGGAGGTTGCATGATTTTTCCATGACATTTGGGAGAATCACTTCCATCTCCATGACTAGCAGGTGGCTTTCCCTAGGAGTTTTGTAACGCTAAGAAGATATTGGCTAGCAATTTCAATTGGTGGATTGGGTTGTGCTCCCTATGGCTTAGCACCCTGGCTTACCCAGTCATCATCAAACCCTCTAGTATTGATTCATCCAGAGCATCACAAGGCTCCTCTGGTTTAACAACGATACCCCCCCACTTTTATATTTGTGGTTGGGGGTATTATGTGGCCCTTTATTTCGTTTCTATCAAGGTCCAGCTCAATTTTCAAAGCTATATTTAGGATATGAATTTAGGTATAATCACAGTTAACATGGATGACCTATCCGAGGTAGAGAACAAGATAGAGCTCCCTGAATAAAACCTCCAACCGGGGGTACCACACTTATTGACCCATTGGAAAGGGTTACTCCCTGTCATAAAAATTTAAGGGCCCTTCCTCCACCATCTGAGTCATTAGCCCTCGGTCGTAATCCCAATAAGGGAAAAGAGCATCTTGGGGATATCAAACCCGTTGACCTGTTTGGATTAGTGCAGAAGATAGAAGATGACCCAGAAAATAATGTGTTACTTCTCCAGCTCACTGAATATAAAAATATGGTTGATGACCTTATCACTAAACATGATGTGGAATAGTGACCATACTACGTTAATCCTCGACCGGGAAAGCAAGGGATGGTTCAACCTCCCCCTAGAAAGTTGCCTCTGAGTGACATTGTCCATCTAGCTCATATATACAGAATAAAGGCTACAGTTTATGGAATTGGGTGTGAAATGAATCACCAAGTCCACTCAAGATGCTGAATAACCTTCAGGACACAACTAAGGTTCCCCTAGCCTCTCCATAGGTCCATCTCTCTGCAGTCTCATAGGTTATCCCACCAACCACTCCACAAGCTGTTGGGCCTTCTTATTATGTTTAGGAACCTACCAACACACTAGTGGCCAGGGATCCTCGTCAAGATAGGAATCCCTACCGAGATTGCCTGATGACCGCTCTCATTTCCCACCTCAAGGTCCTAGAAACTCGACAGGTGGAAATCCAACCTGATAGCAAGGCATATCTAGCGTTATTCATTGACATTACCGCTCCCTTAGGTTTTGTAAATCCTACCTTCTCCTAATTTAATTGCATGGCTGATCTACTGCTGCATCTGGACCACTTTATTTCAAGATGTAGACCCATTCGTGGAACTCTAATGTAGAATGAGGCCACTAAACACTGGTATTTCATAAATCATTGGAAGGTCCTTTATTTGTATGGTACAACCAACTACCCATTGGGTCAGTATTTGATTGGGAGAATCTTTGTAGGTAGTTTCTTTTCCTACTCAGTTCCACCACACTGAAGACAAGTATTGCAAAACTCTTTAAATGCAAGAATAGACACGATGAATGCTTTGAGGACTTTGTCTCCAGGTGGAAAGGCCACACCTATTCCCTTGATATGTCACTAACTTAGGAGCAGATACTAACAATGTGTGTGGAGAATGCCAATACCAAACTAGTACACTCTCTATTCACATAGAAATACCTAGGGGGATTTCGGGATTTCTCTGAAAAATCCTAGAGGTTATAGGAAGCCTTGCAACAGGCCATGCAGGCACGTCTGTTGCCTCCAATAGTCCCTGCAATAAGAGCCACTAAGGTTGAGACCATTGTGGTAGGAAAAATAGAGGCCCCCCAAGTTGCTTGAGTTATTACAAGTAGAGACACCAGAAAAGCCGCACTGAGTCCCACCAAATCAGGCACAACCTCCGACCCAGTAGTGCCCACCTCAGAATTGGAAAGCACCCCTGCGTAACACGACACCACCTCCTAGAAAAGATTACCAGGTTCCACCTTCTTGAAAGGCTCTTCAAGCCTCTCGTCAGGACCAAGCTTCTATACCCCCTTTCTAGATAAAAGTAGCTGGGACTACTCTTTTAATGAGCCTGAGGTCCTTGGTTATTTCTTAAGTTCCTTGGATGAGGTAATTCATCAGTTATCACAATGCTTCAAGCCTGAAGAGGCGGATCTCACTAATCACCTCAATTACTTCCCATATCACCAAATTCTGAGGCACACCCTCAAGTAGTGCTATGTGTTTATAGATTGGATCCAAGACCAGGTTGATAACAAGACAGTCAGGTTAGGTCCATTCCTGGCACATCTAGCATGTGTATTCATATAGCTTGACCGTGATAGTGACGTTAAAGGTGAGTGGTAGTAGGCTCCTATCCTCAGGTCCCAAAAATATAATGACTTGAGGGCTTGTAAAGAAATTTCACATGTTGCTGGTATTATCCATGTGTGTTTGAATTGCCCCTAGCCTTCAAGAGTCACTTCGTCAACCACATCCACTACTTACGAGTCAAAATCTCAATCTTTCACTCCCCAAAATCCTTCTAGTGATGGAGGATTCTTCTAGTTATGACCCAGGGTACCCTTAGGTTAATACCATGGAGCTGGTAAACCCCAACAAGGTTCTCAATGATTAGGAGTGTCAAATGAAAGCTCCCAACATCCCCAGCTGATGCATGTGTCGATGGAGCTTCAGTTATATGAGTCATTGGGATGAATGGGTTACTGCTTCTAGCCAAGTTGTGCATGACACAAAACCATAAAATAGGCCCAGTGTAGAGCAGATCATGAGAAGACTCATCATACTATTTCAATAGATCTACCTTCACAACCATTTGTGCTACATGATTCGGCAGAACCACCATGATCGTGCTATGATCAGCCATGTTCTGTTGCGGATCGGCCTCATTCATCCATACCTAATCTGGTAGTCGCTCTACGTGTTTTGCCTAGTGAGCAGCTAGACATTCCCAACACTAGTCAACTGCTTGTTTATCTACATGGTCCTATCATACATCCTGCCATAGAATGAACTCTTGTCAGTAGAACTTCACGATTGTCATGGAAGTATTATATTCATAAGCATCATTCCATAATTCTTGTGAATCTCTCTATAATCGAGGCTCTTCACATATTAATATATATATACGAAGCCCATGATGTGTCTTTAAGATGCCCCCTCCAGTTTGAGATGGCGGTAGCAGCCATAGAAGCCTTCCATGTAAAGGTAGTCGAGCATACAGAATGTGAGGCCATTATCTCTTTTTCAAGAGAAGATAAAGGTTCTACTATACAGGGGCATATCCGCCCACTGTACATCATTGAAAATTTCTACAATGTGGTGGTTCACTGTTTTCTTGTCAACACAGGTTTGGGTATCCACACTATTCCAGCCCAGACACACCGAAATTTGGGGCTGTCTGGGGCTGATATGAGTCCCTCTGACTTGAAAATTCAAGGATATGATAGGATGGAACATAAAACAGTTGAAAAAATCCTCATCAAGACCCAGTTCAGTGACCTATTTTCTAGCACTGAGTTCATGGCTGTCTCACTAGAAACCTCGTACAAGATATTTATGGTTATTCCATGGCTCCACCATCACATGACGATCCCTTCTTCATATCAAAAATTCCTTAATGTAATACCATAATGGTTGTGTAGGCATCTTCCAAGGCGATGTGTCTCCATTTTACTCTTGTGATGCCTACTAACTGGGTGTCGACTACTACAAGAGAAAGGATAAGAAAATTCATAATAAGGATGTTGAACATGCTATGGTTGTGACCGACACATGGAATGACCTGGATGATGACTATATTTTCATTATCCACCGATTAGAAGCCACAAAACTGGATTTGGAAAAATTATATTTTGTCTTTGGAATGAGGGGTAAAGAAAATAATAATTATAAGTGAATCTAGAAGACCACCTCATATTCCTATGAAAATCAGGATCGGGTGATCCAATATTTCCATACTCCCATAAGGTATCAGCATGTCCGCCCCCTGGAAATAGAAATATGTCATAATTTATTGTTTTTCGGTGATGGGATAAACAGACTCAAGAAGACCCAAAAATATTGATTTGAAATCATCAAACGTGGACCCTTGGTTCAAAGGCCAAATGGGATCGGGTTGACAGCTTTCAAAGCTATATTGTTGATAGTACAAGAGCTCCTCGATATGGTATGCACCGCCGCTCAGGTTGGTGCTAGTTTCCTGACAGGATATATCAACTCATAAGAATCTCCTCCCACCAAGAATCCATCATCTGTGAATGAAGTAGAGGATTTTTAGTGTTCTCCTCCCGCATTTGAAGAGGGTGTCTCCACCATGGTCGATTAATTAGTACATGTGACCCTTGGTAATGAGTTAAATCCAAAACACACATAGATTTTCACCGCTATTCCTGTCAAAGAGAAAGAACTATACATGGATTTCTTAAAGCAGCATTGTGATATATTTTCTTGGAGCTATGCCAAGATTTTGGGCTGGATCCTTAAGTTTCCATCAACCACCTCAGTCTTCCAAAAAAATCATTGTGGGTTCAAATAGCCTCCCAAAAAGATGCACCCTTCACACAATATGATGTTTGAGGACAAGTTTGATTAGATAATCAGATCCAACTTCATCAAGGAGGTTAAGTACCCCATATGGTTAGCTAACATTGTTCCCATTGGGAAGAAGAACAGATAGATCAGAGTGTGTATCAATTTCCAGGACCTCAATTGTCACTTCCAGAATGATGACATTCCCCTTCCTACAACAGAACTATTGATTGATGCCACCGATGGATTCTAGGATCTATCTTATATCGATGGGTATTTGAAGAATAAGAAATTAAAATAGCTCTTGAGGATGAAGATTCTAAAGTATTTAGGGAACCACACGATAATTTCTCCTACCAGGTAATTCCTTTTGATCTACAGAATGTAGGTACCACTTATCATCATCTCATGCATCGCATATTTAAGCAGATCCTGAGGACATTAGTGGAATTCTATGTGGAAGACATGGCGATAAAATCTCACAAGTTCCATGTCCATCACAAAGATATCGAGAAAGTTTTCGGCTTCCATTGATCCCACCATCTGAAGATGAACCCATTTGAGTGTCCCTTTGGGGTCACTATTGGAAAGTTTCTTGGATTCTTTCTCAGATGTAGAGGAATAGAGATCTATTTGGAGAAGATCATGTCCATTAATCATATGTCCTTCGAGTATCATTCAAGAACCCTAAGGCCTTCAAGGCCACTTAGCCTATATTCACCTATTCTTTACAAATTTAGTTGGAAAGTGTAATGCATTTTCTTCACTCATGATGAAAGGCGACAATTATTAGTGGGATGAGGAGTGTCAAACTAATTTTGAGGAAATCAAGAAGTAATTTTAATAGCCTCTAATCCTGATGCCACCCATTTTTTGGAAAGATGCTAGTCCTTTATGTGACCGCTCTGGAAAAATCTATATGCACCCTTCTTACCTAGAATAACAAAGTGGGAACAAAGAATAATTTATACTCTCTCAACTGCATACTTCTTGATACAGAGGCTAGATATTACTCTATCCAGATGTGATGTTTTACACTAGTATTAATAGTGCATAAATTGAGACATTACATGCAGCACCATGAGATACAGCAAGTATCCTGAGTGGGTCTGATGAAGTATATTATGAACTACCCCATGTTGACATGCTGTCTATCACGGTGGGCAGTGATCCTCTAAAGTTGGACATTATGTTTCTCCCCCAAAATTCTATCAGGGGAAAGTATCTTACTGACATTCTTGCTACTCATCCAACTCCCTCAGACCAGTCTTTGGATATTTATTTTCTAGATGAGTAAATCCTTTCATTAGGTCAAGTCATTCCGTATTGGAAAATGTATTTGATGGTGCTTGTCGAAGCCCTACCTATGGAAGAATCAATGGTCCTAGAGTCAACAGAGTGGGCCAGGGTATCATCTACATCAAGTTGGTGTAAGCTGTTCTACCAAATTCCCTCCTATTGTCATAAAGTTGTACCAATAATGAGGCAGAGTACCAAGATCTCATCACTGGTCTTGAGCTGGCCCCCAAGATCGATGTTCTCCACTTTCATACGAAAGGAGACTTTTAATTAGTCACTATGTAGATCAATGGTGACTAATTCATCCAGAAGATAAGGCTCATACCACTTTTAGAAAGTACCTGCTAGTTGATGGACCAGTTCCCATGTCGACTGGAAGTTACTCATGTCCCTCTATTATAGAACAATTGAGCTGACATTTTAGATAGATTGCCTGCATCTCTTAAAGACCCTAATCATGATGATTGGATTATCCATGTGGCACACAGGAGAGTCATCTCTCTCTTCACTCTAGATAATGAAGGTAGCCCGCAAGTAAGCCACTTTATCATCTGTGCCTCTTCGTCAAGAACCTCAGGTCCCCCTACCACAGTGCTGGAAGTGACTCATGACTGGAGGACCCCCTTTATTGAGTATCTACATAACTATAATCTCCCAATAGATCAAGTCGAGTTTGAATGAATCTGATGGCATGCATTGTAGTTCTCTCTCCTTACTGATCCCAGTCTTGAGAGGATCCTCTACAAGTGTGGGTCTATGGGGATTATCCAATGTTTCATTCAAGGAGGTGATATTTCTCAAGTCATGCAATAAGTTCATTCTAGTTCGTGAAGGCACATCCAATAGGGTCGAAACACTCTCATCCGATATGGATATTGGGGTATTTTATTGAATTCCATGATCTGTGAATGTATCGAGTTTTACAAGTGGTTCCATGCATGAAAAATCCATTCTAATTTTGTGCATCGGCAACCAAAACCTATCCACACAACCATGTACTCTTGGACCTTCACGGATCAGGGACTTTATGTCGTGGGACAATATTCACCAGCGATGAATCACTAGTGGAGGTTCTTCCTGACCACAACAGATTTCTTCTCCAATTGGACAGATGCAGTTCTACTCATGGAAGCCATGGCCTATTTTGTCATTGAATTTTTGAGATCCAATGTGATCTAATGATTCGATGTCTCTCACATCATCCTCGCTGTTAACAACATAAACATCCGAGCATCTGAACTAATGATGATTTATGAAAATTACAACATCCATTATAATCAACCCTCCCTCTATCATCGCAAGGAAATGGGAAGATCAAGGCATTCAACCAAACCCTCTCATACATTTTTCATAAGATGGTTGGTCAGAACAAGAAGTGATGGTTGAATAAAATACCCAATGGTCACTGGTCCTATCAGATTATGACTCATAATTCCACTCAGGTGACCCCATATTCCCTAGTGTATGGAACAGATGCAGTCCCCACCCTCGAGATTTAGTTGACTTCATTATTCACAACTATCTACAATCAGCTAGCACTAGATAAGGTCACTAAAATCCATATAGCTACATTGGAATTTCTCGACAAGAACTAGATTTGTTCCCTACATAATTGAGAGAGGTATCAAAAAAAGATAGTCATATATTTAAAAAGAAATTTTTTCTCCTCTCTTTCATACAAGGTGACATGTTGTTGGCCCAGAGAACGCCAATAATACCTGGTAGGAAACCACCCAAACTAGATCCCAAATGGGAAGGACCTTACATCATTCACAAGGATTTCCCAAATGGTTCATAATTACTAGTTACCATTTATGGTGATCGTATCACTCCTCCGATGAATTCCAAATTCTACAAGAAGTGATTTACCTAAGTAAGACATAATCCCACATAACATTAAATTTTTTTATCATCCTTCATGATGTTAAACTACGTGTGGAAGATATACCATTATTGTCTGAACATTATGACCTTATACTAAAATCTATTGTGTCTTATATGAATGATGTTAAACTACATGGCATCTCAAGTACTATGTATTTCTTGATTCCCATCATCATGAGATATGTAGGAATGCATTGACACTTTGTCTTCTAGTCCATCCCCCAAATCCATCTCATGGACTACCTCCTATGTATTTATCTCTTGGAAGGTTTCCCATGGTGTAGTATAGACTTATTTGGCCCTCATTCATGCCATTTTTACAATGGTCGCACCATTTGCCCCTCCCATTCTTCTACCCTCCCACATCTTTTTCACATGATTTTATACTTCATGGAACTTTCAAAACTACATATGGATTGATTCCTTCCCCTGAAGGATATGTAATAGAAATTTCTTCCAAGGACCCCGCCCCAAACATCAAGATCTCCCCTTCATTATGGACCCTTGGCTCAGATGCTGGGTCCAACCCCAAACATCAAGATCTCCCCTGGGGTCTGTCCCCTTGGCCCGGATGCTTCACAAAACACATGGGGTGGTACGCACATTGTTTTTCTTCATCCAAGTCAGATCTATTATGATCACACCATATATCCCCCTCTTTAGAGATCTACATCTATTTTTTCTTTACTACATGATGTTAAACTACCTGTAAATATTCATGCTTCACATGTCTCTTTTATTTGGTTCTCCATCAACATTCACATCTAAAATGTCCCCCAAATGATATAGATGCTCGGCCTTATGGTTCACCTTATGTTTTGGGACAATGTCTTGGAGGGTCTTGAATTCAACTTTGATACGTGTCACGTATATTGACTATGGTCAGTGACCAATTCTCATTTGTTTTCCCACTTCCAGTCACATTATATGGATATTTTGTTTTGAAGATGGTCAATATCCACCCTCCATCATTATAACCACCCCTATATGTCACGAATATTGGGTGTACTGATTCATTTTTTGTCCTTATATCTCTTCAAATATTAGTGTGCCTTGGGTAGGAATGTTGTTCTGGTTGTGATCGACCCCACTTGATCACTATCCTTCATTATTGTACCCCTATATTCTTGGGAGAACCTAATCTCATTCCTTATTTCCCACACTAAGCTTTTTTCACATGGGCATAAGAGCATTGGTAATGAAATACCCACATAAAGGGTCACATAATCACGGTATAAGACCTATGACCGTAGACTGAGATCAACAATGTCCTCATCACACGACATTAAATTGTATGATATGTTCAGGATGAAGGATGTAACACTACTTATCACTCATCTCACTTGAAAATATACTGAAAACTGGTTGGGACTTTTCATTAGTGGCTCGTCCTATTGTCCCTCAACATTTCTGAACCCCTATACCAAGTTCTCACAGAGGATTTTGTAGTGTGGAATGGACTCTATCTACTAATTAAGGTCAAGATATTTGTTCCATGCCACACTTATCCCCTTGAGACACCCCTCCTTTATCCATCGTCCTTATTGTAAGATGTTAAACTACATGGGTACTATCATTCTTTATGCATCCCATTATTTGGGTTTCCATCATCCTTGACATTTGAAAAGACCCTCAAACGGCATGGGTGATAGGCCTTAGGGATCTCCTATCATCTCGGGCCAATGTCCCAGTTGATATTGAACTTTAATTTTTCACAAGTCCCACAATGCGAATATGGTCAGTGGTCGATGCTCCATTTTTTGTTCTTTTTCCAGGCCACACAAATTGGATATTGTGTTGCGAAATGGTAAGCAGTTATCCTCAATCATTATTGTCATTATGTGGTCTCCCAAATGAAAGGCATGGTGATACACCAAAGATACCCATTTATCCCACCCACATGACCTTAAACTGGGCATCTACGGTCGAAGCTTTATGACCATAAAATAATATCTATCACTTATATGTCACACGATGTTAAACTGAATGGAATATCGATAACTTTTTATGTCTTGATTTCTGTCCTTATGGGATACATAATAATTCCCAAACATTGTGTTTAGGGTCCATCTCGTGTTTATATATTCTTTCTCTTGGAAATTTGGCTTGAGTTCTTTCTAGGAATTATGAATGGGTTGGAGTATGTGGGATTATGTCCTCATTCACGTTAGTTTATTCATCACACCATACTCATTCCTCATGTAGATACACCCTATTATCTACATCCTTACCGCATGACATTAAACTGTATGCCACTTTAAAACTACGTGTGGCTATATTCTCATCATTTGGGGATACATAGACACACCTAGGAATTTTTCTTTTGGTCCAACCCTGTTTCATAGAAACCATCTCTTCCTTTCGGTAACTTGGCCAAAATTCTCTGAAAAAGGGGGAATGTTGTATGGTGAGGACTCCTTTAGTCATCATTCATTTCAGGTTTGTAACAGCCACACCACATACCTCCTCTATTGTGATCTCTCTATCCCCCTATTCTCCACTCAATTTCTCAAGTCGTCTACTCTCAAATGGTCCCCCTTGACCCTCTATCAAAATTCACCAACATGCCGAGGAGCACTCTAGTTTATAACATATAGTGTTGGGTTATACATGGACATGTTTCCATCTGTTTCCATGCTTCATGTTTTCCCTTATTTGGGATTTAATCATCTTTTACATTTAAAAGGACCCCTGAATGGCGTGGATTCTAGGCCTTAGTGCTCTCCTAACATATTTTTCCAATGTTCCCAAGGATTTCGAATGACCATTTGACACAATTCATATGTTGTGAATATGGTCAGTGGTTGACAGTCATTTGTTTGTTCCCATTTCAGGTCACACGATATAGATGTTG
This sequence comes from Viscum album, assembly GCA_963277665.1. Classification (NCBI taxonomy): domain Eukaryota; kingdom Viridiplantae; phylum Streptophyta; class Magnoliopsida; order Santalales; family Viscaceae; genus Viscum; species Viscum album. The sequence continues at coordinate 106,464,951 of OY728149.1, read as the reverse complement.
CCTTTCAAAAATGGTCAACATTAATCCTCCATCATTACGCCACCCCCATGAAGTGCTAAATATTGGTTTCATGATTTACATACATTTCCACTCCATAATTTCCAAGTGTAATTTGGATACTCTTGGTGCTATCCCTTAGTGCATGTTTGTGTGCTATAAGGGTGAATCCACAGTGCGGTGTCATTCGAGGCTTCGTGCCATTTCTCCTTTCCATGTATTCCATGTGTTGTGAAGATCTTATCCACCCTTGTTTCCCACATAAAGTGTGGTTCATGTGGTATTAGGGATTTGGTTATGTTTTACACCTTCTTTTAAGAGTCTCAATTCTTTCTATCTGCGATTTATGACCATAAACTAAGATCTTCCCACATCCTTATCACATTACATTAAACTGAACGACATCTTCCAAAACTATGTGTGGTTTGATTCCTATCTTCATGGGATATTAATGAATTCCCAGAAATTTCATCTTTGGGTCTAGTACCATATCTTATGATTTTTTTGGCCCCTTATACTACAGTTCCCCCCTCTAGGATTGTGCATGATGTGATGTGGACTGATGTCCTCATTTCTGTCAAATATGCTTTATCTCCCCTTGTGCATTCCATTTATAACCTCGTTCTTCTATGGGTTTCTACAACATGGTTTGTGAAACTATAATTCCGGGTCTTAAGTAACTTTAATCTATCATTTATTAGTTACAATACATTAAAATACATGGGTTGGTCCTATCATATGACCCAAAACTATAACACTATCGTCCTTGCCACACGACGAGAAATAGAAACGCATTGTGATGTATTCCCTCAAGGGGACATCTTGTTTGGAATCATTCAACCACTATTCCATTTTCCAAGGCCTATATATGGCTTGATTCTGTTAGAGATACCCGAATTCTCTATCCTATGTTTTTTTCTTCACAAAAAAAAAACACATCCACCCAAAAGAAAAAAAACAAGATCCCTCAGATTATTCTTCTTTTTGTTCATAGACCAGACCTTCACAATAGTATTTCCTCTAGAAATGGTACCCAACCATTAAAATTTCTGGCACAATGTGTGGATTGATTCCCATCCTTGTGGGATACATACGAATCTCCATAAATTTCATCTTTGGGTCCAACCCTAGGTATCTCAGATCCTAACCCCTTTCGAGCCACCTTGGCCCAAACTATGTCAGACACACTGGGTGTGGTGAGTACCTCTTTCATCCTCATTCAGGCCAGGTTTTAAAAAAACCAAACCATGTTTCTCCCTTATCTATTCCCAATCTAGTCTCAGTTCTATGGTCTTAAACTAAGATCTTCATGTGAGAACTATGTATGGCTTGATTCCCATCCTCATGAAATATGTATAAAACCCGGATGTTTGGTCATTGTGTCCAGCCCCACGAATGTGTCACAAGATGTAATTACTCCTTGGTCCTCATCCATGATAGTTTTTTCTACTTCATCACCCAATTCACATTCCATTATACCAAGTCCCCTCTCAATGGTTCACTATATGACCTTAAACTAAGAGTTTCTATCTCTAGGACCCATATCTTTGGACATAGATTTGGATCCCTAAAACTGAAACGTCTCATTGGCATACTCAAATGAACAATGGATTAGAGCCCAATGTATTCGATTCAAACTGGATATTCCCTCATTTCATTTCCATGATTCGTGAGCCCTTTATTTGGATCCAAATCCTCTTCAAAGTCTAAAGGGACCCCCTTTATAGTATCGTCTCCTACCACATTAGCTCACCTACCATCTTGAGAAAACACCCCTAAATACCTCAGACGACATTTTTCTATATGTCCTATGTTTTGAACATGATCAATGGTCAAACCTCATTTGTCACTCACCACGATAGGCTAATACTAAACTGATGATGTGTTTTGAACATGGTAAACATTTATCCTCCATCTCCATGCCACAAACATTGCTATCCAAATCCCAGGTGCAATGATTCACAATATTCCACTTCTTTATGTTTAAGTGGAATAAAATAATTACTCAACATTACTAGTTTATGAATCTAGGTGTGTTAAGTAGGTAAGTCAGTATTATTGGGATGCCATTCACCTAGTGTCCCATTGAGCATAATGTGTGCCTCCCTATACAAGAAAATCCCATCGCTACACATTTTTCCCAAATCGAGCACAACTAGCATAGGCTTAGTGGTTTCAGTAGGATGTATACTGGTTTAGCCGAACCACACATGACCTTCTTCCCACATGATGCTAAACTACACTCTCAGAACTATGTATGTGTTGATTACCATCATCATGGGATATGTACAAATGCCAGAGAACTTTCCCTCGGGTCCAATACTATGTTAGGACACCTATTTTCTATGATCTAAATAATTCACTTGGGAACACATTGTGTTTTTTGGAGTCTTACGGTCCTTATCCATGTTAGGATATTTACCATAGGCCACATTTCCTTTCTGGGTATCCATGTCGTCGATGCATGACTTTAAACTACGGCCCTACCGAGAACAAGTCTAGGATGCCCCAGGATAATTCTGGGATGTATAAACTTCATCACCAGAGGGGATTTCTCCTACCAGTGTGGGTATCTGACCATGTCATATTCATTAACTACATATGGCCTTATTATTATCCTAGAATGATATGTAGTGACACTTGGATTTCAAGTTCCTATATCTACCTACATGCTTGCAAAACCTCCAGTACGACTATCCTAGCATTGTCCCCCCTTTTTGGGACCATTCATTTCTTCAATCGTCACTATAAAAAGTTAACCTATGTGTATATATTCCTCATCAACATGAAATAAAATGGTGGTCTACTCTAGGTTTTTGCTGGAGATATCCTTTATGTATATGCATATGATCCTTGACCAGACTGATGCCCTCACCTAATGTGTTTTCATCATGGTGGCGTAATTTCAGAAGTGTTGGACTCCATTCGAACAACCCATCATTTCACCTTACATGATTTTTGTGCCATTTATTTGGATCATCATCCTATTTCATTCCTGAAGTAACCCCCTAATTGTATAAATGTTCGGCTTATAGTTGCATACTATCCTGGGATAACATTCTGGAAGACTAATGGATGACATTTTGATTCAGGCCTTATGTTTTGAATATGTTCAATGGTCATTCCTCATTTGTTATCCACATTTCAGTCTAACATAATAGGGTTACTATGTTTGAAGAATGGTCAATATTTATCCTTCATTTTCATCCAATAACTAATGTGTTTTGAATTTTGGGTATTGCTATTCACACTTGACATTCCCCTTTATTTGAATTATTTCTAATTCCCTCTAGTGTTACCCCGCACATGCCCTAGAGCACATTGGGAAAGCTGCAATTCGACTTCTCAAAGAACATAACTCTCCAGTCAGGCCTCCCTCTTTATTCCTAGAAATCTGGATCAGTTGTTCATACCTTGGATGCTCATAGCCTAGTGGGCACTCTCATATTCAAACAAAATAACGATGCAGCCATCCCATGTTTCTCATAATGGGCACGACCCATGTGATACTAGGGATTGATCGCAGGATATTTCACGAATGTGATGGAAATGTAGAAAACCAAAAAAAATTATGGAAATAATGCACACAATCAATATAAAACAGAAAATCAATAATGTGCGTTTATGAGTTCACAAAAATTACATCACTCAAGGATTGGCCCCTCCCATAGACAATTTGACCTTTTAAATAGAGCATCCCAAATCCCCCACCATCTGGCTTATAGCATCCAAGATCTGATGTCACAGGTTGATATCCATCTCCTTCTCGATGGAAAGGGGCATAGTTCCTCAGCCTTGATCGGAGACCAATCCTCGTTGCCTCAGATTATATCCATATCTTCATAGGCTCTCCTCATCGGTTCATCAACCTCTGCATGCTCGGCCTTTAGTCATGATAAAATCCCAAATTGTGATTTAAGGAAAGCAGAATACTTGTTCACCAACTCCCTTAACTATTGGATCTCATGCTCAGCCTCCTAGAGTCTATTGATGTTCAAAGACTTCCTCCTCTACCATCACACATAATTTCCATGATCATGATCCCATATTTTCTCTCCCATGATGTCTCGGATGAGCAAATATGGACATTGGGCATCCACTCCTCCAACACATAGTTCTCAAAGATGGGAAAAATCCTTCCAATCTAGTCCATCAATTGTGCTTGTGGGGTCTACCCAATGAATCGCTTGATTGACATCCATGACTGGTGATAGATGACCTTGTTATCCTATTCGTAAGAAGTTGTCTCATCCCAGTCCTCGGGGTTGGTGGGTTCATATGTAGGGAATGTAGGTTCTGGGTACAGTGGAATCATGGTTGGAACGGAAGCCAACATTGATTTTTACCATGATCAATGATTATTCTGGGATCAATAAGATGATTAACACCAGTCTCCACAGAATTTAATCAATGATTTAGATAAATAATAAGTGGGCTGAAACCTTTAGAGAGAATCTTGCACATCATGTTTATAATTAATTAATTAATTTTATAAAAAATTAATACCTAGATATTTGATATTTTTCTTCATTATTGATGTTGATCTTCTAGAATGACCCTTATTGATTATCTTGTTGTGCTTGTAAGGATCAAAACTAGAATACCTCTAGTGGTGATACACACATGCTCTGATGGGCTCCGATCTACACTCTCTGTTCTCTGGGTGCTATCGCGGTGACGCAAGTGTCTTGTGTCAGTCATTCTTGATTGCTTGTTCTTCAACCATGAAAATGTATCTTGTTTTTAAGAGGGGTGGGGAGGGGATTCAATAGAGAAACTATTTAGAAAAAAAATTCTCAATCACTGGGTGTAGGATTCGGTGTCACGAGGTGTCTATCACAATAGGGGTATGTGTCTATTTATATGCATAAAACTTCAGTTACAATATTTAATTATATAACAGCAATTAAATGAATTCATGAACTTAGAGAAAACCCATGATCATAATAATAATACCGTGTCATTATTTATTGTGTGCCAACTTGCACAAAATAGAATTAAAAATAAAATTATATGTCACAAAATAATAGCGGAATCATTATTATTTTAACATGTGAAAAATAGTTAAATAATTATTTATCATCTTGAAAATAATTATTTTACCACTGAACCTACCTTGGTCCGCGCGAACTCCACTTCCTTTTATTAAAAACCCGAATAAATAAATAATTTATTCTCTTAAATAAATATTTTATTTACAAAATACTAAATAAATATTTTATTTACAAACTAGTAAATAAATATTTATTAAATATTCAATAAAATAAATAAATAAATTTAAATTCATTTATGAGATCATTTTAAATTAAATAAAATTATTCCATAGTCTTGAGAATAATATTTATTTCATTAATTAAATTAAAATATAATTTAACCGAGACCACAAAAAACACTTAGTGTGTGACCCTCTAGGATTATTTTTCCTACCATTAGGTGGGCTTGCCTAAATACCAAGAGTGTTATCTAGCAATGGCTCAATTCACCAAAGAGAAAGAATGTAATGTCACAATAATGACATCCACATACGAATGCTCACTGTGTAATATAATACCTTTATCATAATATCTCATCAAGATGGTTTCATGATTGTGTCATCAACTTTTATTCTTGATATGTCTTTCTATGAATACCTGAAATAAACACATTATTACACCATGGACGTGTAATTTTGTGTGAAATTTCTATTTCAATCAAAGTGCCAAGATATCAACTTCTGTAAATGGAAGGGGAAAATCCTTCCTCAACCTATCCATTAATAACATGCCACTCGTGATGCACCCAACATACTATTCTTCCCACCAAATATCTACGTGACAGTTTTTTCCAGTAAATCAAATTGAACGGGTCGTGTCATTTATTAATGATAATCATACAATCTATGGATCATTACAAACTATTCTAGATAGAAATATATGATGAAACCAAAATATGCGGAATTCCTACTGGTAGGTATGTTCTCATAATCTCATATTTTGGAGATTACCAAGTGCAAATTGAATTAGGGGAAGTCTCATCTACTTACGAGTACTCACACCCGACGGTCATCATGTTGTGTGTCCCCTCATATTATGTGAACCAACTATAGAACTATATTCAAGAATATTGTTATATAATATCATGGTTCTCATCATAGAGAGGAACTTCAATGACCTTATCAATGCAACAAATATTCTAGGACATTATTAAATCATAGACAAGAAGAATAATGAAAAATATGTAACAAGATGTTTAATATTTAAATATATTCAATGTACATGTAATCAAAGTAAAACCAGTTGGTTCTAGGACACCAACATTTACAAAATCCCACTTGGACTAGAGACAACTACCTATGACTTTCAGTCCGCTTAACATCAGATGTTGACCATGTAATTATTGAGTAAAGGATTTAATCAAGGTTTCCAACACATTGTATTCTATGGAAATACTGCTCACTTCAACTTCCCTTCCCTAAGAAAAATTAATCAAGAGATGATAATTATGAAGTATTTTCTTTGTCCGCTAAAGTAACCATAGCTAATTTTCAAGATCCACCACTGTAGTATGATCACGGTATAGTGTTATCGGATCTTTACTGGTAGGTATCACATACAGCTCCTATATGAATCTTTGCATCTGGAATACTTCTTTAGATGCCTAAAAAGTGGAAATATACTTAGAAAATGTTGTAGAATCAATGACCACACTCTTCTTTGAACTCTTCCAGGTCAATATACCTCCATTCAAAGTGAATATGTAACCTTTTTATTACTTCATGTTATCTTGATCAGTCTGGAAACTAGCATCTGCATATCCTATGATGACTATTTCATCATATCATCTATAAAATAGGGACATATCATTAGTATGCCTCAAATAATTTAGGATAGTCTTGACTCCCATCCAATGGTGGTCACCTAGGTCATCTTGATATCTTCCTACTGCACTCAATGCATAGGTGTCATCCAGCCTAGTAAATATCATGGGATATATTTCTGACCCGATCACTAATGTGTATGGAGTCCCTGTAATTATCTTTCATTCTTTGTGTGTCTGAGGACACATTTTTTTGGAAAGATAAATTCCATGTGATGGTCACAACAATCCCCTCTTGGATTGTTCCATACATAATCACTTTAGTATCTTATCAATGTATGTACTTTGACTTAGGCCCAACAATCACTTCAATCTATCACGATGTATCTTGATCCCAAGAATATATGTTGCCTCACCCAAGTCCTTCATAGAGAAGCATTGATTCGACCATATATTAAAAGACTGTAAGACTAGTACCTCATTTCCAATAAGTAATATGTCATCAACATATACTATTAATAAAATGATTTCACACCCACTAAAAATTTTCTAGACACAAATTTCACATCAATTCTTGATGAAACAAAATTTCGTTACGGATTCATCAAAATGAATGTTCCATGACCTAGATTTTTACTTTAATCCAGAAATTGATTTTTGAACTTTCATATCTTATTGGAATCTTTTGGAGTCATAAACCCTTCAGGTTGTGTCATGTAGACATATTCTTAAATGTCCCGTTAAGGAAGGTTGTTTTGACATCCATTCTCCAAATCTCATAGTCATGGTTAGTGGAAATTTTCAATAGAATTCTGATGGTTTTAAGCATTGTAACTGGTGAAAAGGTTTCATTGTAGTCAATTCCTTGACACTGTTTGAAACCTTTTGCAACCATCCATGCCATATAGGTGCTGACTTCTCCCTCCATGTCCTATTTCTTCTGGAATACCAATTTGAAACCAACATGAATTACATCAACTGGATGATCTACCAAAATCCATACTTGTTTTTGGTACATGGAATCCATTTTAGAATTCATGGCTTCTTACCACTTGGTAACATCTGTGCCACTTACTTCTTCATTGTTGGTTATAGGATCATTATTATTAACTAATAACGATTCACAATCCTCGGCAACTATAATGTTGTACCATTCCAGTTCTCTAACCTCTATTTTACTCCTATGTGGATCTTGTGTCTCTGGAATAGTTCTTTCGTCAATGGGGCTTTGTGGAATCTGTTCCTGTACTGACTCTTGTGTACCTTGATCCTCAACTTCATCAATGTCTATCAACCGACCACTATCCCTTTTGTAGATGTTCACCCTCTCAAAGAATATGGTGTGTCATTCCACTATGACCTTTTTGTCTGAAGGAGTTGTATACGTAATATCCCCTTGTTTCCTTGGTGAATCCTATAAAGTTACACTTTCTGCCTCGATGTGAATGTTTGATACCTGAAGAGGCCTTAAATAACACACCGCTTCCCCACATATGTATATTCGATAATATTTCTTTCCTTCCACTCCAAAACTCATATAGAACTCCATTTATAGATTTAGTTGGTACTTGGTTTAGTATGTGTTCCGCTATTTGTAATTCATATCACCAAAAGGATAATAAAAGACTCTCATGACTCATCGTTGATCTCATCATGTCCAACTGAGTTCGGTTCCTCCTTTCGTCCACACCATTCCCTTGGGGCGTGTATGGAGGAGTGATTTGGGATAGGATCCCAAACTCCCATAAGTAATCAATGAAGTCTTGATTATGATATTCTCCACCTCAGTCTGATCAGAGTTTCTTAATCTTATTACCAAGCTAATTCTCAACTTCATTATTATAGTATATGAACATATCAAAAGAATATGACTTATACCTCATAAAGTATATATTTATATATCTACTAAAATCGTCAGTAAAATTTATGAAGTATGAGTACCCTTTCCATTACTTTAACTAGAAATGGTCCACACACATCGGTATGAACCAATTCAAGACGTTCTTTATCCCCTTCACCATTCCCACTAAATGGGGCTTTGGTAAATTTTCCTTGTAAACATGCATGGTATACACAAAGTGGTTTTAGTTCGAAAGAATCTAAATATCCATCTTGATGTAAGTTTATCAATTTTTTCTTGTTTACATAACCTAGCTGGTGATTTCAAATTTGGTTGTGCTAGGAGTCATGTGAAGTATATTTGTTATTGATTTCAATTACTTGTTTTGAGTAATCCAGCATGTAAAGACTATTGTATAAATTTTCCCGACCAAAACAAATGTTGTCTTTTTAAAATAAGCAACATTCATTTCCAAACATGAAAATTAATCCATCTGTATCTAATCTGGATACAGAAATTATTTTTTTAGTAACAGAAGTCACATAATAACAACCCTTTAACACCAAGATCATCTCAGTTGGCAATGTGAGGTGGTTGTCCCTGACAGCTACAACAACATGTCTGGCTTCGTTGGCTGCTCGTATATCTACCTACCCTAGGTCAATCTTCCAGAATCTACTAGGTTCCTGTATTTGGATAAATATGATAGAACCACAAGATTTATCTAATACAAAATTGGTAGAAATAGATAGATTGCATTCGATAACAAATGCACCTGAAGGTTCCCCTTGCTTCTTAGGTTGGGTTCAATCCTTCTTCCAGTGACCTTTCTTTCCACATGCAAAACAAACAGACTTTTATTCTATTTCCACCACTTTGATCTTCCTTTTCATGGATGGTCTTAGAGAATCATTGGGCTTAAATCTAATCACCTTCCCTTTCCTATTATTAACCCTATAGACATAAGGCTTCTCATGCTTCATATCTTTTTTCACATAGTGAATGAGGATAAAAAGATCAGATAGAGATTTCCAATGTTATTCATATTGAAATTGAAAACAAAGATGGGGAAGCTCTGTGGAAGTGATGCAGTGATGCGAGAATGAGATCGTCACCCAATTCTTCAGGGATATTAGACCCTAGAACTTCCAAGCGCTTAATGTATCCACTGAGATTGACTAAATGAGGCCTAGCTAGGGCACCTTCTCCAATATTTCTCTGAAAGAGTGCCTTAGTGATCTCAAACATTTCCTTTCTTCCTCTCTTTTTCTAATGTCCTCGGAGGTGCTCGAGCATTCTATAGGCATCCATGTTTTCATGAGACTTAATGAGATCACTAGACATTGATGATATCATCAAACATTGAATGTTAACCACATCATTAATTTGTTTATCATAGAATAAGAAATCCTCATAACTCATCTCTTTGGAAGGAGAATCAGGTAATGTGGACTCCATCACTTAATACTTCTATTCATGGCGTAGGATAACCCAAAGGCGTCTAAACCATTCCTAGAAGTTACTGTTGATAAGGATTTTGTCTTTATCTTGAATTGATCGCAAGGATAGTGTGGTTGATGAGTTTCCCATTTTTATTATATAAATAAAAGAGGATATCATTAGTAGTTTCTTAATTACATTTTATAAGAAATACTAAATTTTATTTAGTTCCCACTATTTTATCAAGCCCTAATAGCCCTCACCATTGAACTCAGAATGTCCAGTTTCCATGACAATATATTGGCAAGGATCTATATTTCCCTTCACATAACCCCAACAAGGTTTTGCCAAGCTATTAAAGGGTATTTTGGTAGGAGATTTGTTTCCAACTATGGGCTTTAAGTCAACCTAAATCATTTTGTAAGGGATTCATTTATAAAAGAATGTGTCCCAGAAAAGGTTGGTCAAACACATAGTTTTATTGAGTTTTTCTCTTAATCAAGTAACATAAGGATTGGTCTGAATTAATATTTTATTTGAGGGATTTTTATCTTTTAGGTGTGAATGTCTTATTATCATCATCACATCTGTGATAATATGAAGTGGAAGTTACTTAAATTATTAAACATGTATTGATAATATTTATGCATATGAATTCTTTATTTTAGTTCTATCTAGCGTTATTGTTTAATACATTAATTATGTGATTGTGAAAACACATCCATAATGATAAACCATGAAACTGACATAAAAAAATAGAGAGAATGATCATGATATTTTCAAACGGTTAGTTTATATTGTGGCTGATATACTAACCTTGGCCTATGGGAGAAACAACTTGAACCTTTTGGGTTCGTGTTTATATCTTTCCACAGATCCACTTCTGTATCTCCTGGATTGGTTTCATCTCAGCTCCATATTGAACTTCCTCTACTAGATTTGGAGTTAAATCCATTAAATATGCCTTTTTTAACTCACATGGAGGTGAGGGGTAAAAAGGGGTTTTACCTAAAATAAAATTTTGTCATGCAGGCCCAAAATATTAATGAGGAGTGTTGGATTGGATGCTAAAAATTTTAATTTAAATAAATAAATAAAAACAACCATCCACTTGCAAAGTTCATGGTTAAGCTCATGATCATCCATACACACAACCATGTTTCTATATAAATAAAACTAACCTTAAATTCTTTAATATTTCTTGTTTAAGATAAATCATGCCAGAATAAATTAATTATCATCTTTAGTTAATCAATGCAATTATCTTAAAGACTTTTTCCAAATTTCCTTGAGATTACCACCCATCATAATTCTAATCAAATAAATGCATTTAAAATTATCTTTGTACGTAACTTTACCTTAGAGGAAACCTTGTGAATCCCTATTCATAACTACCCATTGAGTAGAAATGAACATTACACAGATGTTATATTAAACACATATATATAAAACACATATCATGTGTTGTGCCTCATCTTTACCCTCTCACGATGGTACTCGACTCAAGGTTTTGTATAATATAATAATAAATTTTAAAAAATATATGTAATTTGAATGAGTACACATCATGTACTTCCAACTATACGGTGTTTACTATTTTTCACCATCCATCGGAAGTACACGCCTAGGAAAAGAACATGTGAGTGTACTTTGGAATTCTTCTAAGTACACGACATGTCCAGTGGCACACACACCATGTAGTATCTACCATACATGGTTTCCAGCTGGGCAGTCCATGTATGGGGTACATGGTCCAACTGTGACCTAAAGGGACTACACGCCATGTCCAGCGGACTACATGATGTATAATCCAGAAACTGGGTGCCTTCTGTTCTTGGTCAACACACAGATTCATTTAAGACTTTGGAAGACTCCAACATGTAGCTTGGTTTGGCAGACCAGTCCGATGCAATGAATCTTGGCTACACAACATGTACTATTGAATAAATCCCATGTGTTCTGGTTTAGTATGGCCAGAAAGATTTGGATCCTCTGGATGAGATACTATATTTTTTTAAGCAAAATTAAAAGAAAAGATCATTTTTGTATGGTGAATGAGAAACCAATGATGAGGAATAGATCTCGAGATTCAGATTTTTAGAATGATTAACTTGAAATGAAAAAATGAAATTATTAAATTCATAAGTCATCAAAAAAATATTTAAATAATTATAAACTATGATGAATCCCTTTGATACCACCTCTAGGTTCCAGGAATAGTCGAAGCGTTGTTGGGAAAAAACCCAACATTGATTTTTTACCATGATAAATGATAATTATGGAATCAATACGATGATGAACTCCAGTCTCCACAAAATAGAATCAGTGATTTAGATAAAGAAAGAAGAGGCCCGAAACCTTTATATAGGATCTTGAACATCATGTTTATAATTATTTTATTTTATTTCATAAAGGAAATTAATACCTGGATCTATTGTATTTTTCTTCGTTGATGATGTTGAACATCTGGAATTACCCTTCATATTATCTTGTAGTTCTTGTTAGGATCCAAACTAGAATCCCCCTGGTGGTGATCCACATGTGATCCAATGGCCTCCAATCGACACTGATCATTCTCTGGGTGCTTGCGTGGAGAAGTGATTGTCTTGTGTGAGTCTTTCTTGATCACTTTTTCTTCATCCTAGAATAACATCTCTCATCCTTGAGAGGTGTGGGAATATAATTCAAGATAAAAATTGTTTAGCTCAATAATTCTCAATTCATCGGGTGTTTGATTTGGTGTCGTGTAGTGTGGGAAACAATAGGCATAGTTGTATATTTATATGCATGGAACTTCAGTTTCAATATTTAATTGAATAAAAACAATTAAATACATCAATGATCTTAGAGAAAACCCATGCTCATAATAATAATACCGCGTTATTATTTATGGTGGGATAACTTGCGCAAAACAGAATTATAAATAAAATTCTACACTAAAAAATAATAGAAGTGTCATTAATATATTAACATATTCCAAATAGTTAAAAAATAATTTACCAACTTTCAAATAATTATTTTACCACTAACTCGGACTTGGTCCCCTCGAACTCCACTTCCATTTATTGAACACCAAAATAAATAAATAAATAAATTATTATTTTAAATAAATACTTTATTTACAAACTAGAAAATAAATAATTATAAAATTTTCATTAAAATAAATAAATAAATTATATTAAAGTTATGTGATCATATTAAAAAGAATAAAATTATTCCATAGTCCTGAGAATAATATTTATTTAATTCATTAAATTCCAACAGAATTTAACCGAGACCACCAAAAACCCTTAGTGTGTGACCCTCTAGGATTCTTTCTCATTGGCATTAAGAAATATTGGTTAATGTCAAAGGGTACTGTCTAGAAATGGGTCAAGGGACCCAAGAGAAAGAACGTAATGTTGCAATAATGACATCCATATACAAATACTCACTATGTAATAAATTCCCTTTGTTGCAATATCTCTTCAAGCAAGTTTCATGAGTGTCATCAACTTTAATTCATGATACATCTTTCTTTGACTACATGAAATAAACTCGTAATTTCACCGTGGTAATGGAATTTCTTGATAAGGTTCTATTTCAATCAGAGGGTCGAGATTTCAACTTCTATAAATTGAAGGGAAAATCCTTCCTCGATTTATCCATTAATAACATTCCACTCCTGGCACACCCAACATACCCTACCTCCCACAAACTTTTTGTTTGACAATTTTTTTTCAGTAAATCAATGTGTGCAAGTCATGACATGTATTAATGATAATATTAATGCCTAATGATCATTACACATGCTCGAATATAGAAATATCTAATCACACCAAAACATGTGAAATTCCTACTGGTGGGTCTGTTGTCATAATCTTTTATCTTGGAGATTACCAAGTGAGAACATCATGAGAGGAAGGCTCATCTTATTACGGGTACTCACACCTGACGGTCTGCATGTTATTTTTCCCATCATAGTATTCCATCGAACCATAGAACTATATTTTAGAATATTGTTGTACAATTTCAAGGTTATCATCATAGCAGGGAACTACCAGGACCTTATCGATTAAACAAATATTGTAGGACATTATTACATCATAGTCATAAAAAACAATAAACAATATGTAATAAGATGTTAAACATTTAAATACATTAAATTTCCATGTAATCAAATTACAACAAGTTTGTTCTAGGACACCAACTCTTATAAGGAACGCTTTCATGAACTCATCTATTGGATCTTCATTCATTATCTAGTCAGGTTGGTTAGATTTCATGTCATCTGATTGATCCACCATCTTCAGATTCCACCTCGATGATTTCATGTTTTGACAAGATAACAGTCCCACCTATAATCAGGAGCATTGTGTCTTGGTTATTATTGGAATATTCTTCCATGACCATCAGCGTTCTCATAGAGAAAGACATTTCTAGAGTCCACATCTACCCTCACCAATGCGGCTAATGCCATTTGAATAAATATGCATATGAAGATACACAAATGTATGATTTCCTGATTCAATGGAATACATTTAAAAATTCTATGAAGAAGACATATAGAGATCAAATAGCCATTCTCATACCTATGATGTTGCTTCTCGGACCTCATGGCATGGCCCTCCATATATGGTTGGGATATCCAAGGACTCTATGAGATCCACCCTCAGTGTTGCGGTCCTACTAGGTGTGGTAATCACTATTGGGACATGTGAAGATCCTAAATCTACATCTATGATTACACAGGAGTCAGTTTTTTCATATGAGGACCTACTGCATAGGTGAAATGTTAGTTAAGAATACCTAAGTGACCTAAGTGCTGACCATAGGAAAATAGATTAGGATTTACCTCAAGAGCCTACACAAACTCTTCATGTTCTGAGTTTGCAACCTGTCCTTCCTCCAGAGGACTCCCTCTACTAGAATCTCCTTTATAGGAGGAATCTTCTGATTCTTCCAGTAGGGGGAAGCACTCCCTCAATTCTGAGGCAAGAAACTATGGAGGGACTATTTTATTAATCAGCACATCCACCATATCTGTAATTGGATGCGGAGTACCCTAAGAGTGCACGATGTCCTCTAGCTCGGCAATGTATTGTTCCCCTTCCAAATGAGATACCAAAATGCTAGCTTGGGTTGGACCAATCCCTGACAGATCCATATCAAGATGGATCAAATGGTACCACATCTTGAAAGGATTGAAGAATTGTCTGCTAACATCCCAGATGTCCCAAGCCTCTGTAAAAATATCATCCTCGGGAATATCCATATGGGTTATCCACTTCCCCATTTCCTGAGTGGGTATCCTACGGAACCCCCTAGGTGGCCACCCTTCTTACTGACTTTGATCCTCTGGGACTACTGAGTTCGCTGCTATTGTCTACCTCTCGATCGGTTCACCTCTCACCGCTACAGCAGCTCTGCCACCGCAAGATTTTCTTGTTAACTTTTTCCCCCAACCATGAGGTTGAGTAGGCACCCCATCACTATCACGTATGGTTTTCCAATTCAGAATCTCCCCTAGGTAGGCTTCCTCCCAACTCTTGGCATACACTTTCACTTGCCCATAGATAGATGTACATAGAAGCATCTCATTCCGCATCTTCCCATCCTCCCGTGTGAACATGAGACACATCTTCCTCATCAAACATGGATGTTCCTTGTGGTGTACTACCATGTAGACATGTGGGGTCAGCCATTGCATGCATCAAAACTGCCTCACGAAGTGGTAAGGGGTGAACGACTGACAAAGAGGCTCTAGGTCAACCCACTCCACAAGAACTCCTTCCCGAGATTCCAGGAGATAAGAGTGATGCTCCTCTATTCCATGAATTTCATTGGTGAATACACCTATTGTCAATAGGGAAATGATGGAAGTTGAACTCATCCACCTTCTAGCCTCAGTTCAGTAACATCGTTGGGGTTAGCATGGTTGGGAAACTCCCCACCGCATTCAGAATAGCTGGTCGAAAATATGACCCTAGATGGGAAATGGGGTTCAGGTATTCATAAGAACCCATATGCACCACTATCCACACATACTGAATATGAAGCGACCCACACACCCTCCGTGGCATCCAACCCTCACTGATATGCAACAATACTCTGTACATTTTATCCAAAACTAGGATCCCTAGATTAATCTATTCCCCCATCACCAACAGGGATACCATGATAAAATTTCTTGGTCATATGCCCTTGTTTGTATCCCTTACAGACAACATTTAGTCACAAATGATAACTGAGATGAATGAAACCAACCTAACCACCAGTTGATGAATTGTGATGAAACTAAACCCCTATGTCTTCCATTAGATATCCTCCATGAGTTTCCAGTATGAGTTCTCTTTGCTACATCGGACCCCCTATGGAAAAGTAGGAGGCCACATAGGAAACTTACCATATAAAGAGTAATTCATAAACCACCTGAATCAAAAGTTTATGTGGGTGTCTCTCGGTGACTGATTTTCCTCCCCTGACACCATGTTTGTGAATACATTTCCCATTGGTGACATCGTTTCTAGGACCTACCATGTATTCACAGTAGGGAGTAACTCGTCTTACCTTTCCACAATATCAGAGTCCTTGAGATCTTGTGAAGGTCCCTGAGACTAATACTGGTCTACCAATGGTGAATATGAAAAATATTCCTCAACAAAAACCAGCTCAAAAACTCTAGCAACAGGTTCTCTGGCTGGTAGATATGGGATTGGGAGCCCCATTCCACCACATACAGGCCCACTCACCTTAGCTCTGCCCCAAACTCATCATATGAGGCACATAATCTATAGGACAAGGCCTATTCCTCCATGTAATTTCTACCATAGTACAGATCCCACTCATCAGTATACCCCTTATCTGGGTTCCCAAAAGCTGCCTTGAGAATGGTATGGTACTATAGGGGAGATACCTCAAACTGAAATGCCATCCCGTCAACATTTTTAACAAGGTTATACAATAATTCAACATTGAATGGTGTATGATTCTCCCATGTATGTCCGTACACAGCCCTGAACCAATAGTACTTGCATGGCATACTCCTAAACCAATTTGCTAGCTCATCTCTGCTTCACGAATGAGAACAACATCCCTTAGATGAAATCCATATGGAGGCATGCTTTTTAATATAGGATAGTTCTTCTGTATATCTAACAATAGATCCACCAATGATTCATGGTCTTAATGGATTCATGCATGTTCTTCAGTGCCTAGGTAATCCACCATTTTATCCCTTTAGGAAGTATCAACAAGGACCCCCGCTTGCAGCTTCTTGATGAGCCATTCAGTCCGAAAACAACAATTGTTTCCCCTGGATCATAGAGCTTGATCGCAAAGGCCATTCACATAGCTCTACTGTGAACCTCACGAACACAACTCGTGAAGAGCACAACTGTGACTTCTAAAGACTCATTGTGGACCATAGATCTGAGAGGATCTGCTCGCAAAGAGAGTTCCCAGAGCATGTGGATCTTCATGAATTGAGACCCGATGAAAGAAACATGGAGATAGGTAAATAAAGAAGAGGTTTATTCCTCCCCTGTTTATAGGAAATGACCTCTGAGCTTCGCGGAATTCCTGGACAAGGCATGCTTCGCGACATTATCAACCCGTGCAATACTTATCTGCATTGCAACCTTGCTTCATGATCTTGTTTGAGATTAGCCTAAAACATTCGGAGATCTAACCTATGAATTTGATCCTATTTTTCTCCTCGTCTAGAAGTGTGAGGGGGGATTTTTATGGCACAAAAATGTGTGCATAAGGGGTGAAGACCATCAATAACATGATCGAACCAATGTAGTGGCCCCCTCTACGATCACCGTAGAGGAAAGAGGCAGAAGACTCTGCAGTTATGAAGAAATTGAAGGAAGGATACATAACGTGCCGGGAACAGTATTGCCTCTGCAATTCCATAAATATTTATGGAAGCATCTACAAGAACTGCAGAGGGAATGAAGGATGCCTCTATTCCTTGGAGGGGATGATGGTCAACTCCACAGTTACGGAAAACTTGATGCAATACACCTCTGATGGGAAAGCAAAAGAGGCTTAGTAACGCGCTATTAGAGCTTTGTACCACCTCTCGCCTATAAATACCAAGTTTCCCCTGGATCCAAAAGGATGGATACTCCAACCATTGACCTTCTCCACCCTCAAATCGTGAAGCACCCTCTACTTTGTGAAATATTGATGAAAAATATCTCTTCAAGGTATTTGATCATTTCAAAATACCTTTACCATAGCTCAAATACAACGCCATTTAAAGTATGGATACCCTTCATACAGACCATGGGCCATCGAAAAGGAAAGAGATACCTAAAAAACATGGGTCTTTGCAAAGCACTCATGATTTTCAAAGTACCTTCCATGCACATATTGACCCCATGCTAAGGCTGAATCACTGTGCTTCACAAAGTACATCGCTTCACCACGTCGTTATATGTGGGGAACCCATTCTCTACAAACTCGTACTCTGTAAAATCAATTTCACTTCACAAAGAACCTTTTATATGCATGTATACCCCCATTCCACTCTATGACACTCCACTTCACAAAGCATACCTCTTCACAGAGTTTCTCCACATTGTGGTGAACCAGAGCTTCGCAATGTCACTTTCTATGAACACTTTTACTTCAAAAAACTTCTCCTGTATGGCTATACAGGTTTTTACAATGTGATTTCATGGTACCATGGGAGGTCCTTAATATTGCATTGATTTTCCTCAAGCATCTTATACTAGGAATTCTAATGGTAATTGATTCTTCACATAGCCTTTATAATGTGAGCCCCTCAATGGATCACTCTATAAGTCTACATACACATGGCACTGTCGGTGCCTTCCCTTCACCAAGGGTTAAATCACACAGTTTATGTATGTACCAGGGTTGTTGATTGAATCCTCATTTTCTGAGTTACAAGATGTTAAACTACCAAGAACCATCATCTCCAGCAACTAATGCTAAACTGTAGCCTTTCCCCATGAAATATACATGGGTTTCCCCACCTCAGACATATTCCATACCCATTGTTCTCCATGGGAGTGAGATATTCCTCACATGGAATGAGAACCTCCTTGTACCGGACAACATCTATCCACAGGGAAGGTCACCCATCTTGGTGTAAGTCCCTATACATTATTGCATGAGGTAGCATCATTGCTCCTCCTCTCTTCTTCCATATGCAACGGCCAGAGGGGAGATTTGCACAAGGA
The DNA here is from genome assembly GCA_963277665.1 of Viscum album. Lineage (NCBI taxonomy): Eukaryota > Viridiplantae > Streptophyta > Magnoliopsida > Santalales > Viscaceae > Viscum > Viscum album. Next base: position 106,445,682 of record OY728149.1, on the reverse strand, counting down.
CTTTTGATACCCCATCCCTATCCCTTTTGTATTTTTCTCCATCGGGCCTCCAACCATGTGTAAGTCCTAATCACCATCTCCCTGGTACATTAACCACATTTAAGCACCGCTCTATTCTTCGTGGACACACCTTTCATGATGTGATTATCAGGTCTTTGTTACCACTTGTTTCTCACACTGAGCATGAATCATGTTGGCTTAATGTAAGAATCAACCATGGTATCCACTCTAGGACTCCATAGCATGTAAGCCCCTATCTCACCACTGAACTACATTACCATTGAGCTTTTTATATTCTAGTCAAAGAATGTAGGAAGCCTATATGAGGTTCAAGCCCATCATCCTTCAGTCTTGACCACTTCACATAGGTTCACCCTCATCCCGCATGATGTTAAACTATATGCCCTTATCATACGACCTGATGTTAAACTATATTCTTTAAAACTATTTGGGTTTTGATCGATGTCTCCATGGAGGGGTACGTAGGAATCCTCCCTGATGTTCAACCCCAAAAACTGGTAAGCTTCGGTGTCCTCATTGCTGGGACCCACATCCTTGGTCTACCATTTAGCAATGTCAAACCTTCTCTTGGACAGTGAACCATGCATAAGCCCCATCATGTCATTGGTTTGTTATCCTTTGCATACACCCTGATTCTATGATCCCATTCCTTAACAATGATGACTTTGATTCCCCACCACAAGAATATGTATGAAGCCTCCCTGAGGTACGATCCTATCACTCTGGTACCATCCTGCTCTCTCCCTTGAGCCCTTTGTGTTTTCGCAAGGTCATGCCCCCCCACTAGAAGGTTCTACTTTCTTCATGTCCCATCCATGCATCGATTCTCGTGGGCCACATCCTAAGATGTCCCATCGACCCACCATACTATGCAGTCTTTTATTACATGCCATGAGGATATGTAGGAAGCCTATCTAAGGTACATTCCCAACATCACTTTCAACTTCACATTGGTTCCATATCATTCCTCCCATCCACTTCATTCAAAAATCAATCATCCATACTGATTCTTACCTAGGACACCATATCCCAGTAATATCGTTCCATTCACCCCATCGCTGGTCTATGTGGAACTTGAGAATATAAATATGCATAATCCCCATAAAATCCATAACCATCCAACCATGTATGTTCCTCTTACGATGTCCATTATTCATGTCTAAGCCCCAACATGTCTCTAGGTCATTTTCCTTTATGTACACCCCGATTCCGTTTCTCTCCCTTCGAAATATGTGGGTTTCTATCCCTATCATCTACACAAGGTACGTAGGAAACATCCCTCAGGTTCAATCCCATCCAATAGTAAACCATGGTGTCCCCATTCCTAGGGTGCACATTCCTTGATATACCCTTAGTGGTTTTCAGATCAGCCTTCATGGTAAAATGTCTTCCCACTATTGGACACACCACCCCGGATCTGTCCTTATTGGGTATTCTAATCCTCCTGTCTGGTAAACAATCCAGGTGATCCCTCTTAGAGATGTAGCCATCTGATCCACTCCCATCAGTGTTCCAATCATTCCGATCCATCTATGGTAGATTTTTAACACATGGTATACCCTATGTCAAACATGGTTTTCTATGTAAAACTTTAAGGACAAGCCTATGAAATATAATTAATCACACTCGACGCGGGATTCCTCAGGCTTCCACACCCTCGAGAAGCCCTAACATGAGGGGAAGAAAACTAGATGCATCAGTGTTTTGGCATACATACACACCAACAGTGTCCAACATGACTAATCCCATGATTAAAGTTTAATTTCCTGACTTTACCCATTGTAATGCCATTTTATAATCAGTGTAATTAACTGACATCCATGAAAATATGGCACCAGGGAAGAGTTTTAAAAACAATGTCTTAATATTTAAGGGAGACCTGGAATAGTTGAAGATTTCTGACTAGGAATCCCCATAAAGATAAAATGGAATCCCATCATCTTATTCCAATCAAGTAACAAACGTTCCTGAATAATAAATGGATGCCACCTGCATTTGAAATTTGGAATGTGGGGCAATAGTTTCGAATCCTTAACCAACAGATATGTGCCCCTGTGAAAGCGTCATAAACAACCCAACATGAATATATTAACCAAAACCATGGATAATAGTTGTGTCTATTACATTAGTGGAATATAATAAAAATTCAATCAATCAATTCCAAGTCCCACAAAGTAAATGGTGGGGCCATTATGGAACTCACCAGTGGATTGGTGTACATAGCATTGGGAGTTTGTTGACTGTGACATTATCAGTGTGGATCCATATTTGAAATATTGGATGACATTGAGGAACTTGGAATCACATGTCCTATACTTTTATTGACAAATTAATCCATGTGTTTTACAAGACTTAATCTTTGGGAATCCAAACACCAATCCCACATAGGATTTGAGGCATGAGAAACCTTGACATGATAGTCCCACACAACTACGCAGCCCCCATAGCTTCCAACCTGCCTTTATATATTGGGTGCCCACGTATTGTCTCTCCCATTAGGATAAAATATAAAAGGATGAATAAAGACCTCACACATTGGTATGAGTAGTAATCGGTCTTTCCTATGAGGAATATTGTCTTCTAGTACATGGAGTCAGTGTCACCTCATTGACACCGCCACCCCCAAGGGTCATGAATGGGAACCAAACCATCATTATAATTGTAAAACTCATTGGGATCCTTTCTATTAATTTTTCTAAAGGATATACCCCCTATGAGGATTAGGTTGGAGATTTTTGGGTCATTCCTACCTCAAACACCACCCAAGATTATCCAAGAAGGGATCCCATTAGTTAGTATAAATTCCATCACAAACCAGTCCCACAGGACAAAGAGAATGTTTACTTCACCCTTCCTTGGCTAGGTCTAATCTAGATCACCTAGTGTAGATTTTAGGGGTATAACCTTGATAACACCTGGACTGGGGCATCTCTTATGGCTCCTATGGCCCTTTCCACTATCATTGTGTCCTCAAAAATCATTGTAATAAGTGAATATGGATAAGACATTTCATGATTGAGATCAAGAAACTGTCAACCTCATAGGAAGGTTGGTTTGACCCTTTCAATCATGTTGACCACCGAAAACCATTAAAGTCCATCCCACGATGAGGATTATCAGTTTCGAGGTTCCACACCACATTGTCACCAACCATAGCAGAGGTACTCCCCACTCCATCAATAGCTAGTAAGGAGGTTCACCCCGTGAACCTACCAACCAAAGAAGAGGTCGGCACCACACCTTCAATAGCTAGTACATAGGTCCTCCTCATACTCCTATAAAAAAATATTAGAGGTCCTTCCAACTCCATCATCAAGAACAGCTAAGGTCATCCCCACACCAAAATCATCCATCATTGAGATCCTCTATGTCCTAAAGATATACCTATCCATAATGAATCATCCTTGGGAATAATGAAAAATGCTCGTTGTTAGAAGAAAATCAATGGGAAGTTCCCTTTTGTTGTTTAACACATTGACCACATAGATTCAATGGTAATAGATGACTCAATAATGTATTCTATATCCCACCTACTAGAGTTTGGGGTAGGAGCATGAAAATTGAGACTCGTTGTCCTAGAAGATGACGTCCACATGATCCCTAGATCCCTTTGTACGTAATTTCATGTAGATGATGTTCAAGACCCATTCTAAGGTATTGAAATTCATCCACCTCCATTACTTCTAGTTTCCATACTCTCCACCTCCCCCAGAACAGACATATATATTTTTGAGTTTACGCGGATTCACTCAGGTGTGGAGCACTCCCTTGAGCCAAAAATGGGCATTATCACCCTTATTAATAAAGGGTTGGTGAACAATACATCCTATAGAGATGTTATGATAAGGTTTAGACCCCCTAAATGATACGTTCTAGAATGAAATAGAAATACGAGTCATGAAGTGACTCCTCTCCTAGTAAATTAGGAGCAGACTGGGTATAAATCCATGTAGACTCCTATATCTTAGCCTAAATCGATTTGGGCTTGGGAGGACAAACTATAGGAACCTTCCTCTGAGTAAGAGAGTCTGTGGGAGGCCTTGTCCACTAAAAATCTAATGGTATTGTTATTTCCCATTAAAATACTTATCTTTAAAGTATCAAGGTAACTCATAGAGGAAAAGTACATATGGTTCCACCAAATCAGATAGATTATGTTTTACTACCTATGTGATCATCATATGAACTATCTTGGGAGTCATGATAACCTCTATTCCATTTATAAAAGTTTCAAGAGGTTCATGATTAGGGTTACATTAATGGATTAATGACCCGAATCATTATGCTACCACAAGACCATTATATAGACTTCTCTTAAGACCCTCATTGTGCTCTACTGGGTTATGGAAGAAGTTTATCTGTATGTACAAATTAGATATTGGAGATAGTACGTCACCCTCTATTTTATCCCTATCATGTGAATGTATAACCTAGATATTGAATATGTGGGTTCATATTTGACCACATAAATGGTAATCATTTTCATAACCATGTATCCTAAGGGAAAGATGAATAGGGGAAAAAACATTGGGTATGATTGGGAAGATCCACATCTATATGTGGTTTAGTAATAGGATGAACTCTTGTCTAGTGAATCACTCATTTGTAGATTTAGAAATAGAGATTAGGTCCCATAAATGATACATAACTTGATAATCTTTAGAATCATGGAAAATTAAAGGGGAATTTTTAATATTCTCACTCATTCTAGGTTGTGTCGATAGTAGATATGGAACTCATGGTAGCCACCTTTCTTTAGTATCTTGAAGAGCATAAAAGGATCTTTACTAACCTCATTACTGATAAGTTCCTAAATTCCCTAAGGCATCTCATCTCTCCTCCAATGGAGTAATGGTTCCTCTTTATCAAGACGCCCCAATACAAGATTGCTGGCTCCATGAAACCACTTAGGGTCGAAGATGGGGGATATAGAAAGCCATTGTAGTACATGTTTCTGAACTCACAGGAGTATCATGATTATACTCCATGATGTCCAGGAAGTTACTCTCTCTAAGTTGATGAGACTAATACCAGATTTTATGATCCATACAATTCATTGTTTGGAATAAAACCTCACTAAGATGATTTTATAGTCACACTTACTACTCACCATGAGGCCTTTGAAACCCAACATGTGTCAATAACACTCGATTGAAAGCCATACCCAGTGTTGGTGGAAATCTTTTGAGCACCCATAGAGTTTTGTAATTCCAGCTTCACCCCATTCAATGGAATGGGTGACCCTTTATAAGACCTCACCCACCATATTTCAAGGTGTAGAGATATGTTGGGGACTCCAGAATGGTATAAGGATGCCAAGATATGATGTATTTTTTAGGCACTTGAAGGACCCACATTTTTCTAGTACAACCAGCTACCCATAGGGTCAATTTATGATTGACAGGACCTTCATATAAATTTCCACTATCTGTTAAGCTCTACCATTTTTAATATGATTTTTTCAAACATCATCAAGTCAAAGCATATTTCTGATGAGCGATTCATAGAAAGTTTCTCCCAATGGAAAGGTCTCATGTATTCACTCGACATGATGTTGTCCCTGGATAATATACTTTCAATGTGTATGGGGAATGTTAAGAGTGAGCTAGTCCCAACCTTCATCACCTAAAACTACCTAAGTGGACTCCAGGAGTACATTGGAATGTATTAGAATCTGAAGGTAGCTTTAAATTAGGCTGGAAAATAATCCCACCTGTTGTCCATGACAACTTCCATGAGAAGGTCTACAGAAGTAGTGACAGATTCTTTCATGAATGCACAGGTTCCTAATCTGTTATATTTATTAGCAAATTTTCTGGATGAACCACACTGAGATCATCAATTCTAAAAACCGCAACATTTCCCACCATCAAACTATCTAAAACCACCTCTCCATGAATAATTTCCTATATGATAAATTGTGGATCTAGTCTTCCATGAATTATAGACTCCCAGGGTTCCATTCCCAAATAGAAGAAATCCTAACTACTCATTTGGGGATTCACAGTTTTTGGGATACTTCATTTTTTATATGGACAATTTAATTCTGATGATTTTAGAATGAAAGAGTCCCCATTAGGCTAGATTCACTGAACTTATTGATTATTTTCCATACCATAGGATCCTCAGACACCCAACCAAAGAGTTCTATGTGTTCAAGGATTGGATCCAAGACCATGTGGATCATGGCCTCGTCATGTTTGGTGACATTATAATGCAGGTGACCCATGTCTATTTTGACCCTACAATGATAGTGAAGGCTCTAGTAAATGGAATTATCCTTCTAACCATATAATATATATAAATAAAGTGATTGTTTGGATTTGAAGTATTTCACCCATTCTCATGGTGTGATCAATGCTCGTTTGAGAAGGCCATAACCTCATATTGTTTTTGCAACTCCTTAAACTACTACCCACAAATCTATGTTGTAGACTTATAAATCTAACAATAATAGGGACTTATGGTTCTTGAAAACCCATATTCCACCATCATTGATGATTCTATCTCATAATCCCAGTTAATTCATGCCCCTTGAGTTAGAATATGTGCCTAGTGTCCATCAAGCATCAGATGGCCTCACTGATGGGGAACCTGAGTATGCATACATGAATCTCGTTGAGCTGGTAGATTGTTACATCACACATTTTAGTGAGAAATTATATACAAAATCCATGGTATCATTTGTTCAATGCCATCTAAGAAATGTTTGAGGGCCTTAAAGTCTTTAGAATGATCAGTAATAGGATCTTTATAGATCTCAATAGGAAATGTCATTTCAAAAAGCTCTATCAGGAACACTTTCATCACGAACCATGTTAGTTGACCATGTAGCTAAACTGAATCCACACCCTAATATTTTTCATATTTCTAAATCCCAAAAATAGCTAATAGACATTCTTCCATTATTTTATTATAACATTTGATCTAGTCAACAAAAAAATATTTCCAATTATAATCAGAATCAAGTGGTTCGCCCTGTCTTTCAGAACCTCGTGGTTCATCCAATAGTATCTATTGCACCTATTCCAAGGAGGCACCCTCTGAGGATAAACATATTTTATTAGCATGGATGTATTATTTCTTGAATCACTACATCAGGATACATAAAAGGCTTTCAATCCTTAAGGCCCTCTTCTTTTTTAATGAAATGTGTGATGCCCTTACCGAAGATTTGAGGATCCCTCTCCAATTCAAAGCTAAGGTACTGGAATAGAGGCTTACTATGAATAGGAATATAATAAAGGGTAATGTTAATCCATCATCTCAATTTTCTAGTAAGATGATATCATCTTCCTATAATGTCACATATACTCATTGTACATCACTAGACAATTCAAAGGCCTAGAAATCCACTACAACCTAGTAGATATTGGCTCTAGGATCAAATTCATCTTAAGCCAAATTCTCCATAAGTTAGGGTTGAAAATTTTTGACCTAAATCTCTATATCATAAGAGTTATGGTTTATAAAAATAAAAATCATAAGTAGTGTAACAAAAAATGGATGATGACCTAGTATGGAGGCTTGATATCACGCACTAAATTCAATGTAGTCTTGCAGAATACTACCTACAGTGCACATTTCAGAAGTTCAGGGATTCATTTATTCATCAGAGTCCCTTAGCTTTATCATCAGTTAGTAAAGTAATCCCTCAATAGTTTAGTGGGGGTACTCTTGGGTGTTTCCCCCTTTAACTACAATGAGTCCCATTATCTAGATTTTATTTATTAAAAAAGAGAGGGGAAGAAGGTCCAGACTGATAGAGTTGATCACATCACTACTCCAAATGATTGGACAACCAGAACAATCAATCTATGTTAATACATGGATAGAATATTCATTTTACTGATTCATCAGTTAGATTCCACCACACAAGACATGAGAGGTTTCTTCATTGTCACTAGGAAAAAAAAATTACATCCCGAAGAACAAGGAGAGCCCATAGATTACCTTGCTATCTGAAACTAGAAAAGCCTAGGTGATTCCGGAATCCCCTACTCCTGTGATGTGACGAGAGTTTCACCCAATGTCTACCATCTCATATCATCCATGAATGTTCTACAGAGTAGGTTTGAATCGACGAAATATGACCCACCACCATTACTTTGACCTCAATAATTGACCATATGTTCAGAATCGAGATGGAATTGGATTAAAAACCTCTATCTCTATATTCTCAATAGTGTAGTAAACTCTCAAAAATAATTCCATGTTTTCCCAAGAAGAAACCAATTATTTCCTTGAGTTGGTTGGACTACAATTGATTCCTCCTCCCACAAATTCTCTAGCCTAAAAGATGATGAGTACATAGAGGACCCCCCTCCTACATTTAATGAGGGTGTCTCCTCCACCATTGATGAGTTGATTTAGGTGGATCTTGGTACTGAGGAAGATCTAACGAAAACATTAATTAGTTCATACAGGTCTTTGGAATAGTAGTGGATGTATGTGACCTTCCTAAAACAACAGTGTGATGTTTTCACCCAGAGCTATGACAATATGTTAAGACTTGAACCTCAGGTCACCATTCACCATTTTGGCCTTCTAGGAGGTCATCATCAGTTCATGTAGCCACCTGGGAAGATACACCCCTCTCATAACACTATAGTAAATACCATTTTTGACAATATAATCAAATCCAAATTCCTCAGGGAGGTCCAACACCCTAGATGGCTAATGATCTCACAGTGATTCACTATTTCATTTTCACCCTTACACCACTGTGCAAAACTAGTTTTGTATTGAAAATTAGATAAATATTAAAAAAATCACTTCATTCTTGATTCTATTATTTTTTTTATCACTTTTGGAAAGGGAATGTCACTTTTTTATAATTTCATTGAATTTTGATGTGATTTGAAGGGCCCATGACGAAGTTTAAGAAAAATGGGCCAAGCTGCGCATGATCCAAGAACACCAATTTACTAAACCACATATATCTACTGAAATGTGTATCCAAATGGGGTGAAATTTTGGTGTGATGTTCTAAAATTAATTGGGATAAATTTATTATGAAGTAACCCAAGCAGAATACAACCATTTTTGGCCTAAACAACCTGATCTATCCAACACACACAATCAGCACGAAGTCAAAAGTGGTGTTTAGTGATCTGGCCATATCTCAAGATATAGGTGTCAAAATAAATCCAAACATTCGGTGAAGATAGTAAAGATGTATGAAAACCAGATTTTAGTAATTTCCAAATAGATACTAGGCTATCTGTAGGTCGCAAACCATGTTCCAAATGGTTTTAAGAAATTTGTTTGCCCAAAACCACCTTGCACTTTGCCTATAAAATGGTTCCTTGGGATCCTCAATTGCAAGTTTGTCCAGAAAAAAAGGTCTTGTATTTGGGAAACCAAAAGGATTCTTATACTCATAAAATAATTTTTAAATTCCACTATCCTCATAAGGGGATCATGGATGTAGGTGATGTTCCACCCAAGCCTCCTCCTCCACTCAATGGATAGATAAACTGTGGACAATCATATTAAGGGAGTTGTACATGATTAGAGGGAGTTCCAACACTTTTTATTCTACTTTTTTTTGATTAATTTGAGTTCTAAAAAGTTCAATAATTACTTATGTCGAAATTATTATCCCCATATTTCATTTATTTTGATATAATTAATTGAAATACTTTTTATTTCAACGTTGATTCTGTTGAGATTTCAAGTGGGGATCTTGGGTTGCTCTTATTAGACAACACATGAATCCTTTTTATCATACACAGACCTAAAATTTCAGTATTATTGGGTATCACTTGTTCAATTCTTTAGGTCCAATTCTTGACAACACGATTATTCTTTTAAGGGTTAGTACATTCTGCAACGATTTAAGAGGCAAGAGGGGACGCAATATCTTGACAACCCTCAACCGAAGAATTAAACTAAACCACATGTATTTTTAAAAAAATGAACCAACCAAGATGTGTAGTGAACTTGAAATTATATACTTCTCTCATAATTCTTAAAACACCACTTTAATCTAGTAACTATTAAACTCTTTATGTTAAGTTAATCTCTTAAAACTGTTTTCAAAATCACCCCTTATTAAGTTTTATTAAAAATTAATACTCTAAACATATAAATTCTCCTTGAGAGTTGAACTAGGGTCTATCCTGTACTATAAATAATCATTAAAAACAAAATGAACTTGACATTTCATGCCAATAAGGCCAAATGTTTTGGCACCGTTGCTTATGAGCGCATTGGTTTTGTGTGTGTGTTTCTGATAGGATTTTTTGAAAATTTAGTGAATATATTTTTTTATCTTATAAAATTGCCTATATTTTTGTGTTATTGTTTATTTCTTGTGTAGGATTTCTACATGATGAATTATACTATGGGGATTTTATACCTTTCATACCCAAACCAGAGAGGATCCTACATCAGCAACATTGGGAGACACAAGACACCCTTTTGAAGGAGGACACACCACATCTTGAGACTTTTATAAACCCCTCTACTTCTGGAACCAAAATAGAACCTGAAATTAACATTTAAAACATGGATTAAATAAATAGAACACTAAAATAACTAACCTTTATTAATGTCAATATCCAACGTACATATATTCAAATACAAGGAGAGGCACCGAATTTTGAACTAAAATCTAGTCTAAATCACTTATTACCAAGATTTCATAGACTTGCTAGAGAAGATCCACAAAAACACATAAAATAATTTCTTACATTGTATTCATCCATAAAACCTACTAATGTGGATGAAGAAAAAATAAATTATAGTGAATTCCCATTTTCATTAGAAGACACAACAAAAGATTGGTTGTATTATATTAATTCACCAACTAGAGGTCGAGAAGACATGAAATTCCTTTTTCTTGAAAACTAATTCCCAGCCTCTAGAACCAAAACAATAAGGAAAGAAATATTTGGGATTAGACAATAGAAAGGGGAAAAACTCCATGAATTTTGGGATAGATTTAAGAGGTTATGTTCATGCTGTTCAAACCACCAAATAACTGATCAACTTTTAATTAAATATTTTTATGAAGGTTTTATTCTTATTGATCACAGTACAAATGATGCTACATCAGGTGGTTCACTATGTTATGAATCCATAATTTCTCTAAGAACCCAGATTGAGAAAGTGGAACAAAACACTCAACAATTTGGTTTAAGGTCTAGTGTACCCATTCGAGGTTTCCATGAGGTTAAAAGTACTGAATTTGAGAAGAAGGTGGCCATGAAGTTCGAAGAGGCAAGTACCCTTCTTTAAAAACATTAGTTTTCTTAAGGGAAATCCCAACCTCCTCCTCCCATTAATTGTGTTAAATGTTTTTCTAACACCCACTTCTCTAACCAATATCCTCAATTGAGAGAATCATCTGAGATTTGTGAAGCAATCCTACTGGGTTTTCCTTATAACCAACAATTTAGGAAATACTCTTACTATCGATCCAAACCTGGGTGGAGGGACAACCAAGCCTATAGGAAAGCGGATATTCATACCAACCTCAACAATAATGGAACCGACTTGGGAAGAGTAGTAATCAACCACCACCCAGAAACTCTCAACAACAAATAAGTATTTTTCAACAAACCCCTCCAAAACATGATCTTATACTACAATACATGATGAAACAAGTGGAATCCAACAATATCAAATTCCAAAAAACCACCCCAGATAATATATAAGTCTGAAAACCCCAATTAGGCCAACTTGAAAGCTATGTTGGGGAAATTCAATGTCATGGGTTGGAAAAACTACCTTCTCACCTAGTAGTTAACCCCAGGGATAGAGGAAATATTTGTTCCATCACACTTAGTAGTGGAACACAACAAAAAAGCCAAATTAACCCTACATTAGATTCATCCTCTAATGAAGAAAACACTATCCCAACAACTGAAAATGCTCCAAATGTTGTACAACCTAGTCCCGAGGGATTCCATTAAAAAAGAATTAGTATGTCTATTGATGAGTCACCTATCCCAACCATTCCTCTTCCATTTCCCAAAAAGGATAACCATCCCAGAAGCAAAAAACAAAGAATAACATGATATGGAAGTATTTGAAACTTTCAAAAAAGTGCAGGTTAACATTCAATTGATTGATGTAGTTATGTATATTCCAAGATGCACCATATTTTTGAAGGATATGAGTACAGACTAAATGCGACTTTGAGGTGTTGAGAAGGTGATCTTGGGGAGGAATGTCCCATCATCGATAGAGAAATCACTTCCCATAAAATTCAATGATATGGGAACATACGTAATTTCATGAACCGTAGGGTAGTACCCCTTTTCCAATTCGATGCTTGATTTGGGGGATTTTATAAATGAGATGCCTCAATATATTAATTCTTCAATATTGGTTGGGGAGATAAATCCCACTGGAATTGTTTAACTACAATAAAATTGGAGTACCGCATACCCATCTGGTGTGTTATATGATGTTCTTGTGAGGGTGAAAATTTTAATTTTTCCTACTGATTTTTATGTGCTAAAAATGGAAGATAATATGATGAATAGACATGACCAAATTATATTGGGGGGAACTTTCCTGAAAAATTCAAAAACCATAATTAATTTCCACAATGATATATTATCTATGGAGGTTGGGGTGACATTGTCTACTTCAACATCCTTAATGACATGAAGTGCCCCTCAAAATAACATTCCTCTCTTTCTATGAATTCAATTCATTTACTCCCTTAACTTGAAAACACTTCTACTCATTCCCATGATCCCCTTTATGAGTCTTCGTCATTGATTGAAATGCTGGGAAATGAATCATGCATTTAATGTATTACCTATCTAGAAAATTTTCACGCGTGTTTATAAATTGATGATTTCTTGAACACTAATGATCACATGAACATATATGATACTGCTAATCTTGTAAAATCACATTCCTCATCTGAGGATGATTCCATTGAGTAGTTAGATTAGATTAGTGACCTCTCACTTTCACACACACTCCCATTAATCCAAAATCCACCTGAATTGGAGATAAAACAATAGCCTCAGGATTTAAAATATTTCTATCATGTGAATGGAAATGGGTTGTCTATAATTGTTTCTTGTTCACTCCGATATGAAAATGAATGGAAACTTCAAGAACTTTTGAGGGAGTATAAAAAATATTTGGGATGGACACTTGAAAAGATTCATGGTATTAGCCCAAAACTTTTCACATATCATGTACTCTTAAATGAAGAGGTTAAACTAGTGATGTTGGTACAACAACAGTTGAACCTAAACCTCTTAGATCTGGTTGAAAAGGAGGTAACAAAATTATTGGATGGAGGAATTAGTTACCCCGTCTTTGACAACCAATGGATCTGCCCATTAATGGTGGTTCCTAAAAAACCAATCTGACGGTAATTAAAAATTAAAATAATGAATTGGTTCCAAAATGTTTGCAGAACAGTTTGTGTGTCTGTATAGACTATCGCTGATGAAACCAACATAGTAGGAATGACCATTTCCCCAAGCCATTCACTGACCAAATGATAGAGAGACTAGTTGGGAAGTCTCATTATTATTTTCTGTTTAGATATTTTGCTTACTTTCATATTAATATTTCCCTATAGGCTTAGGAAATGGAAAACTTTACTTTTCCATTTGGAACATTTTTCATATAGCATAATGAAATTTGGTCTATGAATGCTCTGGGTACTTTCCAGCAATGTATGGTTAGTATTTTTTCAGATTATCTAGATAATTTTAGGGATGTTTTCAGGGATTATTTCACTATTTATTTCTCTTCTTTTTATGAGTCTTTGATTAGTCTTGCTTCAGTCCTACATCACAGTATTGAAAATAATATCATATTAAATTATGATAAATTCCATTTCATTGTTTGAAAAGGTATAGTTTTGGGACGTATCATTTCTATGTATGGTATCTAAGAAGATTCTTCAAAAGTCGATGTTATTTCTTCCCAACCATTCCCCAAAAATGTATGAGATGTATGGCCTTTCCTATGTCATGTTAGATTTTACCATCGTTTCATTCATGACTTTAGTAAAATTGCACTCACCCTCTCTTGATTTCACCAAAAAAATAAAAAAATTATAATGAATGTGAGGAATAATTTAATAAGTTAAAATGGATTCTCACATCACCCTCGGTAATCCAACCACCATGGTGGGATTTTCCATTTGAGCACGTCTGCGATTACTCTAACTATGCAGTTGGATAAGTCTTTCCACAAAGGGTTGATCAAGCTCCACATGTCATTGCATATGCCTCATGTACACTAGAACATTCCCACACAAACTACACCACAATTGAAAAAGAATTTATTTCAATTTTTTTCCCTGGGATAAATTCTGGTCATAAATTATTGGGTTTAATTTCATTGTTTTCTCAAAAGATGGAGCCCTCTGATGTCTCCTAAAAAACAAAAATCCAACACACATCTCATTCATTGGATGATCATCCTTTAAGAGTTCAATTTAGAAATTAGAGGTAAAAAGGAGCGTAGAATGTGGTGCCTGACCATATCAATGGGATCCACCCATCCTCAAACATTGACGTATCCCACTATATTCCAATAAATGACATGTTACCTAATGTGAAATTTTATCAACCAGAAGATGTTATTCCTTTGTATGCTGAAATTATAAATTATTTTGTAGCATCTTGCATTCCTACTGATTTCATAAAAAACCAGGCCTACTATCTGAAAACTGAGTTGTGATGCTACATTTGGGATGACCCCTACCTTTTGGCACACATGTAATGATCAAGACCTTAGGTGTTTTGTTCCCGATAGTGAGTTTCAATCTATCAATAGGTTCTACAACACTCTTTCTTATGGGGACCACCTGGTCCCTAACGGACTACCTGTATGGTCCATGATTCTCATATGTTTTAGCTAACACCCTTTCGAGATGCCCTTTATTTTTCTGAATATTTTCCTCACTATCAAATAATGGGGAATGTATCTAAAAGTAATTAAATTCCACAATAACAATTGCTCTTTAATGAATTTTTTTATGTTTGGCAAATAAATATTGTGGGACTATTCCCCAATTCATTTTGGAACCATTCCATTCTCCTAGAAGGGGATTATGTTTCAAAATGGGTTGAGGCATGAGCTACAAGGACTGATGATTCTAAGGTAGTTATGGAATTTTTGAGAACCCAAATATTTTGGTGTTTTGGATTACCTCGGTTCATCAACAGTGACCGGGTTTCTCATTTCTGAAAATGAACAATGCAATCTATTTTTCATTAGTATTGGGTCGAGAAAAGTGTGTCTAATACATATCACCCTGAAACCATTGGTCAAGCTGAGGTGAAAAAATAGGGAGGTAAAAAAATTATTGAAAAAATTGTTCAACCGAATAGAAAAGATTAGAGTCTTGTACTCGATGATTCCTTATGGTCTTACAATACTCCATTCAGAACTCTCATTTCCATGTCACCATATCAGATTGTGTTTAGAAAGAGTGGTAACTCCCTATTGAGATTGAGCATCGGGCCTACTAGGCCATTAAAAATGCAATTATAATCTTTCTAGTGATGGTTCTCAAAGGAATTTACAGATTTATGAGCTGGAGGAATGTGAAGAGATGCATATGAGAACTCTATGATTTATAAGGAGAGAACCAAGGCATCCCACGATAGTCTCATCCTTCATCTCCAATTCCACATTTTTTAGAAGTTCCTCCTCTATAATACATATCTGAATTTGCATCCATATAAGCTTCTTTCCAATGGTTTTGGACCAGACACTATTACTAATATATCGCCATTTTATATTTCCTTTGTTCAAAATAAAGAAACTAAACAAACCATCACTGTCAATGGGTAGTGGCTGAAGCACATCCATGAATCCATTCTAGAGTCCCCTATGAAGGAACTTTTTGTTCAAGAAGAAATATAGGGATGACTCTCACTAGGTTTTATCCTTCCTTCGCAAGATAACTTTTATTACAGAGAGACATTGCACACGTTAGGTGTGGAGGGAAGAGTATATTCCTTGGTTAGTTCAAAATTTTCATCATCTTTCATACTTATCTATTTTTAGATTTCTAAATAGTATTTATACTCTTCCTCTTTCCCTCCCCATCACCTTTTTTCTTGAATATTACTTTTTTCATTCCCACTTTATCGTGGATGATGATGCCCATTTATTCATATAAGTTATTGAAAATGCATGTGGAATTTCTGTATTTAATGTTGTTTAAACGTTCAAAAAATATTTTTATGAAATGTGCATTTCAACAAGAATTCTATACTATGGTGTGACTTTCTACTGAAATTTAGTTTTTTGTCAATAATAAAAATGGTTGTATCATTTCGAAACCTTTGAGAAAATTGGATAATTTTTGTGAATCATTTATGGGAAATTTGTTTCACTTAATCTCTCAACACATGTTCTCACCCAACCATGAAGTGTGAAGATTTATCACTTAATGGATGGTAAATATAAGTTAGGTTTATTTTTGTCTACATTCCAAAATCATTATTCCATATGTTCATTCCTTATATGATCTATTACATTATAATACCTGATTGACCTATGCGTGTGCACCTATTACTTGACTATTGTAAGCCCTCAAAAATAAAAAATAAAAAAAAGTGTTGTATATTGGAAGCACCAAGACCACCCTTCCTCTACCTTTTATCTTGTTATAACTATTACAGTTAGTGTCCTGAAGAGAAAAAATAAGGGTTGGGAGAATAGTGTGAGATTTGTTCCAAGTGTAAATTTTGAAAAAAAAAATAAATGAGGGTATTGATGAAATGTACAACATATTGAGATATCTATGTTGGGATCTTATTATGTGACTTTCTTGAACTCTTACATGATTGGGTCTTAGAATTGGATTATAAATCATATATGGAAGGTTCTATGGAAAGGATCTTGAATGTATAATTTTTTTAAATTAACTTATATATATATTCAAAAAATGTGGTATGAATATAATGAAATATTATTCACACAGACACTTGGATAATTAGTGAAATGATTTTATTTTGAATTATTTTCTTTTATTTTTTTCATGTATCTATTGGAATTTCATTTGGATACATTTTTTTAGAATTCTTCTTCCTTGATCATTGGGAATAACTCATCCATGTGATTCAATATTTATCACATTTCTACCAGTAATTAAATTTTAATTGAATGTTAAATTATTATTAAGTTAGAAATATCTACATGCATAATTTTTGGAAATATGAAATTTCCTAGGATTTCAAATGTTTAGGTGTGAGGGTGTGATCACACCACGATTCTTTGTTTCATTTTCTCCCTTACACCACTGTGCGAAACTATTTTTTTTGTTGAAAATTATAAAAATAAAAAAATATTGAACATCATATTGGATTCAAATATTTTATTATTATCACTATTATAAAGGAAAATGTTTCTTTTTTTTATAATTTCATTGAATGTGTTTGTGATTTGGAGGGCCCATAACGATGTTAAAAAAATGGGCCAAGCTGCATAATATCCAAGCACACTGGTTTAGTAAGCCACATACTTATACTGAAATGCACATCCAAGTGGGCTTCCATTTTGTGGGATGGTCCCAAAATAGTTGGGATACATTTGAGCGGATGGAACCCAGGCCTTATTTGGCCATCTGGGGGCCCAACTAACCTTTTATCTCCATCACATAGAATCTGCACGAAGACAAAAGTGGTGTTCTATTATCTCTCCATATCTTGAGTAGTTGGTGTCCAAATAAAGATCGATGTTAGATTAAGATAGTGAGGAGGTGGGGAAACAAAATTGTAGTTTTTTTCAACATGAGATAAGTTATTATAGAAGTCAAAAACCACCTCTTGATTGGTTTTATGAAATGTGTGTCCCATAAACCACCTTCCACATTGACCATAAAATGTAACCCTGGGCTCTTCACTTTCATGTTCTCCTAGAAAGAAAAGATTTGGTATTTTGGAGGCCGAAAGGATTTCTATACTCATACAAGAAGTTCTGGAGGCCCCTATCCTAATAGGGGGATCATGGATGAAGGCTAAGTGCCACACGAGCCTTCTCCTTCACTCAATAGTGATCTAAACGAAGGACAATCATATTGAGGGATCTACTGACACTTGGGATTGTGTCCCAACACTTGTTCTTCTACTAGTTTTTTGTACTGTTTGTGTTAAATATGTCACTTATTTATAATCTTGACAATCTATACCCCTGATTTCATTTCATTTGATATAATTAATTGAAATATATTTTTATTTTAACACTGATTGGGTTGAGATTTCAATTGGGGATCTTGTGTTTTTCTGATTGGACAACACACAAATAGTTTTTCTCACAAATAATCATGATATTTCAATATTATTTGGTATCCTAGGTTATATTCATGAGGTATAATCCTTGAATACACGATTCCTGGGTCAAGGGTTGGTACTTTGTGCAATGATGTAAGAGTCAAAAGGGGAAGAATGATCTTGACAACCTTCATCCAAGTAATTAAACAAAAGCATGCGTATTTTTTTCAAAACAATGAACTATTAAATATGTGTAGTGAAAATTAAATTATTTCATTTTCTCATAATTATTAAAATAACACCTGAATCTATCAACTATTAAACTCTTTATGTTACAATATTTTCATAAAACTGTTTTCAAATTCACCCCCATTTTTAGTACTTTTTATTAAAAATGCATACTCTAAACCTATCAACGCTCCTTGAGAGATGACCTAGGGTATACAGTATAATATAAAAAACCAATAAAAACATAATCAATTTTATGTTTCATGACAACATGACATAAATTTTACGCCATTTCCTGGGAGTGCTTTGGTTTTTAGTGCATTTTTCTGATAAGAGTTTTGTAAATTTTTTGAATATTTATCTGTTTTATCTTATAGTTTACCTATCATTTTGTGTTCTGATTTTTTATGGTTTAGGTATTGTTCATGTTTAATTATACTTTAGTAGATTTACCACCTTTTGAACTCAAACAAGATAGGATCCAACATCAATGACATCGAGACGCACAAGACACCCCTTTGAAGGAGGACACACCAAAACATGAGACATTTCGAAAACCCTCTTCCTCCAGAACCAAATTAAATCATAAAATTAATATGTATAACATGGATGATAAAAATATAACACTAATATAAATATCCTCACTCTAAGTTTATATCCAACCCACATATATTCAAATACATGCTGATCCACCCAATTTGGAAATAAATTCTGGTCTATTTCACTTATTTCCAAGATTTCATGGAATTGCTGGAGAAGATCCACATAAACACTTAATAGAATCTCATTCTGTGAGTTTATAAATAAAACATTCTAATGTGGATGATGAATAAGTTAATATTATGGAAATCACATTTTCATTAGAAGATATTGAAAAATTTTGGTTATATTATGTTAATTCACCAATTAGAGGTTATGGAGACATGAAACACCATTTTTCTTAAAAAATACTTCCTAGCCTCTAGAACCGAAATAATAAGAAAAGAAATATATTGGATAAGACAATCATAGGGGTAAACACTGCAAGAATATTTGGTGATATTTAATAGGTTATGTTCATGCTATCCACCCCACCAAATAAGTGATTCTCTTTTGATTCAGGAATTTAATGAATGTTTAATTCAAATTGATCGAAATATTATTTATACTACATTAGGTGGTGCACTAGTTTTTAAAACCCAAATTTCTAAAAAACCCATGATTGGGAACATGGTGAAAAGAATTCAACAATTAGGTTCAAGTTTTAGTGTACCAATTCAAGGTGTCCATGAGGTGAACAGTTCTAAATTCAAGAAGAAGTTGGGCATTAAGTTTGAAGAGGTTAGAAACCTTATTCGACAACATTCTCTTTCCCAATAGAAACCACAATTTCCTCCTCCCATCCATTTTATTATAAGTTCTCCTGACACCCACTACTCTGACTAATGTCCTCAATTGAGCTAAAAATGTAAGCTTTTTGAGGGAATATTTCAAGGCCACCCTTATAACCAACCCCTAAGGTAAGACACTTACTATCCACATAACCCTATGTAGAAAGAAAACCAAGCCTATAAGCAAGGGGGTATTCAATCCAGCCTCAAAAACAATGCAACCAACCGAGGTAGAGCAGTAATCCACCACCTCCCAAAAATCCTCAACCACAATAATGGATTTCCAAACCCCCCCCCCCACCAAAACCCAATCCTTTCCTAGAAGGAATAATGAAACAAAGTCCTGCCAACAATCTCAATTCCCAAAAAACCACCCAAGCTACTATACAAGGCCTAAAAATTCAATTAGTCTAACTTGCCAACTCTAAGGGGGAAATTAAAAGTCATGGGTCGGATAAACTACCTTCTCAACCATTAATTAACCACAAGGATAATGGAAAATGTTAGTGTCATAACCCTTAAGTGTGAAATAAAAACATAAAATCCAAATTAACCCTACAATAGAGTCATCCTCTCCTAAGGAAACCATCATACCAACCACTAACAATGCTCTATATTTGGTAGAACATTGTCCTGATAGAAACCATTTGAAAGGAAAGATTTTGTATATTGATGAGTCACCTAGAGTAGCCATTCCTATTACATTTCCCCAAAGGGTCACCCAGCCATGAAAAATGAAATTGAACATGATTAGGAAATATTCAAAAATTTCAAAAAAAGTTCATGTTTACATTACTTTTGTTAATGTTGTGAAGTAAATTCAGAGATATACCATGTTTCTGAAGTAGATGTGTATACACTAAATGTGACATCAAGGTGATGAGAAGGTGGTCTTGGAGTGGAATTTCTCATCATTGATAGAGCCATCACTTCCCCCTATATTCAATGAATAATGAACATTATCAATTCCATGCACCATATAGGAGTATTCATTTTCCAATTATTTTCATGATTTGGGTGCTTCTATAAATGTGATGCCTCACTCTATTTATTCATTATTGTAGTTTGGGGAACTGAAGTCCACTATAATTTTTGTCAAACTAGAAAACCTGAGAACCACAAACCCCTATGGTGTTTTAGAGGATATTCTTGTAAGTTTAAAAATTTAATTTTTCCTACTGATTTTTTTGTGCTAAAAATATAAAATGATAGGATTAATGGACATGCCCCAATTATATTGATAAGACTATTCCAAAAAACATCCAAAACCATAATCAATTTCCATAATGGTACATTATCTTAGGAGTTCGGTGTTGATATTTTCCACCTCAACATTCACGATGCCATGAAGCACCTTTCTAAAGAAGATTCCTCTCTTTCTATTAATTTAATTGATGTACTCTCATCCCATGAAAACACTTATTTTTATTCCCCTAATCCACTTTATGAGTTCTTACCATTTATAGAAATTTTTGGAAATGAATCATGCATATAATGTTGTACCTATCTAGAGAAATGTCATGCATGTTTATTAATTTATGATTTCATGAACACTAAGGACAAAATAACCATAAATTATACTTATAACCTTGTAAAATATCATTACACATCTAAGGGTGATTATATTGAATAGTTAGATGATATTTTTTTCCTATAACAATCACACATACTCCCATAAATCCAAAATCCGACGAAATTGGAACTAAAATAATTGGCTCAATTTTTAAAATATTTTTTTATTTAGAATGGAAACAAGTTTCTTGTCATCATTTCTATTTAACTCCCTCTTTAGTATAAATTGAAACTTTTTAAACTTTTTAGGGAGTATAAAGAAGATTTGGTATGGACTCAGTCATACATTCATGGTATTATACCATTAATTTTCACACATCATATATTATTAAATTATGAGGATAAACCCTCGAGGTAGGCACAACGACGATTGAATCCAAACCACTTAGACGTGGTTAAAAATTCGGTAACCAAACTTTTGGCTGCTGGAATTATTTACCCCATCTCCGAGAGCCAATGGGTCAATACAGTACAAGAGGTTCTAAACAATACTTGTCTTATGGTAATTAAAAATGAAAATAATGAATTGGTTCCAACACATGTACAAAATAGTTGGCATGTTTTTATTGACTGTCACTGATTAAACCAATGCACTATAAAGAACTATTTCCCATTTCCATTCATTGACATGATGCTAAAGAGTCTAGTCAAGAAGTCCCATTACTATTTTCTTTATGGGTATTCTGGATACTTTCAGATCAATATTTCCCATAAGGATTAGGAAAATTCAACCTTTACTTTCCCTATTGGCACATTTTTAAATAGGAGGATGAAATTTGTTCTCTCCAATGCTTCGAGTACCTTCCAGTGCTGTTTGATTAGTATTTTTTCATATTTCCTAGAGAAGTGCATGGAAGTCTTAATGGATTATTTCAATATTTATGGATCATCTTTTGATGAATGTTTGAGAAGTCTTTCTTCAGTCCTACAACATTGTATTGAAAATAATCTTGTATTAAATTATGAGAAATCCATTTTCATGGTGTGATTGGGTATAGTTTTTGGAAATTTCATTTCTGGTGATTTTATCTAAATAGATAAATCAAAAGTGGATGCCATTTCTTCCTAACCATTCCCCAAAAATATATTTGATGTTTGGTCTTTCCTAGGACATTCTAGATATTACCATCGCTTCATTCGTGACTTTAGTAAAATTTCACTCCCCCTATCCAAATTTCTCCCAAAAAAAGAATTAGATTTTGATGAAGAATGTGAGGAAGATTTTAATATGTTAAATTGGAGTCGCACGTGACCCCTAATAATTAAACCACCTCGGTGGTATTTACCATTTGAGATCATGTGTGACACCTCCAACTATGATGTTGGGGAAGTCTTACCACAAAGTTTCAATCAAGAATCACTTGTCAATGCCTATGTCTCACGTACACTGGACCCTACCTAGGAAAAATACACCATACCTTAAATAATTCCCATTGTTTTTTCCTTGGATAAATTCCTTTGATACCCTTTCTAGTTCAATGTCATTATGTTCTCAGACCAAGCATCCCCCTAATATATCGTTATAAAACTAGGAGCTAAACCATGTATCATTCATGGGATGCCCCTCCTTTATGAATTAAATTTATAAATTTGATATAAAAAGGTTCAAAGATTATGGTGGTTTACCATATCAGTAGAATCCACCCATCCTTAGACATTGACTCATCTCCCTGTATTCCAATAAATTACATGTTTCTTGATATGAAACTATATTGAGTTCAAGAATATACTCCTTGGTATGGTGAAATTGTAAATTATATGGTAGCATATTTAATTCCTACTGATTTAAAAAAATGTGTCGACCGTCTAAAACATGAGTCTCTTTTGTAAATTATGGATGACCCCTAACTTTGGCTCACATGTAGTGATAATGTCCGTTGGTGTTGTGTTCCCAATAGGGATTTTCAATATGTCTGTAGGTTCAAACACTCTCTTGATTATGGGGGCCACTTTGGTCCCCAATGGACTAATCTCAAGGTCCTTGATTATAGTCTCTTTTTTCCAACACATTTTTAGGATGACCATGATTTTTTAAAATCATTTCCCCACTATCAATGAATGGGGAATGTATCTAAAAGAAATGAAATGTGACAACAACCATTTCTCCTCTATGAAATTTTGTATCTTGGGGAACTGACTTTATGGGACTATTCCCGAATTTGTTTGGGAAACATTACATTCTTTTGGTAGTGGATTGTGTTTTAAAATGGGTAGAGGCCCAAGCTACACGAACTGTCCATTCTAAGGTAGTTTAATAGTTTCTAAGAACCAAAATCATCTATAGGTTTGGATTATCAAGGTTCATAATCAGTGACCAGTGTTCTCATTTTTACAACCAAACAATGAAATCTATTTTGTGTCGGTATGGGGTCGAGCCTAGTGTGTCTACTACATATCACCCAAAAACTAGTGGTAATGTTGTGGTGTTAAATGGGGTTGTAAAGGAGATTCTTGAAAGAAAATAAACCTAATAGAAAATATTGGAGTCTAAGTCTTGATTATTCCATACGGGATTACCGTACTAATTTTAAAAACCTCTATGGCATGTCACCATATCACCTAGTGATGTGAATGAGTTGTCACCTCCTAGTTGAGATTTAGTACTGGTCCTACTGGGCAATAAAAAATGAAGTTCTAGTCTTTATTGTGTTGGTTATAAAAGGAAGATACATATTCGAGAGCTAGAGGAAATGCACGGGGATGCATATGAGAACTTCAGGATATAAAAGGAGTGAACCAAGGATGCACATGAGCATATCATCCTTCATCGTCAATACCAAATTGGGAAAGAGGTCCTCCTATATAATGTAAGGTAGAAGTTTCATCTAAGCAAGCTTCATTCTCACCGGCATGGACCATACACTATTACTAATATCTATGTATTTGGTGTTTTCCTGGTTCAAAATGATGAATATATGAAAACCTTCACTATTAATGGGCAGTAGTAGAAGAACTTCCATGAATCCATTCTGAACTCCCTAATAGAGGAACTCCATGTTCAAGAAGCAATATATGGGTGAAAATCACTAGGTTTTATCCTTCCTTCCCACATTATATTTTATTATAGTGAGCAAACTGATCACTTTTGGTGTGGGGGTGGGTATATTCTTGGTTTAGTTAGAAATTTTCATCATCTTTCATGTTTTTCTTTTTTTATATTTCTTACTAGTATTGTTACTTTCCAACCATTACCCACCACTCTCCTTTGAGCTAGAATATTACTGTTTTTATTCCTTCTTTATCATGGAAAAATATTCCCATTTCATCATGGATGTTATTGAAATTCATGAGGAATTTCCGTATTTCATATTTTTTTAACATTCAAAAAAATCTGATGAAATGTGCATTTCAAATTGAATTCAATACTGTAGTGTGAGTTTTTTTTTGAAATTTAGTTCATTTTTTATGATATAAATGGTTCTATCATTTTGAAACCTTTGACAAGAATGGTACTCTTTGTGAATAGTTTATAGGAAAATTGTTTCATTTAATCTCTCCACACATCATTGCACCCAACAATGAAATGTAATAATTTATAACATAATTTAAGGTAAATATAAGTAAGGTTGATTTCTCTCTACTTTCCAAAATTATTTTTCCATAAATCCATTCGTTATTTGAGCTATTTTATTTTTGTACCAGATTGACCTTTACAGGTGTACATGTTATCCAACTATTATAATCCCTCAAATACAAAAATTTAAAAAGGGTTTTATATTGGTAAGTCAAAAACCAACCTTCCTCACCTTTTTATCTTGTTATAACTATTACAATTAGTGTTGCGAGGAGATCAAACAATTGTTGGGAGATGAGTGTGATATATGTTCCACGTGAAACATTTGAAAAAAAAATTAAAAATAAGGGGATTGATGAAATGTGAAACATATGGGGATACATAGGATAGGAGCTTATGGTTTGAATTCTAGGAATTCTTAAGTGTGTGGGTCCTGGATTTTGATTTCAGAGAATATAAGTAAGGTTCATTGTAAATGATAATGTAAGTAAAATGTTTTTAAAATAACTTATATTTACTTGATAAAAAGTAGTAAGAATAGAAATAAATGGGTTTCAAACACACATGCCGAGAATTAGTGACATGATTAAATTTTTTAATTATTTTCATTTATATTTTCCATGCATCTCTTGGATGTTTTTTTGATACAATTTTTGAGACATCTCATTCCAAGATCAATGAGAATAACACCTTGGTGTTGTATTTTATTTGATCACATTTTTATCAAGAATTATATTTTCATTAAATGTTAAATCTTTTTGATGTTTGAAATATCTACATGAATATTTTTTTTTGAAATATGACTTTAAATAGGAGTGAAATTGTTTAGGTGTGGGGGTGTGATCACAACGTGATTTACTGTTTCATTTTCAACCATACACCACAATGCTAAAATATTATTGTATTGAAAATTATAAAAATAACAAAAAAATAATTCATATTTGATTATATTATTTTATTTTTATCCCTGTTAAAAATAGAAATTTTTCTAGTTTTTATAATTTACTTGAAGGTGGAGGTGATGGGATAGCCCATGATGATGTTAATGAAGAATGGGCCAAGCTGTGTTGAATCTATGAACACTAGTTTACTGAACCACATTATTCTACTGAACCATCCGTCCAAATGGGATGAAATTTTGTTTAAGGGTCCAAAAATAATTTTTCTACATTTCATCTGAAGGAACCCAAGCATCATTCGACCATCTGGTTTCCCAAACGACCTAATCTGTCCAGTATAGGGAATCTACACGAATTCATAAGTGGTGTGTTGTGATCTATCCATATCTTGATTTTTAGGTGCCTAAATAAATACAAGCATTTAGTAAAGATATCAAAGAGGTAGGGAAACAATGTTTTAGCATTTCTCAAAATGATATAAGATTTTCTAGTTGTCGAAAACCATGTGACAAGTGGTTTTAATAAATATATGTTCCAAAACCACCTTCTAAATTTCCTATAAAATGGAACCTTAGGATGCCCATTTTCATTTTCATCCAGAAGGAAAAGATCTGGTATTTTAAAGACACCAAGAGTATTATTCTCGTATAATAGGTTCTTTAGGCCCCTATACTCATAGGGTGTCAAGGATGAAGGATAAGTTCCACCCGAGCCTCCTCTTCCGCTTATTGGTGAGCTAAATGGGAGATGATCATTTGGAAGGATCTACACATGCTTGGGATGGAGTTCCCGCACTTGTTATTATACTAGTTTTCTATAATTTGTGTGTAGAATATTTCACTTATTTCTTGTCCTGACATGATTTTCACTAAATTTATTTATTTTGATATAATTAAGTGAAAAAAATTTTATTTCAACATTGATTGGGTTGAGATTTCAAGTGAGGGACTTTGGTCATTCTAATAGGACAATATAAGAATCTTTTTTCTCACGCACAAACATGAGATTTCAGTATTCTTTGTTATACCTTTTTATATTATTTACTTCCAATCCTTGATAACACAATTGTTGTGTCAAGGTTTGGTGCTTTGAGCAATGATTTAAGAGGCAAGAGGGGATGCAAGATCTTGATAACCCTCAACCATGGAATTAAACAAAACCATGTTTATTTTTATTTATAAAAATGAAATGTCCAAGATGTCTGGTAAAAATAAAATGATCTCCTTCTCTTATAATTATTAAAATACCACCTTAATCTATCAACTATTAAACTAATTATGTTACGTTATTATCTTAAAACCGTTTTCAAAATCAACCCCCTTTTAGTAATTTTTATTAAAAATTCATACTCTAATATTATCAATTCTCCTTGAGAAATGACAGAAGGCATTTCCTATACTATAAATAATATTTAATAACATAATCAATTTCATGTTTCACAACATCATAGTCAGCTAGACAATATCATTCTGGTTTGGAAAAAGAGTGGGAAGATCAGGGTCTGTATTGTATTTCGAAACCTTAATCACCAATATCCAAGCGAGGATTTTTCAATTCTAGTGATAGATATATTAATCAATGCTACATCAGAGTTGTGGTACCTCTCCTTCATGGATATATACTCTGGGTATAACTAGATCTAACTGGACCTTGAGGTTTTGGATTTCACTGCCTTCATGGTGCTGTAAGGGATCTTCTTCTATCAGGTGATTGCCTTTGGTTTAAAAAATCAAGATTTCATGTATCGGTGGTTTATGCACCACATATTAAAGCAAATTATTAGGAAATTTGTTGAATTCTATGAGGATGACATGATGGTAACATTATGCTAGTTTTAGGACCATCTCAAAGACAATGACGAAGTGTTCAGTATCCCCTGCTCCTAACAATTGAAGATCAACCCCTTGTTGTGCGCATTCGTGGATACCTATGGGAAGTTTCTCATATTCTTCATTAGATACAGAGGCATTGAGATTTATCCATATAATATAAATTCCATCATTTATATGCCTCCCTCAAATAATATTTATGAGTTCTAGAACCTACAAGTCTATATACACAATATGTGGTGATTTATTGTGAATATGGATGGAAAGTGAAAGCCCTTGTCAAGGATCATAAAGAAAGGAACCGTTTACTAGTGTGATGTGGAGATATAGAATATTTTTTTGGATTATCAAGCACTACCTTATACAACCATTGGTTTTGATGCCACAAATTTAAATGATGTTTCTTCTCCTCTGTGTGACCTCCTTAGAATGGTTCCCCAGTTCCCTTCTCACCCAAAAATATGAGGGCCTAGAAAAGTGTTTACTCTACCTCTATCACATGCTCCTCGAAACAATGAATAGATACCCCTTAATAATAAGATCTTCCACCCACTGGTTTTTAGTGTATATATACTGAATGTATTTTCATCATCATGAGATATAGTTGATGTCGTGAGTAGACCAACTAAATTATATCCTGATTCATTCATACTAATGGGATATTTATCATTGGGCAGTGATCCTTCAACCATTCCACATTAGGTTTATGCTGTAGAACTTTGTCAAAGTGTAGGAACTAGAAGATTTCATGGACACCTATCCAGCCCCAAAATAACTTCCCATGGATGTTAATATCCTAGAGGAGTCTACCATATCAATGGATCGAGCCATTCCTTGTTGATAGATTTATTTTGATGGTTCCCCCTTGATCCTCACCTGTAGAAGTCTTAAAAACCCAAATCACAATAGAGCTGGTCGGGGGATCACTTTCATCCCCCCAAAATAGGCTATCCTAAAATATTATTTCATATTGTTATAAAGATGCAAAAAAAATTGGAAGATTTACATGATCTCTTTAATGATGTTGAGTTGGCCCTCAAGATTGATGTCCCTCACTTACATGTAAAGGGTGACTTTGATTTAGTCATCAATCATATCAAGTTAGACTACATCTTTATAAAGAAAGATATCATGCCCCTACTAGATCTTTCTCACCAGCTAATGTATTAGTTACCCTCTCCACTAGAGGTATTCTATGTTCATCGGTCATAAATTGTCCGAGATGATACCATAGAAAATATTTCCACATCCCTCTCAAATCCTAGCTTGGATGGTCTGGTCATTCATGTGTGGCATTTGAGGGTCATCACCCTCCACATTTCACATGATGAAGGTATGAAACACGTAAAACAACTATCTACTGATACTTATTTTTTTGGACCCTCAAGTCCCTCCACATTAGATGAAACATGAGACTGGAAAATTACCCGTGTTTAATATCATTAAAGTGACGCTCTCCCATCATATCAAGTTCATCATTAGTGAATCCATCGGCGTGCAACAATGTTTACCCATAGAAGTCGTACAAACCAAAGGATGACCCTCTAAAATCATGGTTTTTATAGAATTATCATCTAATTCATCCAAGAATACGATATCCCCATAGGTTGTGAAAAAATTTCATACCAGGTCATGTTGTTCCCATCAGATGGGATTGAAGCTCTCCCACTAGATTTGGATGTTGGGATACCTCGGGTGAAAACATTTCCATGACTACATCATGTTTGTGAAGAGGTTTCAAAAATTTCAAATAATTGATATCTCTTTTTATCAACTTTTATAGATTATATACACCACAAATTATTCTTGTCCCATTGGTGTATGGGACTTTGTATTATGGGGATGCAACCTTCAGTAACATCTTGCTGGTACATGTTTATTCTAACTGCAAATTAGTTCTTCTCCAAGTGGGTGGAATCAATTCTACTCAAGGAATCCAAATCATGATACATGATTGATTTAATGAGATCCAACATCATCCATAAAATTATATTTCCTCACACTATTCTCAAATACAATGGCACTAACTTCAAATTTGTCGATCTAAATAAATTGTATTCCATGTACAACATTTGGTCCAACCACACTTCTTGCTATCATGCACAAGAAAATTGGTAGATTGAGGGATTAAAAAAACCATATATAAAATCCTCTAGAACATTGTGGTCAAGAAAAAATGTGGCATAAAAACTCTCCAACAACCTCTGGACCCATTTGATGATAAATCATAATTCTACATAGGTGATCACATATTCCCTGGTTTACATAACAAAGGTTTCCTACCAATAAAGTTTCAATTTATGTAACTTTGAACAACTATCTATGCCTAGAAGAAAACATAAATAACTACATGATTTCATAGATCTAAGATAAAATAACTCAATGATAACATGATCTAGGCCTTTCATAATCTTGAGAGGTGCCAGAACAGGATAGTAAGTCCATTCAAGAATAAGTTTTTCCTCTGCTCTTTCCTCTAGATTGACAAGGTATTGGCTCTCAGAATGAAAATTATAGCTAGTAGGAATCCACCAAATCATGAAACCATGATGGAAGAACCTTATATCATTCATAAGGTCTATTCCAATAGTGAATACTCTTTGATCACTATTGACATAGAGCATATCACACCGTCCACTAATGCCATGTTTCTCAAGTAGTACTTCAAGTGAGGGTCTATATGTTCTATGCAACAAAACAATAAACAAAATTCAAGGGTCCTATATTTATTAACATAAAATAATAGCAATATAGTCCATATATCTTGAGGATAATCTATTTGTAATCAATCCATGTATTCTGACTTTAAACTATTTACATCCCCTATAGTCTGAATTTTATGACATTAAACTATAAAAGCCAATGGTCTCAAAACTTGATTTTGAAATGTGATATTATACCACATTAAATTGGGGTTTTCTATTAATGATAGATGATCCAACTTCATAATAAACTAGTATTCTACATATGATATTTATGATATTATCCAGAAAAACATACCCCATGTACAATCAGGATGCATCATGAGATTAGTATGATATAGTCAATAACCATACCCTTTTAGGAATTGGGATTCCTAATAGGATATTATATAAACCAATACTAAAATCCTTATAACATTACATTGAACTATACCCTTAACTCATGTTATGAACATGGGATTTCTTTGTCAGAGAATATTTCCCTGCTTCTGGAATCGGTCTCCCATCACACCACTTTCTATAACTTTGTATGGATTGATTCCAATCATCAAGGTATAGTAAGTAATCCCAAGAATTTCTTTATTAAATTCCAGTTACAAATTTATCAATCCTTCAGCCCCTTATCCCCATTTACAGTCCATGAATCATCACCTTAAACATTTTGTTGTTCATATAATGGTGTACATGTGTTGCACAAGCCTCCTTGGCCCCTTTCACATCATGTCTTACCTCTCCCATTCCACACAAATTTCCTTTGGACCGACATCCTCCTATTAGAAGAATCATGAATTTAATCTATTTCTCACCTAATCCTATAGTCTATGAATAATAACCTTAAACTATGATTCATTTTATTCTCGGCGTTTTTGCCGTATGTGGGCATGCTTTCAATCCTTTCATATTAGATTCTACCAATTTATTGCAATGAAAATAAATTCAAAATGAACTTTTTCCAAGTCCAAGCATCATGAATTTAAACTATTTTCCCTCTTCCAATAATAATGACTAAAAACTACTTTCCATATTCAGGATTGTACTGCCTTAAACTATGTGAAACCGGATTTAGAATCACTTTATGTGGTTTGTGGAATCTTTGGATCCTTTCACATTGAGTTTTAACACTTTTTTACCACACGATCATCCACAAATCACCAACCCCTATGGTATAATATCTATAACACTAAACTATGTTCCCGGATCCAAGAATTAAGACCCTAAAATATGAATGTATGTCCCTCCATTGTATTGTTTGCTTCTCCCCTGGATTTTTGTCAACCCAATACCCCCATCTCTTTACCAGAATTACTGTGGATTTATTCCCATCCCCATTGGATACTTAGTTATGCCCAGAAATTTTGTTTTTAGTACAACCCATATATTCAACATGAAACCATCCATTGCCTATGGAAATATTACCACAAAATACCATTATGGGCCTCCTCTCTAGGTATAATCCCAATACAAGTACTTTGACCCATTATAAGGCCAAAATTCTTCATAACCCAACTTGAGGAAGAAATATATGAAAATATCAATGTTTAAGCCCCACAAATAACCTCATAACATGATGTTATGCATTTTCTTTACCCCATATAGAATTAGGATTCCTCTTGATGAAATATGATCTACCTCATTAAAAATTGGGATTCTAATATGAAAAATATGGGATGGAAGAAAGCCAACATCCTTAAGACATGATGTTAAACTATAGAATTGCCCTATATAAATTTGCGATTACATGTATTCGAATATGTGAAGGCCAAATATAATTGCTCGAGAGGGTATCACTCTACCATCATCAGTCATCTACCACACTGAATTCTAGAACTATGTGCAGTGTGATTATCATTTTGATGGGATATGTAGTGATGCCCAGATATTGTTTTGGCCCAGATCCTTTATTGACTTACTGCATACATTGGGGGATTTCCATCCACAATTTCTTGATGTCGACTAAGGGTATGGGTTTTCGAGATTAGTGTGGAAATGGGAAATTTTAACTCTTCATTCACATTGGATCATCACTCTTTAATGTCCCAAAAGCCTATTTTGGACACCTGTGCCCCCTTTTGGTCAAATATTAGTGAATGTATACCAGATACTACCCCTAAAATTCAGGATATATGACTTTAAAATAATATCACACATAGTCTAAGTTGTATGAAATTAAACTACCAACACCAAATTCCTCATAAAATGACATTAAAAAATATCCCTACCTTGTGAAACAAATGTCGGATTCGTCATAAAATTAGTATGGGATGATGATAAATTGTTTTACAAAGGTTTAAATCGGGATACCTCATGTGATAAGTATGGGATGTTAGGGAATAACTCATATAAAATTAGAATTCCCCATATTATAATATGGGATGATTCTATGCCCCCAGTATAGAGGACATCACTCCACTGGCATTGACCTCCTATCCTACCAATTCCTAGAACTACAAAAAATATTAATTCCTATATTCATGTGAAACATAGTGATATATGGATAGTTATTCTTGGGACCAACCCTGAAATAAACTTATTTCTAGGACATTTCCCACATCCAAATTAGTGATTTTTCACATTCTATAATTTGGGTACTCATCATCCTCTAGATCTAAATAGGCTCCCTAACAAAGTAGTCTAATTCCACATTGTTTCATATACCTTCTAGTGATAATTCCTTGAATGATATTGGACAAAAAACAGTGGATCCAATATTTTTAACTGATACAAAGGTAGATACTGCTTTTTATTTCCCAATCTATAGTTAGAACCGACATTAAACCAATGTTTTGAACATGGTCAATTGTTGTTCCTTATATTTTGGTTAGTCCTCTCTCCCACTATCAAGTTCTTGACAGTCATAATCACCATCATGGTATTTTATGTTCATTTTTTCTCCTCATTGTGTCTCACGCTAAAAGTAATATGAACTTAATACCACTCTATATTTCTAGAAGCAACCATGGATTTCATAATCATGGGATTTGGAAAGTGGTTTCCCTTAATGAAGGTTGAGACAAACTAATTTTCTTTTTGTGACCTCTATGAACCTAAATTATGAGTCCTAGTCTAATCATCATGGCTATAAGTTTAGTGAAATTCATCTTATAAATACTTTTTTGAAACAATGGTCTTCCATGGATCCATTCATGTCATGTTTCTCAATCTTCCACACTAAAAATATTAATTTAATAATCTTCCCAATGGTTTAAGAATCACATCCATAAACTATGTGAAATTTTTATTATAGATATTTGTTTTGGCATTGGGGGGCCTATTAGGTCCCTACATCCACATCAGGTTACATTTCTTTAATGCTGTGCATGTTCCATTAATACATTAGCTACTACAGTCCAAGATTTATGACCTTAATCTAATTTAAACAGTCCAACAATAAGGTACCGAAATTTTGAAAATTATCTCAGGTATGATTTGCGTATAATTAAATATTCCTCTAGGTCCCCCATTTAGATTAGGTAACATTTTCTATGCCACTCACACTCCTTTGAGACACAAAGACCTCTATTCCAAGAATTATGAATTTGATGAATTTTATCTGGTATGAACTCTATGACCGTAAACTACAATCTTGGGTCCAAGAATCATGATCTTAGAAATTTTTTTTCCTTCCCCTTATTTTTTTGGAGACCCATGGCCTCCCTTATCCCTCCATTAATGTTGGGTCTCTACTCTTTCATGAAAATACAAACACTGTTGGTTACAAATTGGTTTGAAATCTACGACCTTAAACTAGGATCTCAAGTCCAAGAATCATGACATTAAACTATGTCTGAGCCTCTATGAGAATGTTTTGTGCATTGTAAGGGACTCTGATGTACCAATTCATGTTTTGTTGTCCCTCCACCATGGTACACATATCCCTTTGGAAAATCCTTCCTATTGTATAAGCCTTACAACCTTGAACTAAGAGTCATAGAATACACATCAAGACCATAAACTATGTGTAAATGACCCAATATTATTTCTCTTGGGGAGGATTCCTCTAATCTCACGTTACCATATAAGCCCCTCTATAGAGGTCCATCTTCTTTCTAACTTCCTACACCCTCATCCACTGTAGTTGGGAGGGTGTTTTTTAGATCATCCTACATGTTTCCTTTCACAATATGTAATTTTGTAACCATACATCATACAATGAACATGAGATTCCCTCTTGACCTATCAAGAAGAAAAAATTATGAGTGTCTTTGTTCATAGGCCTCGTATACCACATACCAATGAAAAGATGTTAAACTATGTGATATATCATCCTTTCCATTTGACATTGAACAATGTGATCAATTTATTCACCATATGATGATAAACTGTGTGATTATCATCCTAACTTCATTATTTAAAACTACGGATAACCTTAGTACCTTTTCTGAGAATCCCTTTTAAATCTGGTAATATAACACATCATTCAGGTTTTTTGACTATTTCTTGGAATTTGAATCTATGTACCCCTGGAAGATGAGTATAACCATTGTTCATATCTTTATTTCTAAACCAATGTGTTCAAATCCATGGTGGTATAATTCCAATATGTTTTTAATCCATTATAACATTCTAAATCTTCACCTTCAAGCTTCTTGTCTCCCCTCGTTTAGATACCTATCCTCTTCCATGACCAAACGGTTCCCCCTGGAGACCTGGTTCCCAGCCAGAATTTCACACCGACTATCCTGGGTAAATTTCTATGAGGACTTTGCACAATATTTTGAGATAGGACACATTTTTTACCATGTTTAGTGATGGACCCTCATTTCATTGTCCCTATCCATAGAAAAACAATTATGGAAGCTATGTTTAATACATGTTCAATAGTTATCCTCCATCATCATAAAACCCCTCATTATGTTCCTAAAATAAGGTGGTATGATCCATTCTTTCAATCGCCACATTTTAAGTAGAATTCATCACCCCTATAGTTACCCAATTCATGGACTAGAGAACAATGGAATAGAAAGTCATATGTTCATAGAGCTACATTCGCTAGTTATATCCCCTTTTGGCACAAAAAATCTGAGTAGCTTGTTAATAAATGTTGTCCTTAAGTGTTTTATTATTGTCTAAATCTCTCATACAAATGATTAATAACATGTTCATACCATGTATCTCACATCGATCATAACTCACATGAGCTTAGGTGTGGGAAATTTTTCATCTCATAGATATGACTGAAGTGAAATAATAAAATGTAACGAATGAAACATGTTATAAAATTAAGTTGTTTAATGCAAAGGAAAAAAATGCTTGGCGAGTCATCCACACATTAGAGCCTCTCCTTTTTAGGTTCCACCTAATGATCGACCTCAATGATCTGAAATTCAACTCGGCTTCCATTGCTACGTGGCCTCTATAATTGAATTCCACTCCTCTTGGTCATATTCTGCTTCAGTATATTTGGGATAGACTTCTTTATCTCCTATACACATCTGACTTTTCTCTTCCCAACATTCATCCACTAGTTATGTCAACTCCCTTGCCTTATCCTAGGTTTCCACCAACTGGTCCTTCAGATCGTCGATGATACTAGCATGAAATGTAGCAACAATTGTATTCTCCTATGAAAACTCTTCTAATCGGGTGGTCTCCCATTTAGCTTTATGAATTTATAAGCATACTTCATCCTTGTGATTTTTATTAGAAATGTTGAATACCTTACATTAAGTTCACACCTTTTAAATGAATAAATATAGATCTAGTTAACATAGGTTTTATAAACCAAACCACCCGTCCCTATACTTACTAGACAGTGTCAGAGTGATCCCACCTGATGAGGTGGTTCAACTATCTAGGTATGAGTGATAAATTTCTACGTATACCTCCATGACTTATGGGGAACGATTTGATTCTACTCAATGGAATCCAATCTAGAATCCTTGAAGTCTTTGCATGGTGCATGATCACATGGAACGAAGATCGCTAACAAGTCATTGTATATATTTTCTATAGGGATACCCTCATAAGATAGTGGGATGAAGTCTTAAAATATATCATCTTAATCCACTTCACCTATTGTAAAAGCCTTCGTTTCCCCAATGGCACCTTCAAGGTTCATGTAACCGTCCTAGACTCCTCGTCCACCCCAACTAGTGGAGAAAACCTACCCTCATCTCCCAAAACCACCACTAATAGAAATTTTGGGATATGTTCATTCAACCCAACCATAGTCACTCCAACATTCATCACAATTTCTGCTTCCTCCATTGAGGCCGCATCTCTGACATTCACCTTTGGTGGAACCTCTATGAGAGGTTCTTTCACCTCATCTCTATCAGCAACACCCATATTGTGAACAATATTGACCCCCTATATTGATGGAATAGTCATAGAAATCCCATTAAATAGAGCCTCCATTGTTGGTCTGACCTCCAAAGTCTTCCTATCCATTTATGTTACGACAATGGCACGCGTCGTTCCCAACTCAGTGTGTAGTACCTCCAAATCAAATGTGGAATTTGGAAACTGGTCCTAAATTCGATTTGAACTAATTTTAAAATATTCCTTATCCAAATATAAAAAGGTAATGTAGAATAAAAAAGGTAGAAAGGGGGAAAGTCTTAAATGAAGGATATATGATGAAAAGGAGCTTCGTACGATTCACGGTATTCTACCTAGAAATGGAATCCTCTCTATGGTTGACACTGTAGTCACAGGTACAACTTCCACCTATGGTTGGCCGATTAAATCAAAATATCATGGAGGGAACCACACTCTCACCATCAAGGGTTTAGTTTACATCTCTCTCTTATTGAGAATCATCATGAACCTCCACCTCCTTCATTCTCATTGATCCCTATGCAAGTACAAATAGATATAGACAACAATATTAGGGTTTTGGTAGCTTCTAAAGCATACAAGATCATATTATTTATATTGTCAATAGTAGCGTTTCCTTATAAAGTTGATTACCTATAGGATTCACTCCTCGAGATATATAATATTCTTCTTGGATAGGTTCTCCGGGAGCTAAATCTATGGCCAAGAGATCAAAGGAGGAGTTCATCTGCAATAGTACCTTTGACTAGGTGGTCAGAGGGCACATTGTGGCCCAGGAGTGGACCAGATCTTCCCAATATCTGATGTATTGCACCACCTCAACCTAAGTCCATTGAAATAAAACTATTTCATGACCCAGACCAATGATGAATATCCCCTCTCTATTGAGATAATGCCACATCCTGTGATGAGTGATGAGAATTCCAAAGACCCATATCTCTCCCAAGAATATTGGGATACCACATCACTATGAATGTTTCAACAGTGAAACTAATTCCACAAAGCTTAGAATAATCCTTTAAGAATAAACTAGAATGATAAATTTCTATACATAACCTATTTACCAGGAAATCCATGCTTGTTTTCAATCCACTCACAATAGTCAACATCTATTTTAGGATAGGAAATGTAGTCCCTACAACTGTATCCATTCCCACTGGTCCAATCCTACCTCAATGAGTCACCCTAACCACAATTTTCCCTTTCACCCATGGTAGTGGGTCCTCTCCAATATCATCTTGAGTGTTTCAATGCCTTATCATATATATAGGATATACACTCTCCCATTTGAGCATGTAGTATTGGGTAATCCCATATGCAGTAGTGGGTGGTGGAAGCTCGTACCGACCCATCCCGCCCTCTCACATCAACATCCAATAAATATACCTCAGAACCAAAGCATGTATCTCATGATGCACCTATGTGTATACCTTGGGGTTCATCAACTATAGATATCAGAAGTACCTTTCAAACCAGTGTTGGTTGTACGACATGCAAATCACGTTGCAGTCGACCCTTACCATTAGTACCCCCAGAGGCCGAGGAGGTTTGATCGATTCTTGAGGGTTCTCATATCATCATCGGTCACCACCTTTATTAGAATGGGAATATGTGAAACATTAAGTGCACAAATAATTTGACACTTTCTAGTACGTCCACGAGGCCCCACTTGTTCATAAGGATCTCTGTGATGTTCAAGATCACTATTTGAAAGTATATAGTGGGAGTGGAGAGTGGTTTTGGTTATTCATATCCTCCGTGTGTGAAGCTACCTGTCTTTAGAGAAATTAGAGGGGACCCCACACATAGAGTAGAGTCTTACCTTGGGTGATTTGGAGGATCACCTAGTATAGCTTCACGAATATCAGGATATCTACATTATTTTTATTCTTTATACCCAGCATCAAAATCATGATAAAGGTGCACTAACACACCCCTATATTTGTATACATCATAGGGATCATCCATAAATTGATCAAAACTAAAATAAACCTCACCCACCTGAGCACAGAAGCATCAAGATATATTTAGTATCCCCACACCTTCCATTGGATTAGCTTAAAGATTCACTATTTAAAGGGACCTTTACCCCAATGAAATTCCCCACGTAATGTTCACAACCTTCCAAGTATTCTATCCACTAGATCATTTAGGAAATAACTAAAAAAATACTTGAAATAATATACTTCGTCCCTAGCTTGTGTTCACTGGTCCCTTTAATAAAGATCAACAATACCCTTGAAAGAGAAAGAATATGCTCTTGGTCCTCCCACACATTCTCTGTGGGGAGGAATAATTCATTAATCTTCAATTGGATTGGGATATCAGTGATATGGGGAAGATGACATAGGGTGATTCAAACCTCCCAATGATGAATATAGAATGTTTTGGTTCCTAGAATCCACCATCTCATCCACTCTAGTGTGATGTCTAGTTGGTGTTAAACAAAAAACTTTGTGGTCCTTTCTTCCTCATGGAGCCCCAATTTCTTCATCTCATCTAGGAATTCATGAGAATATGAACGTACCCAATTTGTACAGTCCTATTCCTCAGTGTAATTTTCACACTGGTGTAGGTCCCAGTTGTCCATCCACCGTTTGAGAGAATCCACCAAACATGCCTTGATAATAATCTCAGACTATAAGTGGTTTGTGGGATGTCCCATATAATGACTTCTCCCCATTGATGTTGTTGATGTGGTTTAATAAAGTGTGTGACATGACAGACACATGATCCTTCAATATATTTTCTCGATTAGTTCTTTGCTATAGGTACTTTCCATCTGTCTTTCTGAACTAGTAAGTGGGCTTCTTTATACTCCCCTTAGAGATGAACACACCATCCCTCAAACTAAATATATAAATTTTATTACTATTACAAAAATGTTACTCTTTTTGATCTACCATTAGCAGTACAATGAGTGAGTAATGGTATGAGGCACTCTGAATTATCTCTTAGATCATTATATTCCCAGTCAATTCTTCCTAATGAGTAGAAATATTATTAGTTCCTTCAAAAAAAATTTCATTGAAGACTTAGGTTCTTTGTGGCTTTGGTTCACAACTATATGATCACCGAGATCTTTTCATGGTGGTTAGTTTCTCTAAATTCATTTCATGAATGTTGTATTTTCAAAACATAGTTTGTGGAGAACTGATCATGGAGCTAAGGACATAGAGGAGTTAAG
This sequence comes from Viscum album, assembly GCA_963277665.1. Taxonomy (NCBI): domain Eukaryota; kingdom Viridiplantae; phylum Streptophyta; class Magnoliopsida; order Santalales; family Viscaceae; genus Viscum; species Viscum album. The sequence goes on along the minus strand of OY728149.1, from coordinate 106,405,863 downwards.
ATGTATGAATGATGGAGATCAAAATCAAAAATTGCTCATGAATGGTGTGAGCATTTCAAATACATAGCACATGATTTTCTCTTAGAAAAAAATCATGTGGTCCCTCTAAGGATCACATCCATTATTTATAGGTGTATAGCCACATGTGGTTCAAGAGGGGATTCTGAGTGATAATTGAAAATGGCCTTTGTAAAGGTGATGTTTGAATAAGGGATAATTTTACATTTCAGTATTTTCCCTTAGAATTAAACCCCCTTTTTCTACATTATATTTTATTCTGGGTGGGGTAATGTTTTTCCATAGAAATATAAATTTTAATGGAATTTTCATTGAATATATGGCTAGTCTAGAGTGAATCAGGTCGAAACCGGTAGAAAATTCTGTCAAAGGTACTATTTCTAGAAGCTCCCCTCCTTTGAAAATGGGTTTTTCTCATGATATTCGAGGTCACCAAAATTCATGGTGGTATCCTCTATGAAATGTAAATGATGACTCATGGCGGAATAATAACCAAGAAAATATTTGATATTAAACTTTATTCCATATCGTTTGAACTCACAAAGCACCTTCCACTCAGGAATCTCATAATGCTTCGTTTGTGGAACCATTCATTGTGAAACCCACTACTTATAAATACCCCCTTTAGTTGGACTTTTTAAAGGATCTGTGACCTTTTGATGTCTTAAAATCACTCAATGTTTGTGAACCACCTTACCTTCATTGGTAAAAGAGAAAATGGATTCTCAAAGTATACAAGCTTCACAAAACTTCATCCCTCGTGTTCTTGAGAGGATCCACAAAATGAAAATTTCTTATCTTGAAGGCCCACATCCTTCACAGTAGAATAAATCCCATTGAGGAAAGAAATACATCTAATATAGTTGGATATTTTTTAAGATCCCATATTTCTTTAAGCTCACCACATGGGAAAGAAGTCTTCACATTGAAAATGGGGAACCCTGTTTCATGAAGCATTATATTAAAAAAAAGAATGTCCCCCATAAATCCCCTAAGCTTCACCATGTTCTCCTTCAACGAGACCCATTCTTTATGAAGAACCTCTTTTTTTAATTTCCATAGTTCCTCCCTTAAGACTATACCCTTTTGAGAAGGTCTAATGATCAGGGCCCCAATACCATATAAAAAATGGTTCAATTGTATCCCAATAATCTACATTACCAGTGACACCCACTCATGTGTCTTCCCACTCTACTCAAAGTGTGTCCCAAACCCCCCATCCTACATGTTTTATTATGCATAGGTTCCCTAAGAACCATTTCTTATAATAATAGGTACACTAAAATTATCCTCTTGATTGAAAACTCGTCCATAGTAGTTCCAATATTTACTGCCCTAGGGATCATGAGGGATGGTAATGTAATCCTTAGGGGTGAAATGTTCAAGGTAAACTATACAACTATATTAGTATAGGGTCACTATGCCAAATATTACCCTCATATTGATAATTTCCCACATGAAAAATAATCCTTTCCACAGCCGATCTGCATGATTTAAAACTACATAGTTTCATATCCAAGTTGTCTGACAATAAAATGCAAGACAATTTCCTCAAAACATGACATAAAACTATAGTATTACCTTATGTAATGAACACAGGATTCCATGTGCCTGATTGACATGGGATGATCCCACACCTCCTACCCTGGGTAATAAACTAAGGATGCTCTATATATAACTAACATCGGATGAAATATTCTTCCCCATAAAAAGATGAAATTATTATTTAGGAAATCTCTATTTCTGATCCCCACACCATCCCTGGTAGTTGTTCCTTTTACAACATAAGAATTCTTAACACATGAAATTAAACTACAAGGATTGGTCCTATCATAGAACCTTAAACTATAGCATTGAACTATATAGGTTTTAATATTGATCAGTTAAGAGGGATATATAGGTCACCTCTCTGAGTTTAAATCCCATAATTGATATGCATAGGTGTGTTGTCTTCCCTCTTAGGGGAACACTTCTTGAATATACCTTTTTGGGGAATTCCAATCCATGCACTCTGAATCCACCTTCATGGAGATTTATGATCCTTACATTGGAAAACATAGTTGTAACATCTTCCCACTTAGAGACACACCTCTTAGATATGCCTCTATGATTTAATCTAATACACACACTATAGTTTTACCTCCACATTTTGATCCATCCATCTATAAACATATGTGTGAAATCTTCCATTCGATTGACACGCCTCTCAGAACTATCTACATTGGAAATTATTATCCACCCCTTCTGGATCTGCTTCCATGGGGCACTCTGATCCATCCATCAGTAAACATTGGTCTGATATCTTCCCTCCTGGGGTCACACCTCATAAATCCTTGTCCATGGTGCATCATAATCCATCCACTCTAAATATTTTTCTATGGGGCATTTTAAACCATCCATCAGTGAACATAGGTGTGAAATATTACCTCATAGAGCCACACCTCCCACATTTGCCTCAAGAAGGAGTTATGATGAGACCTCCATATCTCTTCATGGGGTCTTCCAATCAATATATCAGTAATATTATGTGTGGAATCTTCCGTCATAAAGAGATACCTCCCTGATATGCCTTAAGTTTCTGTTTGGATCAACCTTCTGGATCTATGTCAAGGGTGATTTTGATCCATCAAACTTGGTGTGAAATATTCCCTCCTAGGGGAACACCTCCTTGATCTACCTCACGTGTGAATTATGATCAACCTTTTTGATCCACTTCAAGGGGATTTCTAATTCATCCAGCCAGGTGTAAAATCTTCAATCTTAAAGACACCCCTCCTTGATCCACCTCAATGGGAATAAATGTATCTCATCCTATCCATATATATAATCCCTACAAAATGGTAAACTATTAACCATCATACCCCTAAAATATGTTAAACATGTCCCCATTATGTCCCCATAATAATTTAAATATGTTCACATCCTTTCCCTAAAATACGTTAAGACTACACCTATCATATACTCGTAAGAGGTAAAACTAGTGGCCATCTTTTCCCCAAAAGACTATAACCCAATCCCCATCTCCACAAATGGTTATCCTCACACCCTAACCTATAATACCAACCCAATACAATGAATATGGGATCCTAAGATACAAATACTTGGAATGAATAAAATTCCCAAGTTAACTACCTCGTGATCAACATTGGATGCATTGGGATCTGTTCTTCAAATTCCCCATATGAGATGACCCCTAAAGAGGAAAATTCACTAGTAACCAATGTTCCAACATGTCTAAAAATTCCTAGAGTGACTAATCTTCTTGAATTAATGATTCCTCCATAAAAAGAGGGAACTAGGGTAGCTAACCAATGGCTAATATGAGATGGAACTAGGAATGAGTTCCATAAACATGAATAAATCTATTAGGAAGATCGGGACTAGGAAATTATCTCTAAGGAGGAATCCATGGATGGAGGAGCTAGTATCCCATAATCATGTTTCAATTAATGAGAATACATCACTAATAAGAGTGAGAAAACCCGTCCACCTATTGAAGGTGGTAATGTGGGGAAATGAAATGCATGCAACATGTGGCCCCATAGAAAGCATCGAAAATAACTGGTTTCATCGATATTTCATTATGATAACTATAAACTATCTAGATAAAAACTAAATATGGTACGATTGGATCACATCACTAGTAAATCATAAGCCACATCAATGTCTATAATAATTGATTAAAATTACATTAGAATATCACTTTAACATTTCCTGAGGTAAATACCCTTTTCAAATTGAAAAAACTTATTTAATGTCTATAAATTTCTAAATTATTATGGCAAAAATTTTCTTTTGAAAAAAAAACATGGAAGCACAAAAAGGAAGCTTCAAATAATTGATCAATAATGAAAATGGTAAATTATGTCCATGTCATGTATGTTAAAATAAATACTATTTTCCCATTTTCTTTAAAATGTAAATATTATCTCGTTCATAAAATGACAAAAAAGATTTATTATAAAAAAATTAAATAGTAAAAAAATGATATAAATGAAAATAAAAAATATTTTGATGACAGTAAAAAAACTATTAAAACATTTTTGGAATACATGTTCAAGGAACAAATCAATTATTGACTAAAGAGAGATGTAATGTCAATTTTCCCTAAAAATGTTATTTTGATCTCCTAAGTCAGTAAAATGGGGAAAATGAAATAAAAATATATAGTCAACTACAATAAATATATTTTGAAACAATTCAGGAGAATTTTTGAGACATTACAAAATTTATTCATTATAATTTTAATCATAAACAATCCTGATAAATAATGATATTATAATATAAAATCCTTACAAAATTGGTGTCTTTTGAATCATAAACCCCATCAAATAATGTCATAAAATTAAACAATAAATTCCACAAACTTATAGATGCTCATTATACAATATCTCAAAGGTGTAATATAAACACATTATAAAATAAGATTAGTGTAAAACTTAATATTTTTGTAAAAGAAAACAATATGAGATGATAAACCCTTACCTCACATTCGAATAGCTTGTAATGCTCTATAAACACATGATTAATGAATTTAAATTTTATTATTATTCTGTAAAAATATAATTTTTATAATTATAATTTCATATATGTTCTAATTATATCATTTTAGCACCAATTTAATTAATAATTCATTGTTTAAATCATCGTTTACAGGTGTTAACTATTTTTTTAAAGAAAATTTTAGTTTAGTTGTTCAAATCCTTGTTTAATGATAATGATTACATAATATAAATAATGTTAATAAAAATATTAATATAATATATATTCAATATTTACATATGTTAAATAATCCATAAAAGGTGGAGGTAGAAAAAAAATACACCATTCATGGAGATCATAGGTCGTACGTATTCTTGAATGTTGTTTTGACTTTTTTTAAGAATGGAACAAAAGTTATATAGATAATAATTCTTTTTTAAATAAGAATTGTTATATAATATATATCATATATATTCAATAATTATATCCTTATTACCATCCATAGAATATTAAAATGAAAAATGAATCATATTGCATTGTGGAGGTGGCAGTCCACACATATACTTGAGTGGCATTATCATTTTCCAACGGATTGGAAGATAATAATCTGGATATTATATTATAATTATATAAGAATATTTAATTGTTATATATAATATATAAATATTAAATACATAATAATTACCATCTATTAAAGAAAATGATGGAAAATGAATTGTATTTCTATGTGGTGATGGAAAAACATATCTACACATGACTGATACATGCACTTGCCATTTCTAGGAAAATAGTGTGAATAATGGTATTTTCATAATAATAATAATATTTTATTATATATATGGTACTTAATTTATTATTATTATTAAGAATATAATAGACTTAATAGAGTTAGAATATGAAAAAATTGAAAGAGTTTGGGTAAGACGATTTCCCCTTCTTATGTTGGCCTCCTTTATATCTCATTCTTAATAACCCTTGTAATGGAATTTTAAGAAGACAAGAACCTATAATTTGGGTATTAGGAAAGTTCAAACATACTTTAACATGGATTTTTATCTATATGGATTAAACTGGTGTAAAAATGATAAAGGATATGTTCCATCTTTTAAGTTAGGGGAGGGTCACAATAGGTATTTCTAAAAAGTTTAAAATATAATAAAGTAATTATCACGAAGAATGATTCAAAATGGCCAGATATTCGAATATAATGTATATTTTAGCTGAAATACAATTTAAAAAATTTATTTTTCATAGGTTTATGTGTATTTTAAACCTTATCATTGGGTTTAACACCTTGACTAATTTTAACCTTTACCACAAAAACCATATTTTCAATCTTAAAGGGTTATCATTTTACTTATAATGTGAAAATTGAATAAAAATTAGTCATGTGATTATATTTATATAATTTATCATTATAATAATAATATTTAAATATTTTTTTTGTTTTTAAATTATTTAATAAAATATTAGAGATATTAAGTTCAAGAGAGTGGCATTTTGTATTCACTCATTTCTTAAATTAATATAAAGGTCATAATAAAAACATATGATACCAAGTGGTCCAAAATTCAAAAAATGTATTTTTATTGAAGAAATAAACATGTTAATTTGGATATATATAAGTTTTATAGAAATTTTATAGCCTTATCCAAATGTTCTAATCGTATTATAGCTATTTTACTCTTACTAAGAAGAAAAAATATTTCATTGTTTACTAATCATATTGCTACAAAATAAAATTGAAATATTTTCCAAATTTTAACCCCATTATTCCAAATATTGGATCTATTTGTCAAGATAAATTATAGAAGTCTATAAAATTAATTTAAATTTAAAACCAAAAAAAGAATCAAAAAATAGTTTCTATAAAATTCCCTTTAAGCATTGAAATCTATTTAAAAAAATTCAATGATAAATTTAAATAAAATGAACTTGATTTAATTTTTTATAATAATACAAGAGAACTAATATTTCTCTGAAAAAAAAATTTAAAATATGTAAATACAGGAAAAAAACTATATTTTTCAATAAAAAACATTACTTTTTACTATTCATAAAAAAAATAAATATTTCAGGAAAATTATTCGAAATTTACTCTAAGGTAATTTAGAAATTGTAATGTCAAAAATAAATTTAATTGTATTAAATAAAATTTATATAAGTGCTAAAAATAAATTAAATACTTTTCCACAATATGTAATCAAATCATGTTTGAACGAAACATGTTTTTGAAGCATAATATAACATTATAAAAATTGATGAGTTATTTACTAATAGTTAATAAAAAAATTTATTTCATAATGTTTTTATTCTTATTCATACCGGAAAATTCAATGGATATTTAATAATATTTATGTTTAAATAATAATATTTCTTGGTTCGCTTAAGCTTGGTGTTACATTCCATACTTGTTATTGAACATAATTCCCTTATTTTAAAATTTTAGGGCATTAAATTTAAACATTTGAAGAAATTTAATGTCTAAATAAACATATACTTATGTCTATACATTACTAAATTTTTCAATATATGGTTCCTATATATGTTACTTTATCCAAAATCTAGGCGGATATATTGATATCACTTTTCTAAGACGTTGTTTGGGAAATTCTTGACCTATTGGAAATTGTATTAAATCGAGTAGTTGAGGTTTTATAATCCTGTAGATGGATCATGGATTTCTTATTATTAGATTTGGGAGAGTTGGTGGGTTCATCCTTATAAACTTTAGTGAAAATTGATCAGGCTGGGACTGACTTCTAAGTATTCTTAAACTGAAAGATAGAGCCTCCACTGTACTCGACATATGCACTCATGCTTGGGTTGAAGACATGTTGGAAAAGAGAACAGTTGTAGATCTAGTGAAATTGAATATTGGTGGATCAGAGAGCATCCAATGATGTGATACTACATTTGAGATCATTCTTGGATTGGGATATTAATGGGTGTGGCATGGATACATGATGGGGGACTGAACTTGGTCAGTTTTATCTAGATTCATGATGCAATAAATATCTAGGGCCATAATGAGATGTGTCCTTTTGTGGAATTTAATCAATCCATTTTATTGTCATCTTTAATGAGTCTTAATCTAGTTCATTTGGAAGATATTGTGTCCATTACTAACCTATTAATGGAACAAAAAAGGTACCCAAAAAATAATTAATCATCATCCACATAAATTTATATCATCACTAATTATATTCTTCAAGCTCAATCCTCTCATATTGATTTGATTAGTCTTATTTGGTGGTCATGTTTTAGTTTCTATAGGGTGGCATGACATCTTTAGTTCATGAGATTTCTCAAAAAGCAATAATGAGTGTAGGTATAATAGGCAGTACAACTTGGTCCTCTCCTCCCATTTAGCTTCAATAGTGTCTTGGTGGTCTTCTTCTCTATTGGGCCATCATCAATCTTTGGTTTCATTGAACTTTTTAATGGTTGTGATAATAGGGGATGCCATGAGCTTTAGTTGGAATCATTACAAATCAAAACTATCCATATTTGAATCTTCATCATAAGCTATAATGGATATCAGGATTTCTAATCTCTTCCTATAATGTTTTGCTCACATTGTCACTCTTCTCTTTGTGGGTTGGTTTTAGCATTTTCAATCATGAATCCATGGCTTTATCAGACCCTATATTTATTCTCCTTCCCTTTTCAGCTGCTTCCTCATTATTGGTGGTTCAATATCCAAATCTTGGATAGTATAAGGGGTTTTACTCTAATCATAGAAGGTTTGTAGTAGTATAAAAATGGAAATAGGGGTGATGGTAGTGTACTGGTGATGATAGTATTATTTTCAATATATTGATAAAAAAATTATGAAAGAAGTGAACATAAACCAGTAGTATAAATGTTTGGAAGTACAAACAGAGTTTTTATAGTGATTTTAATGGAGAAATACCATTAGTAGACCTAATTTGGTAGATTAGAATCAATAGCAAGGATAATGAGTGTATTATTAGTAGAAGGCTCTTTCCTTCTGACGATATAACTCGAAAAAGAAATAATAACTAAAATAGGAACTAATAGTAGGGCCTTATGGGCAAAGACCATTGCTGAATTAAAAATTTCATGACCTGTAACATTAAAAAAAATAAGTTTCATCAACTGCAGATTAATTTTAATATAAAAAATAATTTAGAAAAAAAATCTAATTTTTTAATTGACCAATTTAAATTAGATCTCACATATATAAAATAATTTTTAGTGAATCATAAACAAATTTTAAAAATATAAATGTAATATTATCAATTTTAAATTTAAATCTCAAAATCAAATCCAATTAATATTTCAATTGAATTTATATATTTTAATAATGAAAATTAAATTAAATTTTAAAATTGAATATATTCCCAAATTTATTTCAGATTTATATTCCAAATATATATTTATCTCAAAAATACCAATTTCAATTAAATTTTTTTAGATTAACTATAGAATTTATTAAATAACAAAAAATTAACATCTAAATAACATAAAATTTTTAACTAAAAAATAAAATGATCATATTCATATATTTACAGTAAATTTTAAAAATGACTAATCCATTTAAAAACAAAAAATTGATTCATTTTTAAATCATGTTTAGAATTCACAATGTAATCAAAAGTGGATTAATTATCAAGTTTTAATTAGATTAGGGGGTTAAATTCAATGAAAAATAGACAAAATGTGTCAATTTTTTAACTCACATAACCTATCAATGATTCTATACATTTTATCCTATGTTAACCTTGGAATCATGGATAATAATATGTTTATAATTAAACAAGATGCGATTTAATTTTTACTATATATATATAATTCCTATTTCTAGAATAAATCAATCCTAAAATTTCTTTTTAAGATGTATCGTTTTTTGTAACATACTTGGTGAACGTATATATGGAAATTACTAGATAAAATAAATTTTACCCTTGTATACTACCTTATCCTTATTTCTATTAATGATCAATGTGATATAAATAAGACTGGAAAATATTCCCTTAAAATTAATATTTACATTCTCAATTTACCATGAAGTCATCTAGATTTTATTTCATAAGAAACATCTGATATTTATGACCACAATCCTATGTAGATCTCATATACTTATTTAATACTATAATTTTACACTTTTCACATTATTAAGATTAAAACTAAGTAAAAATCCTGGAATATAATATATATTTTCACTATAATATTAGTTATATATAGTCCACTCATCAAACTATTACCATGTGACACTGGAAAATATTTAGTTAAATAGTTCCATATTTTATTTTATTTTATAATATATCAATTGTGGAATATTAATTTGATTAAATAAACCCATAATTTAAGCTATTAGATCATGTTTCCTAGAAATAGTGTTTCTACTAAAATCATTTTAGAGAAATTGAAATTATTCTAAATTAATATATGAATAATGACAAGCATTTTTATTTGTTTCCAAAATTATTTATATTATAAAACTATATCAGTATGACTAACATCTTGTAGAAACATTGAAAAATATGGGTTCAAATGATTACGCTATAGTCATTATACATTTTTCATCTATAAATGGATCCTTGAAACTTACGTTCCCTATTGTTTTTTTGATGTCTTCAAAATTTCTAGTCACATCATATAGACATGTTCCATAATGTAACTCCAAAGGAGAAGTCCTTTAAATTTGATGACTAATATAATTACAACATTATATTTTAAAAGTATAAATCAAATAAATTTATTCTTCATATAACCAATCATGCCTTATGGGAATCTCACCTAAACCACCAATATTTAATTTCATTTGAATACCCACCAAAGGCTTTACATCTACCAAAAAAATTCAAAATGAATCATCAAACAAGAATTCTATATTTAAATTTATTTGATCTCATCAATCATCACTAGTTTTATTTTACTACTCTTTGGAGGATTATATATTTTGATCAAAAAAATATAACCCATTATAGTGAATATAAAACACCCGCTGTTGTTTTAAAAATCCTATGTAGTATTTTTCATTGGAACAGTTCCATTCACATTCAATTTTAGATTTTAATTGTTCTTATAGAAATTTGTACATCTAGAGCCAAGATTATGTAAAATATTTATTTCACCCACTATCTCAAAACAAATATTCTTACCATATAAAAATTTAGTCTGTATTATTAATAAATTATTCTATATTTAGTATGTTAATATCCTCCATAACTATATGATAATTATTTGATATTCACTATGAGTTTCATTCTTCTTTATTTTAAGATAAGTCCATTTTAGAAAATGATTCTTATAAAAATTATTAGGTTGTGACATAATAAATTATTCAATTTTACTGGTATATGGTTAGTGTTATATTATTATCTTAGGGTACATGTATGGAAAGGAATCATTAATTTCTTTTAATATTATGAATCCTAATGGATCTACTTTATACTATCATAAGATCTATTATTTGAATAAGTTAATTTGAGTTTATGAAAAAGTAACTCCAAATTTAAAAATCAATGAATACATGGTTATGATATTCTTCAATAAACCCACCTAGAGAATCATATATATTTTACCATGTATATTCATTACTTCCCTATGAATACATAAAATTTATAAATGTAATATCACATAGTGCATGAATTTACCTATATCTTCACCATAGAATACCGCATGATATCTAGTTTAACTAACTCCAAAATATTGGTGGCTTCAATCTAAAGAATTCTTATTTTTTTAAAAATGTATGTCATATACATAGTAAGTTTATATTTAAAAATTATAAATATCATACTGCGAAAACATGTGAGAACTTAGATTTTACATGACTAAAAAATATATTTGCATAACTGGGTATGAATATTATAATTATATTCTTTAATTATTTCCAATATTATATATTTTTTATCTATGTTTTATGGAATTATTAAATAAGTGTGTTTTACCATAAAATTTTTATTTCCGAAATAAATAACATCTCTTTCTGTCTAATAGAAGAATAAGATGAATTTCTTATTCCACATAACAAATAATCATTCATCTAGAGTCAATCCATGGGAAATCAAAAATAATTTTTCTTATTGTTGATATATGAATCACAATTTCTTAACCATTATATGAAAAAACATTATTTATGAAGTCATGTGTTTTTAAATACTAATATAATAACAACCCTTTTTCATCCACTAGAGGAACATGGATTACTTCTTGTGACTTTTTTTATGCTTCTTGTTTTAAAATGGGAATCACCCTTTATTAGGATGTGGGTGAACAAAACATACCTATTTAATTCATGAATCAAAAAAATTATTAATAAATACCCAGAAAATGAAAAAAATAGATTTTAAATTTTGACTAATATAATATTGAAGTTGATGAAAATAGATGAATCTTATTTAATTTTTTCTTTCAAATGACTTTTATCTTCATATGGGGAGTAAACATCATTTTTAATAAACAATACTTTTAAATTTTTGGTCTATTTGAAAGAAATTGTAAAGGAACTTTGGAACCAAAATTAATCATAGTATTCCCAACCTTTCCATTTATATCATTCACCATAATCAATATGAAAATTAGTTTTGCACCTGTAAAACTTCACTAGTGAAGTTTAGTCAAATGACTCCTAATATGTTTGTTTATACTATTCATTTCATAATCATAATGAATAAGGATTAGTGGCAGGTTAATATGGTAATATAAAAATGAATAGATAAGTTATTATCAATATAGAAGGTTGATATTTTCTAATTGATCAGTACACTTTTGTATATTACAAAAAAAACAGAATGTGTTATTACTCACTTATATTCTAGACTAGTATAGTTTTGTTATTACATCATTTTTTAAAATCCATTATTTATCATCTAGGAGATATGAGAGATGAGACTTTATAGTATAGTAATCCATGTCATTATGGTGAATTATTAGTTATAGAAACATAAATTCCATCCCAATGGAATAGATAGTAGGAGAATCTCTATGAACCTCCTGTAGGCATCTTTATCACCTCCACTTTCTCTATCAGGTGGATAAATGGGTAAAGTAAATTATACCACATAATATGAATTTATTTCATTTGGTTGAAAATTTTATTAAGAAACTATACCAATTATGAAAATACTTTTTCATGAGTACATAGTCTGTGTCCTAAAATATCATAGTGTTATGATAATTTCTCTACCTATAGTGTACATTAATTAATATCATTTCTTGATTTCTATATTTATTACTAAAATATCTGATGTAAAAAAATTATTTATTACCCTCCAACTATCTTATTGAAACCCAATACCACTCACCATTGGTTTTAAAATAACATGTCGCATAGATATTATAGTGGAAAAGATCCACATAGTATTTTATATAAACTTAATAGAGGAATACAAATAGACATGAAGGTATTTATATAGGAGAAACTTTTCAACATCATTAACATACAATTATGTTATCCATTGAGTGGTCACCCGAATATAAAAATTATAAAAAACGATTTCCTCAATACATTTCTATGAGTTTTACTATGTCTCATAAAGAAAGTTAGAAATTAATGAAAACTAAATTTAGTTATAATAAAAATAATGATAGAAATTACTTGAAAATTTATTCAGCCTCAATAGATATTGGTCACGTTCATTGAACCATGATTTGATTTCAAACAAATTCATAGAAGGATTTTGTACATTAATATTATGATTTAGGGGTTCCCATACTTAAGAATAAATTCCTCATTTATCTTATTAAATACTTATTAATATAAATTAGATAATACATATATAAGTGACAATATCTAGATAAAATTTACAAATGTAACATTTAATTTCAATTCAATATTGTATTCATGGTAATTCATTTATTCAGTGATCTTGATAATGAATCCAAATAAAATTAACCATTCATCTTGTAGAAAAATAATAATAAATATTACATTATTCTGATATTATCTAATGGTTAGATTTTCTAGATATTGTTAAACCATCCCTTGAATCAAGGGAAATAACCCATGAAACCATGCCTAGTTCATGTGGAAGCATTCCACCTATTCATCTCCTAGGTTTGTTTCACATAAATTCAAAGTTAGGTCTACCTCTTCTAACATAGGATCCATATCCAATACATATGATTTTAATCACACAAAAGTGTGAGTAACCAATGGATTATTTTAGGGGGTTTTAAATAAAATAAATTATGGGCACACGGTCCCTTAAATAATAAGTAATTAGGGATGACACTTAGTTCCTCATTTTTTGTTAATAAAATAATTATTAAAAATAAAATGCATAATAATTAAATTAACAAAATCCTATCAAATAAATTTTATATTATAATATTATATAATCCATGTATTAAATGAATAAATATTTATGAACTAGATAGAATTCATTTAAATACATTCTTTTATTAATATGAAATATACAAGAATTAATCCAATTAAATTCATTATTAATTAATTCATTCATTTTATCATAACGTCTGTCTGCACAGTTCTAGAAATTCGATCATCCATAATTTTAGAAAAAAGTTGATAAATTAATGTTATTTAATATTTATTAAGTACACAATTTTTATTGGGAGTAAACTCAGCTTGTAACTAACTCCACCATCAATAGTCCTATATTAAATAGTAACATGGATTGTCAGCATACACAATAAGTCACATTGTTTAGAAATGTGATATTTCTTATTTCATAATATTGTATAATAAATGTGTAATTTTTTAAAATTATACATGTACCAACCCTCATTTTGTGTGATACTTTGAATTCACATAAATATATTAACCATTATAGTGAATAATTATTCCAAATTACTTGAGCATTTATTTTCTCCTCAAAACCATGTTATATAGTAGTATGTAGGCTACTATCTTGAATTTTTTGTTTCATTCTACAATTAAATAATGTTGTGATAAGTTTATTTCTATTATGTACTATGTGATTACAAATAATGTATCAGTGATATATAAAATGTTTATATCATAATCTATGTCCATATATCACACACATAGGGGGTTGGCTATCTACACCTTATAGATATTAAAGAGTTACACATTGAGCAAGTGGGTTACAAAGTTTGTACAACTAAATGTTTTTAGTATGGGTTTAATAATTTACACATCATTTTATGTATAATTTTACCACATTGTTTTCGTTAAAATTTATGGGTGAACCATATAGGGTTATGATAGCCTCGACAGTATTGTTATTATAATAATTGGAGTTTTTATAAAACTTTTTCTAAAATAAATGAAATATAATTGATGAATTACTTTGAAAACTAAACAATTATTATATTTTTTATACACTATTCTAATTTAATATTCCACTACATGTAACATCGGGTTTAACTTGCATTACACATAATACTGGGTTTCTAGGAAAAAACATTTCATTATAATAATTATTTAATAAAGGAAATTATAACCTATCATCTAAACATAGTAATATGAGTAGTAATAAAAAGGTTTTAAATATTATTTATAATTTTTTTTACATAAATTATATATATTTATATTTAATGTATAATTTTTTATAAGGTCTTTATATGTTTTTAAAATGTTATTTTCTAAAAAAAACTACTTTTTATATACTCCTATAAAAATAATAAGAATAATTTTTGACACTTTTATAAATTTAATTTGAAAAAATAAAATAACTTTTTGAATTATTCTTTTTAAAATTATCATAGGTTGAATTTTTTAGATTTTTATGAAATATTTCAATTTTCGGATGAATTGTGAAAAATACTAAATTTTAATTGACTATTAAATTTTATCTAATATCATTTACAATTAAATTATAATTTTTATTGTTTCTAAATTATAATTATTTAATTTATACATAAATTAATCCAATTTAGGTCATATGATCAAATTTCTTATTGAAATTTCATATAAAAACATTTCCAATTGTTCAACATTTTCACATTAAAAACTTATTGTCTTATCCCGTTTATGGGATTAATTTTAAATTAATTTATTCCAATTATGTGAACTACAGTTGGAATATGAAACCCATTTTTTATTAATAATAATTGTTTTATTACCCTAATTTAATTTTTGACCAAAGTTATTAGTTAAAACAGTTAAAATTGATCACGGTGATTCAGAGAAAAACAAGTTTACTATAGGGCGTAACATTAAAGTTAAAGGTCTAATGACCTAGAAACATTTCCAACTTTAATTTTATGGACATATATAAAATATATTAATTCTAGTATCAATATTGGTATATTATTTTATCCACTTTGGATGAACCAAAAGTTGGTAGAATTCACTCTTTCAAAAATCTACAATTTTCCCACTCGACAACCTTATAAAAGGCTACCGCCACTTCTACTCTATTTACACCTATAATGCCATTTGGAGTAGTTAATAGTAATAAAAATATCTATAAAAATCTCCCCATTCTTTCAATAATACTATATTTTGGAATAAATCCAACCAACAGAGTCCTTTGGTGCAAACCAAAAAGAAAACACGAAGAATGGGAAACATTCCTAAAAAAAAATTATTTTATTTCTTCCTCAAACTCGTTTCATTATTTTTATGTTAAGAATATATAATAACTATAGTATAACAAATATAATGATATTTTTTATGTTAATTTTTGGACCTAAAAACTCATACACATCATTCAAATGGGTTTCAAAATCATCATTTGTGTGTACGACATACTATCACCTCAGGAACTAATATCGTTCGTTTTTCCATTACCACATATCGGGTTTGGAATGCTGATAGACGAAACATTTATTAATTGTATTTATTAATTTTTTTATGTTTTTATGATTATTTAATTTTTAAATCATAGATACCTTATTTATTCCCATTTTTTGGGATTAAGATAATATTATTCATGTGTTCGGTGCACTACCACCCCACAAAGAGGTGTGATTCATTCACTATTTACGTAGAATGTATTAAGGATTATTTTAATAAAAATATTATATATATGTGAAATAAAAAATATTTCATAAGGGTATTATTTCATATAATTTTATCTCATTCAATCTAATATGAAAATGGATACAACGTGCATGCGTACGGACAACCCACCGTCTTTATGAATGGTGTATTCAATTTCCTATTTCTATATTTTATTGGTTATTATAAATAAGTATATAATTAATAAATATGATATTTATATCATCTATATTATTTTTATGTTATTAAATCATTATTAAAATCATAGGACCAAAAATATAACAAATCAAAACATATATGAAAATCAAAACAATTATTACCGAAAACATAACATTAACATGAAATTTTTAATAAATGGGTAATGAAAGGTAATAAGAATATAATATATGGTATGATATAAATGAATAATATTATTTAATATATGTATATAAAACTTTCAGTTATTATACATGAGTGTTTAATGAGTGCAGAAAATGTCAAGACTTAAGGTAAGGGATTTATGTCTCACTTTTATTTTCCATAAGACACAAGCCATGATCACCAAATATTTATTGTATGCGGTATTTATAAAAATGATGGAATTATTTGATAACTATTATAATGAGAATTACTAGTATTTACATATTAATTTTAGGATCTTTATTTCATTATATTTTTTTAAAACTTTACAAAAACACTAAGGGAGTTTTGTCTTAATTTGTCTTCTTTGAGACACATGTTCTGTTATGCATCAAAATTATTTTACAAGGTGTATATACTAAATAATTTACATATTATATATGGAATATCCTTATTTTTATTTTATTTTAGGATTTTTGTAATTTTATTATTCCATGGGGATTATGACTCAAATTTACCAAAGTGGTAAGTCTTTATTTTTATAATCACATCATTTCTCATGATTGTTTATGATTATACTTCCATTGATGAAATATTATGATCCATATCTAATTAATTATCATGAAGTTAATTATACTTTGATTAATAATGATATATTTTATTAATGGTACCATATTTACAATTTTTTTAATTAAAAAATAATGAAACAATTTAAAGAAATTTTTGTTTGTATTTCTTATATTGCTCGAAAAAATGTTATATTTCAAAATGATGTTTTTAAAAAATTTATTCAAAAGTATTTTTAACATTTTAAAGGTTATCTATTAAATAATATTTTAGCCAATGTTTCCTTAAAAACAATTTTATTTTATTTTTCTTGTCATTTTCTAAAAAAGGAACTTTTAAAATCTTTTTACAATGAAGAAGGAATGTTTGCCATGCACAGATTTACCCAGCATCATAATCTCCTATTCTATGAATATTAATTTTAATGTTTACAAAGTTATTTTTTATGAATTGTTTTCCAAATTTTCCAAAAAAAAATTCTTTTATGTTTTTGTCAAATAAAATTGTTTTTAAAAATGTTTTGTGTTTTAAATATCAATTTTTTATGGAAAAAATATATTTTTCCCAGAAAATGTATTAAATGATATTGAAAAATTATTTAACATATAAGATGACATCTATTGATGTGACACAAACATTATTGTGGATATAGTCCTAGGGTACCATTCATGGTTTTCTCTGTGTTTTTTATATTTTGATAGAGTGATGTTGATAAAACCCATTTCTCTTATATGGGTTATATTCTTAGGGATTCTATTTATATTATTTGTGTTATATTCTTATGACAGTCACTTATCTTCACTAATTATTCTACGATGTAATTATTAGAAATCCTATCAATTTTATATAGGTAATGAAATTATAAATTGATTATGATACCAATTTTATTTCTTGGGTTATGATATGATAAATGTTTATGATTTTGTGGTACACAGATGTATGATTTCATTATGTGATGGGTGGGACATATATCTCCCTCTAGTTTATTGGGTAAATAATTATAATTCTAGAGATATACATGGATGTAATGGGGAGTGAATCTGGTTTAATAACATAACTTTCCCTCTAAGATGGTCTAGGGAGTGAACCATGTCTAATAATTTGGTTTTGGGAGTGAACCCATTCAACTAAGATGGAATTGGAAGTGATCCTTGACTACTATGAATTTCATTTTATAAATTTTTTTAAATGCAAAAAAATCATGTATTATTACAATGTTATTCTCTCATGGATAATTTTATATGATTCATGTCTTATAGATTACCAATATTTATTCCATTACTCATCGTGATGATATTTGATATATAAGTTATGGTTTTAAAAATGTTACGATCATATTATGATACGACAATGTTCATGTTATGATTAAGAATATACATTTTTTTACCCATACTGAGCATTTGAGATAACCTTTTCTTATATTTCCTTTTCTTATATTATAATGATATGCATTAAGTATGATGTGTAAAACAAGAGTTACAATTATAAAGAATGTAGAGGGTGTTAATTTAGTTCCCTTATAGAACATTGTTTATGTTTCCAGGTTTCCAATGACACTAAACTAATTTAGTCGTTGAGAATTTGTTTTTCTAATGTAATGAATATTTCAGAAAATGATGTAAGTTATAAGTATGCGAATCTTTGGTTGTTATACTCGGTATCAGATAAAAGGTTTAGTTAACCATTGGAAACTGGGTTGAGAAAACCATAATTATATACCTAAAGATATGTCTATGGATAAGTATAAAGATTAGTAAATGTATAGTAATATGTCGTTGAATTTTATTAAAGGATACATGGAGTTGTTTATAGTAATCTATTCCTATCTGTATACTAAAATTGGAAGTGTCTATTGAACAGATGTACCTAGGAGAGACAACCCAAAAAACACAGTATTGTACTACACTCGATCGAGAACTGGTGTAAGGCAATGATCTATTCATTACACCTCGTTTTTCACTACATAGGGATATACTATAGAAATTCAAAAAGAAATTATGAAAAAACATGAAGGATCTAAAAACAATACTGTTCTGAATGACCTATGATAATTCTAAGGTGTCATTGATTAAAGAACCTATCATTATTTACACATATTATGAGTGATTTTCATGATTATGTGGTTCCACACTAAGATAATTGTTTCTTAGACATTTTTTAGTTTTATTCAATTATTTGAACCAGAAGGAACCACATTAATGAAGAACGTGATAGAAAATTCAATGATTACTCTATTGAGAAACTGAATTATATGTGATATAGAATAAAAAATATTGTTCTTATGATCATCCAACAACCTCATGATATGAATAATTATGGACTAGTAAATGATAATAGAAACATGAGAAAATTGTTTTTTTATTATTTATATGGTAAAGCAGACTAGTGGTGGATTCTAATCCAGAATATAGGGTAGCAAGATAAAAATTACTCCATGGATTAAGATGAGTTCACAAAATTATTTTTAAATAATTAATTTCCTATTATTTTCATATGTAAATCTAGAATCAGTTTCACCAATTAATAAAAGGGGATGATAAATCTCTTGGAACCTATGAATACAGTTTCTCAAGACATATGAGGTATGCTTAGAAATTATCATCCAAGAGATAATTAAGGTTGACTAATTCTTCAGTGGCTTCAATCCAAGTTTCTAATGAAATCTATCCATATGAATTTCATTAGCTATGAAGAAATTGTACTATGTTCCATTAAGGTCGAAATGGATCTTTTATTTATACACCATTCTCAAGGGTTTGATAAGAAGAGAAATATGGAATTAATAGGGGAATATAAGAACCATGGGGAATATAATATGAGAATTACTTTATGAACAATTTGTGGAAATAATCATGGAGGATTTATTCTAAAGGGGTCTAGAAAATTTTTTAAGTGTGCGTAGGATAGAAATCAAGACTTTAAATTTCTAGGTGATCTGAAAATTTGTCTAATTATATGAATAGGGAGAGTGATCGAAAAAATACACCACCCACACTTCAGTTATTCAAGATTAAGGAGAGTAGGAATTATAATAACCTGTGCCAAAAAAAGGATTTTTGATGATGATCAAAGACAATTGCATATTAAGCTGATGAACAAAAGTAAATCTTAAACAATAACCATTTCTGATGGGGGTAACTATAATGATGTGGTGAAAGATACAATTTCCATTCACTATAAAACTTCTAATGTATTAATTAACTTCGAATCTACCCATTTTTTTATATCTAAATAATTTTATAAGGGTATAAATATTGCAGCCCAATGATTAGATGTTTCATTACTAGTAAAACACCCCTAATGGTATGATGCATGAAACATAATTCTATGTTTCCTCTCTGATTTAATTTTGTTGGAATGTGATTCCCGTAAATATTTTTATTCTATATACGGTGGAATTTTATTTTATCACAGACATGGATTGGATTTCCTTATATTGGGCTCACATAAATTTTCAAGGAAGCATTGTCACATTTTAAATTCCAAATTATCATATGATTTTTCATCAATGTGATGATAAGTATGTTATTTTGATTGGTCTTAATTCCCATTTAGATGGGGTGTTTATCTTAGATGGTTGGGGAGAAACTCGTAATTAATAATCATTATATTTTTTCAAATCATTTAGATGATTATTTACAATAATTTACTATTATTCCACCAAAATGGGAAGTAAAATTGTCAATAGAACTCATGCCTAGAACCACACCAATTTTAAAGGATCCCGATAGAATGGTCTTGATTGATTATTATTAATTGAAGAAGAAAGTCCAATACATCCTTGTAAATGGAATCATGCATTCAAGTGTATCACCTTGGGGATAACCTATTGTTTTTCTGAAAATGAAATATGGTTCAATACGAATCTACATTTATGATCAAGAATTTAATAAGATCACAATCAAGAACTATTAACCTCTTACTCGTATTAATGATTTGTTTGATCAGAAACACAGATATCACTACATTTCCAAGATTTAACTTCATTATAGATAAGATAAATTGAGGGTTATGATGTAGGAGATATATCCTACAACATTATTTATAAGGTATTGACACTATAAATATATAGTCATTCTCTTTGGTCTTACTAATCCTCCATATATATTCATGGATTTAATGAATATTTTCTTTAGAATTTACCTTTATGGGTTTGTTGTTGTCTTTATATATGATATTTGTATCTATTAAAAGAGAATAGAAGAGATTGAAGATAAATTGAGAATTTTAATATATACCCTATGTAATGATAAAATATATGAAAATTTTAAAAATATTGAATTTTGGCTGAAGGAGGATTCATTTTTAGGACACGTAATCTCTATAGAGGGCATATCTATTGATCCATCAAAGATGGAAGTTATAGATTTTTTTCCCAGACCAAAAAAGATGAATGATGTTTATATTTTTCTTTGATTTGATATATATTATATATGATTTTTGGAGAAAATATCATGAATATATAATCATATGTCCATGTTAACTCAGAAGTTGGAAAGTTCATTTTAAAATACGAGTGTAACGAATTTTTCAAGGAACTAAAGAGAATATTAGCAATTAGACATCTTCTTACATTTCCATATTGTGAAGAAGGGTTTTTAATCAATTGTGATGCATCTAATAAGGTATTGGGATGTGTTCTCATGAAAACTGGAATGGTTAAAACTAATTCTTTGTGAAAATGAATGATTCATGAGAAAAATTACCCAACTACTGATTTGGAGTTAGCTATGTTAATTTTTTAATAACAATATAGAGGCATTGTCTTTGTGATTAAGAGTGTAATATATATACAGATCAATAAATTTTAAAATATATTTTCACAAAGAATGAGTTTAACATTCACTAATGAAGATTATTAGAGATTATTAAAGAGTATGACTACTCAATACATTACCACTCTCGAAAACTGAATAATGTGGCTAATGATTTTATTAGAAATGATCATGTTATCCTATCCCTAATGGGGATAAAAAATAATCCAATATTTATGTATTTTTAAAGGATGGATATGGAAATATTGAATGAAGTAGAAAAAACTTATCTTCCTCTATTTAATGTTCAATCATCTAGCCATGTGAAGATTAAATAGCTGAAAAATAAATATACATAGCAACAAAAGAGCATTAGAAATGTTACTAAGTTAAAACTAGATTGTGATATACTGATAATGTTCTGGAACCATGTATATGTTCTACTTATAGAATATTTAATGGAGATATTAGAGGAATCATGTACTTATTTATTCTCTATTCATCCTATATATACAAATATGTATATAGATTTGAAATAATATTTCTTTTGGGATGGAATGAAGAGAGATATTGTAGAAGTTGTATCTCAGTACTTGATATTCTAGAATGTTAAGGATATAATACAATAGTCTAGGGGTTGTTTCATCCATTACCAATATTAGAATAGAAATGGGAGAACATCACCATGTATTTTGACACTATACTCTCAAAAATGCTGAGTGTAAATAATTCTATATGGTAGGTTGTCTATCACCTTACATAATCATTACACATCATCACAATCATATAAATATTCTATCCAAATTATTTTATCAGGATATAAATTAAATGAGTGGTAGGATTTAGTGGAGTAACACATTCTATTATATTTAACTGGGTTTCAAGGTTTCCCTCAGGTTTCTAGAGAAGTCTTTAGTAAGTTCTGGATATTGAGTTCAGTTTCAACACGTCAAATCATAAAAAAATTATGGTGAATCTAAATGAACAATTTAAACCATAGAGAATATGTTGAGATCATGTTCTTTTGATTTCAAAGGTGGTTTTTGATTAAAAAATTTTTTTTGTTATGTTTTCTTACTACAATATATTTCACTCAATAATTTAGATGGCTCTAAATGAAGCCCTTTAGTGAAATAAATGTACATCCCCATGGTGCTAGAATGAATTTAGATAAATAAATCCATTAAGTCTAAGATATTTGAAGAAATGGAAAATAAGGTTAGATCCATTCAAAATCACATCAATGTTGATAAAATTTTGATGACATGTTTTTTGTCAAATCATTCACGTTATCTATAATTCAAATATAGTGATAATGTTTTTCTAATAATTTCCCCATCGAATATGTTAATGATATTGTGAAAGAAAGAGAAACTAATCCCTTGGTATATCGGTCCCCTTAAAATTATTGATAATTTGGTGATGTTAGTCTAATAATTGGAGCTTCAACAAAACTTCTCTCATTCCCAATATGTGTTCTATTTATCTCACTTGATGAAGTACATACATGACCATTCACAGGTAATGAACTCACAGTTCATACTATTTCAGTAACATATTTCTTGTAAGGAACAACTGGTTAAAATTATGTATTGTACAAAGAAATTTATACAAAACAAGTCTATACACTTGATAAATGTTTTTTTAGGGAAATTATTAATTTGAGGATGTTATAAGGTAACACTGGGATATGATTAGGTATATGTATCCTCATTTTTTGAATCAAAGAGTTGAATTTCGAGGGTGAAATTCCTTTAAAGGGTGGTAGAATATAACACCTCAATTTGTTATGAATATTTTTCAAATAAATTTAATTTAATTGATGTATCGTGTTTCAAACTACACAAATTTAATCATTTTTTATACACTACAACAATTTATTCTTTTGTTACACGAATCATTGCATTTAACTTGCATGACATGGAATATTGAGTATCTATAAAATAATATTTTATTATTATAAATATTTAAAGATGAAAGTTATAACCTATCCATTAAACACAGTAATATAAATAGTAATAACTACTTCTAAAAAATTATTTATGATGGTTTTACAAAAATTAAATATATTTATAATGATATATATAATTTTCAGTAAAATATTTATATATTTTGAAAATAATATTTTGTAAAAATAAATGATTATTATATACTCTTTTGAACAATAATGAAATTAATTCTTCACACTTTTAAAATTTTCATTTTATAAAATAAAAAAAATCATAAAAAAATTTAGAGTGAATATTTTCTATTTTTCTCAAATATTTTACTTTTAGATGAATAGTTTCAAATAAAAAATTAAAATTGAAAACTATCTTTTAATCAAATTTATTTGTATATTTAATTTATTTTTTAAATTAATTTTTATGTATAATTTATTAAATTATACATCAATGAATCCAAGTTATCTCATGCTAAAAAATGTCACAATGAAATTGGATATAAAAAACATTTCAAACTTTCGAATATTTTCACTTTAAAAACAATTGTCTCTTCCTTCTATATGATTAATTTTAAATTAATATCATCCACTTTTGTAGTTTAAATATGGAAAAATTGATTATATATTTTTAATAATCATAATTTATTATTTATAATAAGTATAACTTAATTTTTTACCAAATTTATTACTGAAAACCATTAAAACTAATCACGATGATTAGGAGAAAAACGAGTTTGTTAAGTGACTAAAATTTACAATTAAGGAAAAATGACCAATAAATTTTTTTAATATCGCTTGGTGTAAAAACTTTTGTCATTATCCTTATATTATCTAGATTATTCATTTTTCTGATCCACTTTACATGTAAAAAATAGGGGTGTAATTCTCTCTTTCAAATATTTACGAGAATTCCACTCACCACCCTTATAAAAGGGCACCCTGTATTATCCTATATAAACACATCTCAAAAAACATTTCTTATAAATACACTATCCAAATATATTAAAAAATATTCCCCATTCACTCTATAATCAAATCATTGGGAAAAAATCCCATAAAGGATGTCGTTTGGTGAAAACAAAATAAGATACCTGAAGAAGAGGAAACTTTCCTAAATGACCTTTTTTTTATTTCTTCTTTAAACATGTTAATTTATTTTTAGACCAGGGTTGTATAATATCCTTAGTGAAATAAACAAATTATAGGTTTATGTGTTATTTTTGGGACCTAAAACAATACACACTTCCACGAAATGTCTTATGAAATCACTGTTTTTGTGTACGGCATATTATCGCCTCATAAAACCAATGTCATTAATTTTTTCATTACCATCTATCATGGTTCATAATATTAATGTAAATAATATTTATATATTGTTTTTATGATTTTTAAGAATTTATTAAAATTATATAATTTTTATATAATACATACCTTCATTCTTTCCATTTTGTGCGATTACATTAACGTCGTTTGTGAGTACAGTAGACTACCACCTCGTGAAGCAATCTGATTCGTTCACACATTACAAGGTTTATGATAAAGAATATTTTGAAAAAGATATTTTATACATATGAAATAATATTATTTTTGAATTATAATATCTCATTAAAATTTCTTTCTAGCAATCTTAAAAGAAAACGGTAATAGTATTCATGTCTACATACGACCTATCGTCTCAGTGAATAGTGAATAGTGATTCCAACATTTATTTTTATAGATTATTATAAATAAATATATACCAAATATATATGATATTTATATCATTTTTTTCATTATGGGTATGATGAAAGCATGATTAAATTAATCATATCAAAAATATAATCAATCAAAACATATATGAAAAAAAAGCTGTTATTACTCGAAACATAATATTAACTTGGAATTGTTGACAAATGGGTAATAGAAGGTAATAAAGAAATAATATAAGGTATGATATAAATTAATATAATTTTATAGTATATTTATAGTAAATTTTATTTATTATAGAGGAGGAATGAATGAGTACAACAGAATTCAAGACATAATGTAAGGGATTTCCCTCCCCCTTTTTTTTCTGTAAGGCACAAGCCATGTTCACTACCTATTTATTTTATGTGATATCTATAATACACAGGGAAGTATTTTATGATTATTATAACAATAATTAATGTGATTTACATATCAATTTCAGGATCTTTATTTCATGGGTTTTATGGTTTAAACACTTGCAAAGTGGCAAGGGAATCTTGTCACAATTTTCCTTTTTTGGGACACATGTTGTGTTATAAACCAATATTCTTTTTTGAGGTGTATATAATACCCATTTGGAGGGTTATATATTGAATATAATTCTTTTAAAGATATTTTAGGCTTTATTTAATGATATTATTTCATGTATATTATGATTAATTGTTACCAATGTGGTAAAATGTTATTGCTATAATCTCATCATTTATTAGGATTTTTTATGAGTACGCTTCCATTAATGAATTATTAGAACATGTATCACCATAATTATCATTAATTTTCTTATTATATACTTATTAATGATATATTCAAGTAATGGTATCATTTTTCCACTATTTGGTACATAAGCTAATTAACACACTTTTTAGGAAAATCTTACATTAATTCTCTCTTCGGATGGAAATATGTTTTATTTCAAACCCATGATTTCTAAAACCATTTTTTTTAAATTAACCTATTCAAAATAATTTATTATATATATTTTTTCCCATTTTTTCCTTTAAATCAATTCTTTCAAATGAATCTTCTTTTTATTTTCCAATCAAGGATCTTTTTAAACTTTTTAAATTTATAAATGTATGTTTGGTATGTAAAGATTTACCAATCATCATCAATGTAATTTACTTAAAGATCACTTTACATATTTACAAAGTTATTTTTTAAGAAATGATTTTTTAATATTCGGGAATATTATTTTCCAATAATTTTTTGAATATAAATACTTTCAATGATGACTTGTCTTTGGAGAATATTTTTTCTAAGTGGAACATATATTTTACTAAAGAAATATTTTAAATAATCTTTAAAAATTGTTTCCTATATAAGAGGAAATCAGATTGTGTTAGTAATTCCTAAATGTGTATATGATACAAGGGTATCTTTAATATTATTTTTACTTTTAATAGTTTATATTTTCATGTAATTATGTTTATATCTCATGAGATAGACATGGTTGGAATGGGGAGGGAATCCAATTTATTAATGGAATTTGTCTGCTAAGATGGTCTTGGAAGAAAACCATGACTACTAATATGGTTTAGGCAGTGAACCCATTCTACTATGATAGCCTTGGAAGAGATATGTTACTAATGTGGAAATAATTTAATATGTTTATGTGTATACCAAAAAATATTATCATCTTCCAATGTTATTCTCTCTTGACTCATGTTATTAGATTCCCTAATAATATATGTATTTTGAACTTCTAATCAGTATTCCATGACTCATGATTATGATCTTTGATATGGAAGTTATGGTTTTCAATTTTTTTATCATTTTCTCATACACTTATGTTCATGTTATGGTTCATATCTTACTTCTTTAGATATACTGATCAAATGAGATCACACTTTCTTATGTTTTCTTTCAAAGAATAATGAAGATATGATTTATGTGTGATGTGTCAAAGAAGGGTTATATTTATGTAGAACATGGTGGGAGATGATATAGGTAACTTATATAATAATGTTTATGTTTCCATTTTTCCAATGGTACTAAACTCATATCGTATTTAGGAATGTGTTTGTGTATGAAATGAATATTTCGTAAAATGATGTCATGTTTATATGTGAGAACCCAGGGTGGCTATAGTTATTTCTTATAAGTTTACTGAATTTATAAACTTATAACACGAATACATAACCTTTAAATATTAAGTTAATATAGGATATTTAAGTCCGAGGTAGAACCCTTAGATATAGGGTTGGTGAAAATAAAAATTTTATAACAAAGATTTAACTACTAATGAACTAAATCTTTAATAAATGGATTAAAGGGAGATAATGGTGACTCTTTAAGGTTCATGAAAATGGTAAAGGTTATTGTAAATTAAAAAAATAGTTTCATGATATACTATTTCCTAAAATAATGGAATAAAAATCATAGGTGTTAGAACCAGGTTAGGGATAATCCAATAGTCATGGTAGACACCGCTTGGAATCAACAATGGTCCCTTTTCATAGTGGGCATATTACATTGGGTATTAAATGAATTATTATCCCACAACCATTTTTAAATATAAAAAATTCCATCTAATGGTCATGGAAATAATATTCCACTATTCAATTAGTTGAAATTACCACTCTGTCACTTATCACACAATTATCATTTA
The DNA here is from genome assembly GCA_963277665.1 of Viscum album. Lineage (NCBI taxonomy): Eukaryota > Viridiplantae > Streptophyta > Magnoliopsida > Santalales > Viscaceae > Viscum > Viscum album. The sequence continues at coordinate 106,377,523 of OY728149.1, read as the reverse complement.
TTATAAACAATAACAAGAGAATTGAGAATTTAGGGTTGTGGAAAAAGAAACAAATGAAATGCATTAAAAGTAAAATACCTCAAACAAAAAATATCTCTTTATTAAAATTTATTCATCCATGGTTTACCACCTAATTTTATTTATGAGGTGTGTAGGAAAATAAAAAACATATCTAAATCATCACAACGACAAAATTCATTATTAATAGTGGTGGAAACTCTATAATACTAATTGAGTGGAACATGGACCTATTATTTATTGATCTCATAGTTACTCATGTTGACTTTATGTATCCATTTATAGGGCCCATTATTATTTTTGGGTCTATATTGGGTATTAAATGGTTGTCTATATTCAGTATTTATTTTTCTATATTTAAAATCCCTATCAAAACCAATTAAATTGGATTTGTCTCAGATATTTAATAAATTGAATGTGTCGAGATTTCATCCAAGTTATGTTTCTTTGATTCATGGTGTATATTTACTTCACATACTTCAATAATTTCACATAGTGAAGTAGTATCATAATGTGAATCATTAATTTCCATATTTTGGACATCGTTTTAGCCTCAGTTATTCATTTCTAACCCTTAAGAGCAACTTATACATAACCAAAATCATGTTAATAATTCTATAATTTTCTAGTGTTTCACCGAGTCACTTCAGATCATTCCATGAAGGGACTACAGTTTCATAAATTTCTCTATTTCTTCTCCACTTTCAAATAATCATTATTTCCTTCCAAAAATCACAAAACCAATTATACATTCTATAAAATTGGAAATATTTACCAATTAAATTAAAAAAATCAATGTCCTAAAGTACCATAAATTGTATACCTGAAAAGTAAATATCAGGTTACACAATTTGTAATCATGTAATAAATAATATAGTCCCTAAATCAACATTCTAGTCTTATATATCAAATTTTGGTATGTTAATTACATTGAGTTCTCATTTAAGTTTAGAGAGATGTGTATATTTTAAATTTTCTAAATATGAAAAAACTAATTACACACTGTGAACTTTTTACCAATACACCATATAACAATTTTATATAGCCAAAACCGTTGTCACCTCCTAATAGAATCTCTAGTAATTATTCATCTATTTCTAATAATATTAATGTAAAAAATGCATAACTGATATTTTTTTATTTAAATAAATAACTAATGGAAATTAAATACTAAAAAAATTATGCTTATCAATAAATTAATAATAAATAATTATAAATGGATATATGACTACTCAGATACCACATTAATGTTACAGTGTGAAATACAATTTTTAGACCCATCCCAAAAATTGTTTTTATTTAACTTATTCTGATTTCACATTGGAACTAGATGGAATGGAAACCCTAAAATCCATTATAAAGGATCATTACATATAATTTATAAATAATTTGAGTCTTGATAAGGAACTATATATCAATTTAATTATTACTTCATCATTGTTTTGGATAAGACCTCTTGTCATAATATTGTTGCATTAGAGGAATCAAGAGTATATTCTCTATAGTTGTGATCCACACATGTTTCAAAAACCACTGGTCATCATTGTAGAGTTCTGCATGTGCTAGAGAAGATGGCTCTAACATGTGTGTTGATTATCATTCTTCAAAAAAAATGGCAATATGAGATATAATAACTCTAGTATAAGAGTAGAATCAATCTTTATTCTTATGATAATTCAACAAGGATACCTCTCTAGGGTGTGATATGATTTTCTCTATAATCCATCGGTCACAAAGGTGTAAAGGCTTGGATACATCAGGCAATAACATAACCATGTATTTGTAGACCTAGGGTTTGAGAATTAATAAATGTACAGGGGACTATATTATTCGCTTAGCCCTTAAAGAACCCCATTTATAAATAAAAATTTGTTTATTACTATTTACATTACATGAATTAAACTCCAGGATAAATAAATATTTTATCTTTGAATGATTATATTAATACTTAATAAAATTTTATTTTAAACTTCATTTCTCATGGGACCATTAAACTAGTTACATTATACCTCCTTAAAATTTATCAGACTCTAAATGATGTCAATTTATTTAAATAAATTAATATCACTGCATTATTTGATAATAAATAAAGAAATAACACATTCCCAAAAATTGTGAATAATTATTTATTAAATTTTCTCATAAAAAATTACATTATAAATAAACTAGATGGAAATAAATATTTTTAAATTCACAAGATTTTCTTAAATAATTACCTGGTTAATAAATATTAATTTATTACTCAACTCAGATAATATTCTCTCAAATAACTGGTGAATGAACATATTTGATCAACTAAAACTCTAATAGATATTATTCATTTTTCTATAAAATAAAAATCTATCCTAATATTAAATTCATATAAAATATAGTTGATGTTATAGATACACTTAGTGTGTAACCCTTTAGGCCCCTTTCATTGTGGAAATAGGTACACCTAAGGCCCAGGGTTAGTTCCGAGAAACATTCCAAGGAACCCATAGAGAATATAATTTATTCCAAAATTACATACCACCACACATTAATGAAAAGAGTGTTATATAATTCTATTTACACTATATCTCATTCAAGTAAATTGCATCACATGTTTCATCGGAATAAATATTCTAGTTCTCTATATTCCACTTTCAAAATAGTATTATTTTTTATCAAACAATATCTATGGATTTATTATAAAAATACATTTCAATTGATGTGATATATGTATATACATCCATTATATGGATGGTAAAAGTCATTTTATGACATATTCATTAATGTCATATCACTTATTACGCAACCAACATTCCTAACATTCAACGACCATATGTCATAATGACTTTTATCAATTCATCAAAGTTCACAACTCAAGGTACACATTAATAACCATCTATATTATAAAAACTATTACATACATCCAAATATAGGAATATCTGATGACACAAAAAACATGTGGAATCTTATTAGAAATTCAATTTCCCATAACCTATTTTTTTGAAGATTAACAAGGAAAAACATCATGAGAAAAAGTTTCAATGTCATATAATCCCCTTACCGCTAATAACATGTATCATTTTTTCTAGTAAAATGATATAATCCATGGATAGAACCTTTATTTAAAAATACTATTATTACAATTCATATTTTTCATCACATAAGGGAATCTACCGGACATTTTGGTGTGATAGGTTTTCTTTGGACATTATCACATAGATGTCACAAAGAATGTTGATCATCATGAGATAAGATATTAATTAATATTTAATACTATGAATATTTCTGTTATAAATTATTCTATGTAGATGGTTCTAGGTCCCTAAATCCAAATATGTTTTTAAGGTACTTAATTTTATATATGAAAATTTACCCAACACATGATCTATTGTTGGATTCATGATATTTATAAAAAGATTTTGAGCCATTATTTTAATTGGGAAATGTGTTATATATATAATGATAAAAAACATTATAGTGTATATTTTCACAAAATAATATTTTCTAGAAAACTGTGGATGGATAGATATAATCTAAAACTATTGTTTTTTAATCAATTACCATCCTAGAAAAAATAAAGTGTCATATTCTATAAGAAAAAAATATCATGAAACTATATCTATGGTGAGGATTGAATACTGTAATTTTTTATTTAAAAAGGATGAACATTGGAATTGTAATGGATGGTTACAAATTATACGTTTTTTAATGATTTATTAACCATATATATTTGGTGAAATTCAGAAATCCATAATAGATGATATAGATATTAAAAATAAGGGTAAAGAAATATTGAAGGGGGTATCATAGATTTCTATAATGATGAAGATATATTTGTAAGGTTGGGACGTAATTATGCGTATTATATTCACCTAAAATATAGAAGTAAAAATAATATTAAACTCTAAGATCAATATTACCTATCTTTCTGGGAACCATAATGATGTATAGAGATCAATTAGGGTGCTTCTTGTGGGATAATATAAAGAAGTTTATTACTAAATATATATCAATGTTTTTGGTATTCCAATAAGTTAAGGTAGAATGAAAAAATTATAAGGGGATAACGAAACCATTACTCATAGAAATATTGAAATGGTAGAACATCACCATTGCATTTTTCATATTTATACTAAAAAATAAAAAGGATATAATTCCATATGATTTATGGTGGATCGTTTTCCGAGTAATAACCAAATTATTGTAATTTTAAGACGTCTCACATGATAAACATTCCAAGATATATGTAAAATAATAAGTGGGGATTCATGTTAAAAAAACTTATAGTTGTATTTGGTTGAGATATTAGGTTCAGTTAAAATATTTAAAGATTAATTTAGAAGGAATTTAACACTAATCTATTCATTAATATAGCACTTAGTCCATCAACATCTGGTTAATTTTAAATGGCCATTAAAACTCAAGTATATTCCTAGAATATTTAATATGTTCTTTAAATGAGGAGAGGATCAATACCTTTACATGATCAAGTTATCATATAATAATAGCATCCACTCAAGAATACAGATGGTACAATGTGATTCCAAATAGAGGAATTAATATTGAACTACAACATGATGGGGTGAAGTTTGATAAAGGTTACCATTGGGACCAAAACTGGTAGAATAGATAATATATATCGTCCAATCCATTTAGAAACACATTCAAGCAACATTGAGTCAATAATGTTTTTATTATTATAATTATTGTCATGACCTCTGGTTTGAGTTTGGGTATTATGTGTTCCCTAATATAAAACTATCAAATAGAAATAGTAGGTTTCAGAAGAAGGGAAAGATAACTCTTAGATATATAGTCCCCTTTAGGATTCTTGATACATTGGGTTTGTGGCTGACCAAATAACCTTTTCATGAAGATTGTCCCATGTAAATAATCTGTTCCAAATGTGTCCCTTGAGAAAGTACATACTAGAACACTCACATTAAATAAATATAGAGGCAATATAGTTGGAACACAATCACTCTTATGTGGTGAAACCAGTTGATATCATAGATCATTGAGATAATGTAATATGAAACAAGACCACTCATCTAGTAAAATTATTATGGGGAAATTATATTTATTAAGATGAAACATTAAAACATAATGATGTAATGAAACAATGGAACCCACACTTATTTTCACCTAAGGGTTTTATTCAAAATTTGTTGGATGATATTTCAGAATGGGGGAAGAATGTCACCACCATAAAAATTTAAAAATAATTAATTATATAAATATATGTGTTCTATATTTATGTATAATTTATATTACAAATCAAATACATGGAATAGTAGGAACAAATATCATTTTATTAAATCCACATATGAAATTTCATATTATATATAAATATACTCCGAAAATAGTATAATGGGAAAATAAACACATAAAAATAACATAAAGAGAATTCTAAATTATATTCTATTGTGGTCTCCCATAATTATAACAGATGTGAACTGCATTGTAAATATAAAGAATACTCTCAGAAACATGATTATAATTGTATTTATGTTTTTGAAAAATTGAGTTAATGAATATTGAAGTGAATTAAAGGTTTTTATATGACTTATAATAATTATTTGATTGTAAGAATGGTAAGTAGTGTTTAGAAACAATTATTAACAATTAAAATGATAACATGACCATTGAATGTGGTATAATGAATAAAAAAATATTTATAATGAATAAAAAATTAATTATATATATATATATTTCAACCCCATAGAATGATTTATAAATTTATTTATTTTAATGAAAAAATAAATATACAATTTAATAAGTTTTATTTTAATTTAAATATAAAATATTTATTTTTATATTAAAATTTAAATATTATTACTAAGTAATTTTGAATTTTATTATAAATAAAATATATATTATTATTGATTATCAATTATATAATAATAAATAAATAATAAAGAATCCAAAATGTAATCATTCATAGAAAAAGAAATTGTTTTTAATCTACGTAAAATAATATTTCAATGTATTATGTGACTTTATATAAATGTTATATCTATTAAATTTAATAAATTAATTTTATAAAAATAATTTCATTTTTTAAATCATTATTTAAAAATTATCATTGGGTAAATTATTTTTATGTTTTTGAAAATATCAATTTTTTGATAACGGTAGAAAAACCTTTTTTTTACGTATACAATATGTTTTTTGACATCATCATGATATAAATAATAATAAAACATTAATAAAATATATATATATGAATTAAAATATATTTAATGAGTATAATAATTTGTTTAAAAATAATAAACATAGATTCTAAAACTATAAAAAAATATAAAAACCTATTATTTATTTGATTTTAATATAAATTTTTTTTTTACTTTTTATAAAATAAATCCAATATTATTTTCTAATATTTGATTGAAAAATTGTAAAAAACATAAAATTTATAATATTTTACATAAAAACATCCTAATAATCCATATCATTAATAGTCTTGGTGTTAAATATTAAAATAATCAACACTTTATTCAATGATACCCCTCCCTTGCCTATATAAACACTCCTCATCCACCCCTTTCACCTTACTTCAAAAACACATTACATTTTCAATTATCTAACAAAATTCCTCTATAAAGAGCTCTATATATGATCGAAGTTATTTTTATTTCCAAAATTCCCTCCCCTAAATCCATTAGGCTATATCCAAAGGAGGTAACTCAAATAGCAAGGTTTGGGATTCAAAACCCATTTCTTCACAGTTTTATTATACTATTTCCCCTTCTAAAGTAAAATTAATAATTAAACGTAATATTATATTAGTATTCTATTTAATCATTATTGATTTATAAAATTAAAATATTTTTATGTTTTTTTCTAATTTCAAACTCTTCTAAAATAAAATATTTTACTAGTGGTGCTTTAACATTAACTAAAAGTACAATGATGTTTAATTTTTCACTTTTTCATTTAATTTATATTCATAAAAAATGAATTTTTGATATATTATGACATTAATAATATTATTATTTATTTCTATGATTCTGAAATGAAAAAATATTCTTGATTATAATTATATTAAAATTAAACAATTTTTGTCATTTTTAACAATAAAAAACAATCTTACTATATAAGATTATTATAATTTTACGTATTAATTAAATTATATAACTAAATTTATTTTTTAATTACATGAAAAATATAAAATAAAACCTATGGATCATATGTATCCATAATAATTTGGCCTTTAGAATTTATCATTACATCAAGGTAGTTTTTGAACTATGAGCTGAATAACATCAAAATGATTGATTCAAAAAATATTAATTTGTTAGTTGAATATAAACGTATAAAAATGGATTGTATAGATGAAATATAAATAAAAATGGTTATAAACATTTTATTAAAATTTACAATTTCCTATTCATATTTTTTTGGATCATTTTTAATAATCCACGACTCAAGGTTATGGGTCTTTCCCACTCTTTATCTTTTTTCATGATATATGATCCATCTCTCTCAATCTATTTATCTCTTACTATGTCACCCTTTCATTTATATTTAGTAAATAGTATTTACACATCATTAATTGATTTGTATTAGTTTATTCCACGTTATATTTTTTTGGGATATTCATTTCTCTCTATGAATTTGTTCCAGTCATTAATTTAAACTAAACTAGATAAAGATAAATATTATATTTCTTCTTAATTTACATGTTCTACTTTTATAAATATTATTTTATTTCTATGATTTCAAAAAAAATCACCCTTTATTTAATATAAATTATGTTGTTTCATTTGTATTTTTTGGAATCCTTATGGTCGTATCCCTTCTAATGATTGTTTCTCCCTTAAAATTTCGATAAAGAAATTTAATTTCACAATTTATTATTCACATTTATTATGGTTTTTCATTAACCTTGAGATCTATTTTAATTAACCATACTCCTTTTATAAATTAAAGTTATAATATTCCTTGACCCTTTTTTTAATTTACTTGATACCTCAATTATTAATTTTTTTGGATTTATTTGGTTACAAATATATATCTCATGGGTTTATTTCATAATTATGATTTATTTTTATTTTGTTTCTATATGGATCACATATGCATATCATGTTATTATTGTGAGTGGTATTGGACTTATATAGCCTTCCAATTGATTGGGTAATGATTTATATCTCATGAGATCATTATGTGTTGTCATAATGGTGTTAGTGTTGTCTATAAAATTACATTTGGGAATTATATGGTTGGATATTTAAATATTTTTAAGATTATATTCTGGTTATCCATGATATTTGTTTATGATTACATGTCTTTTTTTACACATTTTATGATTCTCATGATTACAAAGATCAATTATATTTTTCATATATTCCATGTTTATGTGTGATTATTTTTATCATTTAATATTATTATTCCGTGATATGATCTTTATTCTTATAATATATCACCCCACGATTGTCATTTTTTATTACCTTTCTTGGATTTATATCTGATAACTTATTTTATATATATCCTAAGTATATTGCAAGTAGTGATTGGAGTACAGTGATATCTAAAATCTAGTTATGAAGATGGGAATAAAATATTATGTTGTTCATTTTTAATGGTTTCGTTATGTTTTTAATTTCCCAATGACACTATACTTCAAATTTTAGATATATTTTTATGAATATTTACGTAAAAAATGATAAACTATTTTTCATAAGTGATTTGAGTCAATATAAAGGTTGTGTTGTTCTATCTCCTTTAACAAAAGCTTCATCTTTAATGGAGTGAGAGAACGAGGGAAAGAGTTTATATTTTTCTGTTGAATATATTAATATATAATATATGGTGGAAATAATTCATCTAGTTATATTATTAATGGTGATTATCACTTATATTTCAATGGATTAATTTTTTTCTAATGACTTGGTGAGAGGAAGTGGTGAATGAATTTTATATTTATATATAACTTGTTAATATTCATATGAATAATATGTATTGTAATGTTCAATAACAAATTTACTTATGTAATTTGAAATGGGATATATCTAAATTTTCTTTAATAATATTCTATTATCTATTGGTGAAAGGTGAACATCCAGGGGAAGTAGGTAACCTACATTCAGTACCTATTCCAAAAAGGAAATGAAATGATTTTAATATGTGTTTTTTAGTTTATTACAAAAATAATTGTAAGGGAAGGATATAGTTTGGGTTATTATTGATCAATAAAATCCATGTGTTTTCCTCTGATCAGAGATACTATGATAATTGAAAATAACATCAGACCTTATATCAAATAAAGTATGATACTTAAATAGATATCCAAAAATATATAATCAATTCATTATTTGAGAATCAAAACACGGTTACTGAAATTTTTCAAAACTTAATTGTTTTTTATAGTGAAGATCAAAAATTATCATAAATTTATAGACTACCAATCTAATCACACTAAGATTATGGATGATATTTATTGTGCATGTATTCATTATGTTTTCTTGTGTGTAAAGATCATGTGGCCTTGGTATATATTTCTTATGAAAAAAACTACAAAAATCTATTGAATTTTTTCTGTTTTTAAATTTATATACAAGGTTTTTATAATCAACCCTGTATTGGACAGAATCTAGGAAGGAATGATAATTTGTGACTAGCATTGGGTAAGAGACTTTTGATCAATTAAAAATTATTAGGATGAGATTATATGATTCTAAAATTATTTAAAATTAATAAATTTATTATAGATATTATCATCTTTAATTTTAATTTTTGTGATTATATTTCTACATGTCATTACTTTATTGATGGATAAATGATTTTTTATGGAAGGTAAGTTTTCTCCTTTTTTTATTGGTGATGTTACTTATCATCCAGTGTTACCTCCAATGTATCGAACTTTTTCCCCCTTCATTTTTTATTGATGAGGATGTATTAATAAAACTAATCTTATATTCTTTAGTTTAATGAAATAGTGATAGAAATATGTGAAATTTTTATAAAACTATCATTGATTACTTTTTATATCTATAATAAAAGATTATGAGGAAATGTTGTGTGAATAATACATGTTTTAATGGCTATATTTATTTAGTGTAAATTCCAAATGATTCCTTTTGAGGATGATAATCTCCAAAGATGGGATTTTTTAATAAATCATGGATTTAAGCTATGTTTTTTATTTTAATTTTTAGTGTTCTGGAATTTATTTTCAACTGTTGTGAGTTTATTTTCAGTATTTGGGATGGAAGAAAGATAAATGGGGGAAATCTAGATTTTTTTATTCTCAAGAATTTTGCAAAAAATCACACTGATTTCTTGATGGAATGGTTTCAATTATCTGGTATACATCTGTAGATATTTGTTTAAGGAATGGATAGATAGTGGTAGACCCTCAATATCATTGATCATATGGTTTTAAAGGTGATATCTGAGAAGTTTTAGATTCAATTATGAATAGTTTTTAAATCTTTAATGTTAATAATATTTTTACATTATTAGTTACCCACTCCTTAATAAGGGGGATTATGTGAATGGTATATAGGATTTAGTTTTACAAAACTCCCACACCATACCACTGATATTCTTCCATGTGATGGTGATAGGGAGTTGAATTTTTAAGAGTCTATGTAAAAATATCAAATACCATGTCACCAATTTCAGAATGTTGACATATTTTGAGGTGTTGGAAAATTACTATGTGATTGAGAAGACTTTATCATGGATAGATTTTTCCCTAGTAGGTAAGTAATTAAAAAATATTAAGGATTTAATTTCTGGAAAAAATCCGTAATCAAGTAAGTTAGTGTTTCAGTAAGATTTTTCTCTACTTTTTTCCATTTTTTTAGAGCCATCAATACTAAAACATCATTTGAGAGATCTGGGGTATTTTATTGTTTATAAAGGGTGTTATTATGGGTAGTGTTGGGTCCTAGCCTTTCGTGGATGTCAATATAGAGTTGGATGCTACTTTCAAATAAAGCTCACCATTACATTCCATTGAGGACTTATTTGTATTATTAGAGCCTTTAAAAAAATTTACAACAGAGAGGTTATGAAACAACAATAGGTCATCTCCTATATATTACAAATCCTTAGGGACTTAGGGGTAATAATAAAAGATGTGGTGTATATTATTTTCGATACTAAAGGTAAAGTATTATTGAAATGGTGGTTACAAGTTATAATCGTTCTCGATGTAGGTGGGATAAACATTGTTCATGAAACCATAGATCTATATTTTATCATAGTATATATTAATATTGATATATGTTATTTTCACTTCTTGGATTCATAAGACTCATTCTATGAATTAATATTTAATTTGGAGAAACATCTACTCCCCTTACTAGAATCCCTACTAATTGAAGGTCATTTGGTTTTGTCTGAGGTGTTTCAATGATTTCAGCTGGTGATAAGGAAAATATATTGATCAGATAGTTTTTAAAGTTATAATTATTGACCTCACCTTTTTTGATAATCCCAATTATGATTTTACATACTTTGATAATCCCAATTAATGTTTATCTATATATTAATTCTTTCAATCTATGACATTCTATTTTCATGTTGATAATAATATTAAAATAATCTTTGAAATATGATTAATCATTGTTTATCTATGTTTATAGGAATTTTGAAATAATTATAGCTCAATTGGATATGTTTTTCATAATGAAGATAAGAGTTAAGTCACTAGTATGCTTATAGTTACTAATACAGATCTACCGGTACATAGTCAACCGATAGACATAGTCATCGATAAGCAAAGGTCACCGATACATAGAGCTACTGGTATGTATAAGTCCACCGGTAAGCACATTCCACTAATAGATCAATTACACCGATACAGACAACTACTAATAGAAGCTGGGCGACCGATGGAACAAGTCTTCGGGTATGCATAAGTCTACTGGTATACACTTAATCACTGGTACAGAATGAAGTTACCGATATGCACAAGCTACCGATAAAAAGTTTACCGATACAGAAAGTCATGAATACAAAACAAGCCACCGATACAAACGAGCCACTGATATAAGCAAGCTACTGATAGACCAAGAGCCACCGATAGAAGAAGTCATCGGTACATAGATCTATTGATACACAGAGTAATAGCTACAGATACAAGGAGCTACTGGTACAAGGACAATAAGCTACCGATAGGTGCTCACTACTATAAAAATTCCACTATTATATATCTAATGACAGAAAGAAACTGATGAAAGGGTTACCAGTCACAGATTCCTAAACTCTATTATTTTCAACATTATTTATTTATTAAAAACAGTCTTATTTGATGATTTTAATGCAATTAATGTTATTTAATGATAGTTTTTGGCATGTTAGGGAACTGTACCTAGTTCCCATAAAAAGGTAATCATTCCCATTGCTGGTGCTAAAAGCTATAAAAGGAAGGTCAAAGACTGGGAAAAAGACAACAACAATAAGTTGTGTGAGGTGCACAGGGCTGAAGAGTGATGAAAAGTGGTGCATTCACACAAAATATAATGGCTACATTCATACTGTAAGAACATTGGACATACACGAAGCAATTCATTCAAGAAGAGAACACAAGCTAAACTCTAGACAATGAGTAAATAACTACAATGAGCACTTCATACACTCAAGCTAATCAAGCTGAACCTGAATTCCAAGGAAGAAAACAACACACTGTTTTCCAAACAAAAACCAGAGAAAGACTCAGAAGCATTTCTGACAAATCCAAAGGAATTCAGAGCTACACTTCAAATCACTAGAGCATTCTAAACTCATATATACTCTCTCAGTGATTCTTTTATTTACATTTTGAGAAGTGTACATATTCTGTATATTTAATACACACACTGTCTTCTGTACTAAACTGATGGATTTCTAAAACCTCACACAAACCTTCCATAACTCTCTTTTCTATCCCATGGATAGTGGTAGGGAGAAAGTAAGACCCGGACAGCCAGTGTGATGTTGTTTTTCTTTCCCATGTAGAATTTTGGTAGAGGTCTTAGTACCTAGACAGTCTCTGTACTGCTGTTTACCCTGGTCCACGGTATGGATCAAATTTATATAAATTTTTTGAGAGTACTAAGTCTCTGCTATAGACTGAACCTCTTGTTTTAAAACTGATGAGCTTACTTATTTTGATTTTAACCTATATTGAATATTCCACTCATAATTAATTTGAAATATAAAATAGTTTAAATATTAAGTTGATAGTTAATCTATCAAGTGTTTGTAACTATTATAAATTAGTAGGTTGGTTTCAGAATATAATTTAATCATCTAATTTAATTAACTGAGACTTAATCAATATTTTGAGAACCTAATCTAACCTTTACAGTTTTACAAATTCACTACAGATTATCTTGTTATTTAATTTGATGGATTTTAATAAGAATATTTTTAACAGAAATTTTTAATTGGAACACAATTCACCCCCCTCTTGAGTGTCCACTATGACCAACATTTGGTATCAAAGTATTGTTTATTGTTAAAGGTTTTCAAAAACTCTGTTTCTCAACTGTGATTTTAGTTTTATCTTAAAGATCATAAATTTCTATTTTTTCTAAATTTTATCTCTTTTAATATATTTTCTAAAATTGAATTATGGATAATAGACTAGAAGGTGCTGCTACCAATTGGCCAACTTTATTTAATGGTCCAAATTATGACTGGTGGAAGATTAAAATGAAAACTCATTTAGAGAGTATGGGATATGATATCTGGATGGCTATAAAAACTCAATATAAAATTCCATAATCTGAAAGAACTACATGGGAAGAACCTACTAAGTAAGCTTATAATAATAATTGTAAAGCAATGAATGCCCTATACTATGCCTTAGGAGATGAATAATTCAATCACATATCTTCTCGTAAAACTGCTTATGAAATCTGGGACAATTTGGCTATTACCCATGGCGGAACAACCAATGATAATGAAATGAGACTAAAAACCTATACTATTATGTATGATAATTTTAAAATGAATCCTGATGAACACATTTCTGACATGTATCTCTGGTTCAATGACATTTCCAACACTATGATATCACATGGAAATGTTGTTCCTCCAGAAGAACAGATTATGGGAATACTAAGATGTCTACCGGAATGATGGGGAGGCACATCTGTCTCCATAAGAGAATCATGTGATATATGTTCACTACATGTTAAGGAATTAATTATTAAGTTAATGATGTATGAAGAATAACTGAAGGTAAATAAGGAAGAAGATGATGAACCAAAAGGGAAGGCAGTGGATTTTAAGCCTACTACATCAAGGAGCAAGGATAATGAAAAAGTTCATATACCAACTGAAAGCTCAAAAAATGAAAATTCAGATTCTGACAGTGATGTTGAAATGGCTCAGATATCCAGGAGATTCAAAAAGTTCTACAGGAAGAAAAAATTCTTCATAAAATCAAACTACAATGGATAATATGACAACAAAGTTCATTGGAAGAAGGATTGGATGAAGCCTGATAAAAGTGATTAAATTTTCTATGATGAATTCAAAAGGAAAGGAAATGTAAAAGCAGACTGTCCAAAATTGATGTTCAAAAAGAAACCTGACTACAAGGACAACAAGTATAAGAAAGCTATGAAATCATCTTAAAGTAATTCAGTGGACAGTTCAAGTGATTCTGATTCTACTCAGGATGAAAAATATCAAAAATCTAATATGTTTTTCATGACAAACACATCTGAGGTAACATTGGATACTCCTGCTTTAAATTCTTATTATTCTAGGGTTGATTCTGATTATGAATCTAAAAACATGTCTAGTGAAGAGTTATTTGAGTACTGTAATATGATAGAAGAGACATGTAATGAATTGAAGGACAAGTATAAGACCTTAAAGAAATAGAATTCTTTAACCAGCTCTGTTAAATCTTCCCTTGATATAGAAAAGGAAAAGAATGATTAATTACATAAGGAAAATACTGAAATGAAATTGTATAATGAGATGTTAAGGAACAATTATATAAATTCACAAAAGGAAAAGATACACTTACACAAATGTTAGGAAAACATGTGGCACCAAAATATACCACTGGAATAGGCTATCATCCTGGACAGAGACTGTTTACTAAAACTAGATTTATTTATAAATTTGGATAGAATGTTGCTAGTTCTAGTTCTGGAAATTCATATGCTTAAACTAGTTACTCACATATTTATAGATCCAATAATGTTTATCTTTCAAAATCTATTGATTCTTTATATTATTTGAGACCCATAAGAAAAATCTGGGCTCCTAAAGCTTTTATTGTTAACCGGTTTGGACCTAAGAGAATCTAGGTACCAAAATGATTTTCCATTAAACCTGATTTGTAGGAAAATTGCATAAAGAGTTCCCATAAGAAGATATGGTATTTGGATAGTGGATGTTCAAGGAATATTACTAGGGATTACTCATGTTTCAAAAGCTTAATCAATGTTGATGAAGGTCATATCACCTTTGGTGATAAATCTAAAGGAAAGATCATCGGCCTAGTCCAGATTGGTAACACTGATTCAGTTTTAATTTCCAAATTTTTATTTGTTGATGGACCTAAATATAATTTGTTAAGTATATCTCAGTTGTCTGATGATGGTTTCAATGATAAATCAGAAAATGATTCTTGTAATGTTATTTATTCTAAAAATGTTCATGTATTTTCTACGTTGAGAAATGAAAATGATTATGTTGTTGATTTGAATTCTTTAGCTAAACAGAACATTACTTGGTTAAATTCTTTTCATAAAGAGTCCTGGCTATGACACAGAAGATTATGACATTGTATCATTTATTCACTTGGAAAACTTACTAGGAAGAACTTAGTTAGAGACCTACCCAAATTTGAATTCCTAGCTGAAAAAGTTTGTAATCCCTGTCAAAAGGGAAAGCAACATAAAGATTCTTTTAAATCAAAGAAGGAAGTTTCAGCTTCTCAACCTCTTGATTTGGTTCACATGGACATGTTTGGACATTCTAGAGTTTCTTTTTTAAATGGGAAGCACTATGTCTATGACTTAGTAGATGACTTTTCTAGATATACTTGGGTATACTTCTTATCTCACAAAAGTGAAGCTTGTTCTTACTTTATTAAATACTCCAAGTCTGTAGAAAACCATAGTGGACTTAAGATTAAGACACTGAGAAGTGATCATGTTTGTGAGTTTGAAAATCATGGGATTGAATCTTATTGCTCACATAATGGATATAATCACTACTTTTCTTCCCCTAGAACACCTATGAATAATGGCTTAGTAGAAAGAAGAAACAGAACCCTTCAAGAGATTGCAAGAACAATGCTTAATGAGAATGACCTGCCAATTTACTTTTGGGCTGAAGCTATAAATACAACTTTCTATATTATCAATAGAGTCTTTATTATACCCGTTCATAAGAAGACCCCTTATGAGTTGTGGAATAATACGAAACCTAAGGTTAATTACTTCAGTGTTTTTTGTTTCAAAGTCTTTATTCTTAAAACTAAGGATAATCTTGACAAGTTTGCATCCAAAAGAGACGAAGGAATTTTTGTTGGTTATTCTTTAACTAGTAAAGCCATTAGGTTTTCAATAAAAGAACCAAATGTGCAAAAGAATCTATTCATATAAAGTTTGATGAAACTAATCCACATGAACCTAAGTCTTATCTTGAAAATATTGAAGAAGATCTCTCTATTATAGACCATAATGATAAAATAAATGGACCTATTATAAAGAAAACTGGTTCTGGAAATTTTCCAAAATTTGTTTCTGTAGAACCCAAACTTAGAGAAGAGCCTAAAATTTCTAGTTCCACCTTTACTAGATCAACTAGGATTCTAAAGAATCATCCTTCGGATTCTGTTGTTGGTAATCTTGATAGAGGGACATAGACTAGAGCTTCTCTACAGAACCCAGTTGAACATCAAGCTTTTCTTTCACAGTTAGAACCTAAATATATCAATGATGCAATCAATGATGAATTTTTGGTAATGGTTATGCAACAAGAACTAAATCAATTTGAAAGAAACAAAGTCTTGGAATTAGTTGACAGACCTAAGGAAACATTAACCATAGGCACTAAATGGGTTTTTAGAAACAAAGTTGATGAGTCTAGAAATATAGTTAGAAACAAATATAGGTTAGTTACAAAAGGATATAGTCAAGAAGAAGGAATATACTATGAGGAAACCTTTGTACCTTTACCTCTCTTAGAGGCTATTAGGATTCTACTTGCATATAATGATCATCTGAATTACATTTATATCAAATGGATGTCAAAAGTGCTTTTCTAAATGGTTTTATAGTTGAAGATGTTTTTGTTGTACAATCACCTGGATTTACTAATCCTCATTTTCCAAATCATGTTTTTAACCTTTCTAAAGCTTTATATGGTATGAAACAAGCTCCATGAGCTTGGTATGATAGACTTAGTAAGTTTCTTATTTCAAATTGTCTTACTAAAGGGATTGTTGATCCAACTATTTTTATTAAAAGAATTTCTGAAGATGATTTGATAGAACAAATATATTTTGATGATATTATTTTTGGATCTTCTAAACATTTTTTATGTACTGACTTTTCAAAGAGTATTCAAAATGTATTTGAAATGAGTTTAATGGGAGAACTCAAATATTTTCTTGGATTTCATGTTTTTCAAAATGAAAATGGTATTATTTTGAATCAAAGTAAATATACAAAGGATCTTTTAAAACATTTTGGTTTGGATAGTATTAAGGAATGTGATACACCTAAGAGTACTGTCTGTAAGTTGGTCATTGATGAAACTGGGAAACGAGTGGATCAAACCAATTGCAAAGGTATGATTGGAATATTACTTTACCTTTCTACTAGTCGACCAGATATTATATTTAGTGTGTGTATATGTGCAAGATTTCAAGTTAATCCTAAATAATCTCATTTTCATTCTGTTAAAATAATTTTTAAGTATCTTAACATACTAGAAATTTGGGTTTGTTTTATCTGAAAGGACACTATTTTGAATTAACAGGTTATTTAAATGCAGACATTGCTGGTTGCAAGTTGGATAGAAAAAGCACATTTGGAACATGTCATTTATTGGGAAAATACTTAGTATCTAGGTGTAGTAAGAAACATAATTCTGTTTCTTTTTTCACTACTGAAGAAGAGTATATAGCTGTTGGTAGTTGTTGTCCAAAAATTCTATGGATGAAACACACTCTGTTGGACTACAGATTTGACGTTAGACATGTTTCAATAAAATGTGATAGCACTAGTGCAATTAATATCTCTAAGAATCCTGTGTCTCACTCTAGGACCAAACACATTGTTGTAAGGCACCATTTCTTCAGAGATCATTACAAAAAAGGTGATATTACTCTTGAGTTTATAGGTACTTGACATTAATTAGCTGATATTTTCCCCAAACTTTTATGTTCGGATAGATTAAGTTATATTAGACATGAGTTAGGAATGATAGATCACCGGTATGAAACCTCACTGATATACCTCACCGATATAAAACCTCACTGATATACCTCACTGGTATGAAAACTCACTGATATACCTCACCGGTATGGACCTCACTAATATACCACACAAATTAGTGGATCTCACTGTAAGGAATTATCACCGGTATACCCTACCATTATATATGTGTTGTTTTAAACGTCTGTCTTCCACCAGAATATGTATCGTTTATACTTTACTTATAATATTTTAATTATTTACTTTATGATTCTTAAATGATAAAACTATGTATTAATTACTTCTCGATCCAACTCAAACCGTTTTCCCTCAAGCCTTAGCTCCCGAATCTTGTGGAAACCCTGAGTTCCTCTAACTAGAAATAGAAAAAACCATAATGCCTACTGTCAGAGATGACATTGATGAGCTGAATGTGAAGAATCAGAAGTCAAAGCCATAAGGAAGTAGCTGTGTTAGTAGAACAAGGTCGGGGAGGCGACCAGTGAACCTGCAGTTACAAAATAGAGTTATTGTGATCTAAAAGGAGCTATGCATGGAATGGTTGTTGTCTAGTAAATCGTTAGTTCTAGAGGTTCTGGAAGATCAGAAGTGGGTAGAATGCTTTTCAAACAACAATCTCCCCTACTATCCAAAGATGGTAAAACAGTTATATGACTATGTTCAGTTTGAGAAATCATAAGTCGAGAATAGGATGGTATCTATCGTGAATGTAAAGGAGGTAGATTTTTATTCTATTGAGTGGGATGAATGCATGAAGGTTCCACAAGAAGGTGTTTTGGATATTTCTCGAAATCATTACCACCTACAAGTGACATATTTGATTATTAGACTGCCTTAGAGAAGCACAGCGATAGTGGCAAGCAAAGATAGGTGGTGGCTGCTGAAATGGATGGAGATAACAAATTGTTGTTCAAGTTTTGGCAACATGTGCTAAGTCCAAAAAGATGGGACTTTGAAAATTTGAGATATCAATATATCTATCTATTACATCTATTGAGACATGGTGTGAAAGTAAATCTATGTAGGCTGTCAATGATTCAAATAGAGGATATGACCAGGCCAAAATCAAAGACCAATGCCTTATTAATTGCCAAGTTGATCTTTGTGATGATTATGGTAAAGGGAGTAGCTGAGTCTCTGGATGAGATAGTAGTGGTAAGAAACAACTTATTTATCACAAGAACTGTATGTAAATACATGAAGATAAATTGGATCCCATGGAAAGGAGAGTGGGTTACTGATGAAAAAACGTTATATGATAAGTTCAATACTATGGATCATCCTTCAATGCCTAAGGATGTGAGGGATCCAGGTTTGGGACCTGATGAAGAAGAGCCACAGTATAGTGATGATTCAGAAGAGGAATATTCCTCTACAGCAAATGGAGGAGATCCAGACATGCCTCCTAGACCAAATCCTGAAATTGTATCACAAGAAAAGGAGAGTGCTTCTTTGAACCTGCCTAGTAAAGATACTATTTTGGATATAAACAATAAAGTGGCACCTATGGATGAGTAAGACCAACAGAAAGCAGATCAGCAAGAGGATGCTCTAGAAAATGAAGAAGATTTTCATGCAATTGAAGCATCTATTTCTGTCAGCATGAGCCTTAGTCCATTGATTGGACATTCCCTAATTCCTACTGAGGAATTTGAAAAAGTTGACAGGCCTTTACCTATTCTTGAGGAACCTCATGCTATTGAATAATTGGAAATGGTTGTAAAGGATTCCGATGAGGAAGACCAAGCAGCTGAGGGTACTATTGCTATACAATAGAATTCACCAGTTGAGGGGGAGCATCCAACCAGGTTTTGCAGTGTTTCAGTGGCTGTTCAGATCGAAGAATGGGCAGAGGACCCAGGGTTTTTAGTTTATTGATTAGATTATCTAGATTCTGATAATGAGACAGCCCTTCAGAGACCAAGAATCAATTATGATATTTAGTCTGAGATATTACCTAATGATGTGGTCAGAACACATGATCTGGATAAGTTAAAGTCTGACCTCAAAATCAGTTTTGTGGAAGAAATAAGGAAACTGGAAGCTTCACTGGTGTCATCTATTCAATGAATTATGAATAACTTTGTGGCCATTATAGTGTCGGAAAGAGCACCTTATGTGGTTTCACGTGCTGATATAGTCACCAAGGATGACTTAGCATCTTTAAAGGATGAGCTGAAAGGGTCTTTTAGTGCTTCTGTTGCTGAGTCAAGGAATCACTTTACTAAAGATTTGATCAATTTGGAAAATTCTTTTGAACTCTCTCTTGGTTGTATTGTGTCTACCTTTGTGGAAAAGATAGTGGATGAAGTTACAGCTTTCCAAACTCAAGTATCTAGACTAGCAGAGAATGTTGAAATTCCAATGAAATCATTTATCCCTCTGGAATCCTCTATTAGATCTAAACATCAAGAAGACAAGGATTTGGCTTATGTAAAAAGTGTGGTCAGTCAAATGGTCTCAGTTATTGAGGAGATTACGCTTTCTATAACAAATATTGTTAGCACCTAGGATTCTCATGTGAAAAATATTATCAGTGGGTTGACCAAAAACATCAAGGAAATAGTAACCTTATCTATTGGTTCTCTTACCTCCAGACCTTCAGTGGATTTGTATCAGATTAGAGATTTGATGAAGGAGGAGCTTGGTTCATCATAAACTAGTGGCTCTTTGGTCTCATAAGATCTAACCAAAGTGGTAACTTCTACTAGAGATACCACTAGAGATATCATGAAGATTGTTTAAGACTATATGAGAGAAGATTTTGCTTCTCCGAAAGAGGTGAAAGACAAGTTAGATTACTATTTCCTAAGGTTTTATATCAAGCATAAACTCAAGAACCATTTCAATGTTATGTTAGAAAACATGAAGCTACCTCCAGTCAATCAAGGATTCAGAGAACAAGTTAGGAAGCTCAGATAATTGACACATGTACTAGACAAATTCATGGAGAACAAGGAAAATTTCATTTCTGCTATGGAAAGAGGAGGAGGAATCATTATGGATTTCAGAAATCTCTAGTTGCCTTTCTTGCATGTTGATGCTCATCCAGTGATTATACCTCCACCTTTACCTGCATCTACCTTTACTACTTCTCTTGTTCAGATGAATCCATCCCAAGCCATCTGCATCCTTACTCCTATGATCACTCAGAGAGCTACAAAATATAGCCCAGGAACAGTATTAGTAGATCAGCCTCCTCTGATCATTATCGGTGTTCCTAAGCCTCCACCTGAATCCACCACAGCTGAATCCTCTTTTTATCCCAAGGGGAAGTCTCATTTTGAGGATGTGGATTGATCAGTGGCTAGGATTTTTGATAGGAATCACCTTTATTTCTTTTTGTTTCATTTATGTATTTGTTTCTATCCATTTTCTCCACAAAATATATAGGATCTTACTTTTTTTTACCCTCTGTTGCTTCTATTCTTCTGTATTTCCTTCTTGTCCGACATTTTGATTATCACTAAGGGGGATAAATACTATTTAAGGGAAACATATCTGGGGGAGAAATAACATCTTTTATGACAAAGGGGGAGAAATTCTATCTTTTGTGTGTTTAATTCATATTCATTTCCCTCTGGTACATTTGTTTTATTTTTTAACATTGATATATGTGTTTTGTAATATATTGTTTTCTCTGATACAATTGGATTTAACGCAATATCCTTTGATGCATTACTAATTACTCTGGGATTATAATATCATAAGTTGTGATTATCAAAATGGGGGAGAATGTTGACCTCACCTATTTTGATAATCCAAATCATGCTTTCACATACTTTGATAATCCCAATTAATGTTTACCTATATATTACTTCTTTGAATCTATGATATTATATTTTTCAAATTGATAATAATATTAAAATAATCTTTGAAATATGATTTTTCAATGTTTATCTATGTTTATATGAATTTTGAAATATATCTAACTCAATTGGATATGTTTTGCATAAAACAGATAAGTGTTAAGTCATTGATATGCTTATAGCTACTGATACAGATCTACCGGTACTTAGTCTTCTGATAGACATAGTCACCGATAAGCAAAGCTCACCGACATGTAGAGCTACCGGTTTTTATACGTCCATCAGTAATCACATGCCACTGATATATCAAGTCCACTGATACAGACAGCTACTGATAGAAGTTGAGCGACCGATAGAACAAGTCTTCCAGTATGCATAAGTCTACTGGTAAACACTTAATATCTAGTACAGAACGAAGCAACTGATATGCACATGCTACCAATTCAAAGTTTACTGATACATAGAGCTACTAATATATATAGTAACAGCTACCGATACAAGGAGCTACCGGTACAAGGACAAAGATCTACTGATAGAAGCTCACTGCTATACAAAGTCCACCGTTACATATCTACTGGAAGAAATCTACTGATGGAAGACATACCAGTCATGGATTCCTAAACTCTACTATTTTCAGTATTATTTATTTATTAAGAAACGGTCTTATTTGATTATTTTAATGAAATTGATGTAATTTAATGATAGTTTTTGGCATGTCAGGGAACCGTACCTAGTACCCATAAAATGGTAATCATTCCCATTGCTGATGCTGAAAGCTATAAAAGGAATGAAAAAGACTGAGAAAAAGACAACAATAAGAAGTTGTGTGTGGGGAACAGGGATGAAGGGTTCTGAAAAGTGGTGCATTCACATAGAAAAGAAAGGCTACATTCATACTGGAAGAACATTGGACATACACGAAGAAATTCATTAAATAAAATAACATAAGTTGAACTCGATCCAAGGAGTAAAGAACTACAATGAGCTTTTAATACACTCAAGATGATCAAGAAGAACCCGAACACCCAGGATGAAAACGACACTCTGTTTTCCAAAAAAATAATAACTAAGGACTCAGAAGCATTTCTGACAAATCAAAAGGAGTTCAGAGTTGCACTTCAAATCACTAGAGCATTTTAAACTCATATATACCCTTTCATTGATTCTTTTATTTACATTTTGAGCAGTGTACATACTCTGTAAATTTTATACACACACTGTCTCCTGTACTAAAGTGTATGATTTCTAAATCATCGCAAAAACCTTCCATAACTCTCTTTTGTATCCCACGGATAGTGGTATAGGTCAAGTAAGACCTGGACCGCCAGCGTGCTGTAGTTTTGCTTTCCCACATAGAATTGTGGCAGTGATCTTAGTACCCGGACAGTCTTTATACTGTTGTTTACCCTGATCTAGGGTGTGGATCAAATTTATATAAATTGTTTGAGAGGACTATGTCTCGGATTTAGATTGAACCTCTTGTTTTAGAACTTCTGAGCTTACATATTTTGATTTTAACCTATATTAAATATTTCGCTGCTAATTACTTTGAAATATAAAATTGTTTTAAAGTTAATTTGATAGTTAATCTAGCAAGTGTTTGTAACTATTCTAAATCAGTAGGTTAGTTTCCAAATTTAATTTAATCTTTTGATTAAATTTACCAAGACTTAATCAATATTTTTAGGACCTAATCGATCCGTTACAGTTTTACAAATTCACTATAGATTATCTTGTTATTCAATTTGGGAGATTTTAATAATAATATTTTTAACATGAATTTCTAATTGGAACTCAATTCACCCCCCTCTTGAGTGTCCGCTCCGACCAACAATAACAAAAACATTTTATGTGAACATGGGAAGGGGCTATTTGTATTTGATGTGGGATATTACTAATTTCTATCAAAGGATAATCTATTTAGTTTTTATGGAAGGATAAAATGTTATTTTCATTGGTTAGTAGGATCATGTAATCAATATAATATATTTATCATAAATGTTTTCTTCATGGGAAGGATTGGTGTAGAGTTCATGGTAAGATTAAGTGAAATGTTTTTTTAGTTGTTATGTACCTTTTGGATGTTTTCCCAAAATTGGTTTTGATACTTACCCCATGACATGACATTGGGATTGTGATTGAGTTGCATCCATGAGTACAACTAATTTTATTTCTTCATAAAGGATATAACCTATAAACCTACTGGAGTTATAGATCCAAATCGATTATTCTTTATAGAAATTTTTCATAAGGACTAAAATGTTTTCATATGGTGATATAGTGTTTTTTGATGTATGTGGATGGTAGTTTATATTTTTCTATATATTATCATCAAATAAATCAACTAAAAAATAACCATGATCTCTTTTATAGGATTACAGAATCATTCCCCTTCTAGAAGGGCTCTAGTTTGTTCTCAAAGATTGATTTTCATTATGAGTATCATCATATGAGGGTGATAATTAATATGTTATAAATACCAATTTCATGATTTGATATGGACACATTTCATTCAGTGTGATTCACCCCAAAGTCATGAATTCCCTCAATTGTTTATGGGTCTCACGAACCCAGTGCTTCATTATTTCCTAGATTAGTTCCAGGTTTTTTCCACTGATGACATAAAAATGTAGTTGATATCATAAGATGATCATGTTAAACATTAAAGGGGTTTATTGGAAGTGATTATATGACATAGGATGTATGATATTTTTTGAAAGTGTAATTATTAGATATGGGGGGGTTATTTTCTTATCCATGTTATGTTCTAATAGTTTTTGGGGTTCAATCCTTTAATTAATCAGTTAATTGTTACTTTGAGAGATTTTAAAATATTATTTATATATATATCCCTTTGTCCCAATAGATATTATATGATGTTCAAGTCTGATATCTCTTAGATAATGATAAAATTTAAATATTTTACCAGGAGGGAAAAGGCATGTATATATGGACTGATTAGTGTTTGGTAGTCTTTGAGTATCAGAATGAAATGTTTATCTAAGTCCTTATACATAAATTTTCTAGAGGTGGATATAATTTTTAAGATATTTTATAATTATTCACTTCGTAATATATGTTATATATTGATAAAATAGTAAACTATGGCATTAAAATATTTTAGAATATATATTTATCTGTAATTTGAAGTGTTTGATAGCTTTTGGTGCACGCCACATCGAGCATAGATGAACCATAATATACTATTGAAATATTATCATTTAATATGACTATTATCACAAAGCTATTGGATTAAATGGAATTAATATAACTAACATTATTATGATAAACATTTATAAAAAATTTCCTTATTTAAAATTTACTGATTAGTTAATATTTAATTAAATCATTATGATAATAATCAAATCATATAAAACCCCTTTTTTCAAGAATATTATTTATATATATTATGTATTCATATAAAAGTAAAATATTTTAAGATCTATTGATCAATGATGAGATAAATTTATAATTTAAATAAAAATTATTAATTTATAATAAATTTATTGTTAATTGGTTATAAATGAAGATAAAATCTTTTAAAGGTAAAAAGGTGATATTTTTCAAAAAAATATTCTAATTATGTAAAATGTATTTTATCTATATAAATTAATTTAATAATTAATTTAATAATTAATTTAATTTAATTATTATGTAATCTATTCATTATGAAATAATATAATTCATAAAAGTTTTTTTATTTGGAAATAAAATGTAATAAAATCATTTTTATTAAAAATACATTTTCTAAAAAAATATTTTTTAGAAGTTTTTGTGCATGGATATTTGAATTAGTTTAATACTATTATCAGAAGTGAATAATATAAAATATATTTCATATTAGTAATAATAATAATTAATATTAGGTTATAATTTGAAATTATATTTTATCCATAATGAATTGTTTCTCAAGTACAAAAATTGTTGTGGCGGTAAGGCTTAAAAGGGTTAAATGACGAGTTAACCGAAGAGATATATTTTAAAATAACACAAAAAAATCAATAAGTCTAATTTATTGGTTTTATATAAACCATAAAATTATCATATCCTAAAATATTATATTTTATAACAACTTTACTTGAGTTATAAATATATAATATGAAAAGGTTTCAATTATTTTAATGGTTTCCACCCACTAAGCTTATATAAGAGCACCTCCTCTTATAAATTACTCATCCCTCTAGATCACTATAGTTTAACCAATCCATGCCCAAATACCTTCAAAAAAATTCTAACAATGTCTTATAGGTCTTTGTCTCACTAGTGGACCATATTAAGTAGTTTTGAGGAATAATATAATGGAAGATACTTAAAGAAGAGGTAATTAAGTTTACTGATCTATTTGATCTTTATTATTCCTAAACCAAATAAAAAAATTTATATGAAAATATTAACATGATAACATAATTATATTTTAAAAAATATAATTGTTATATTCTAATGTGACAATCATTTTATATCTCATTTATATCTAATGTTAAATAAAAACACCACACACGCATACGTACGTACGACTGCCTCTATAAAGTAATGTGTTTTATTCATCGTCACCAAATTCAATTGATGGTTTTAGAGATGTATTTAATTATTTTCATAATTTAATTATTATTTTTAAAGGTAAAATATTATCTACCTTATTACGTTTTCATCAATTTTAGAATGATAAAGTCACTCATGCGTACATGTAGACAACTACCTCCTTGAAGCAATGTGATTTTTTTCATTTATTTTTTACATTCCTTGTAATAAATATTTATTTAATTATATTATGATATTTTTATGATTTTATAATTATAAATTATTATTTAACATTCTTCTTTAAATTATTTACATAATTAAAAACAACATTTCTGTGTACGTACGGGGTATCGAGTTCACAAAGTGATGTAATTATTTTTTCATCATAACTTTATTTGAATAGATATTAAAATATATATAATAAATAAATATGATACTTGTAAAATTATTAATATTATTTATATGATGAAACCATGTCCATGGTGTAAGTATTGGAAACATAAAATTGAAAATTTATCGGGAATAGAAATGTTAGAAACCAATTATTTATTTTAATAAAGACTTGTTATTATGAAGAAAATTGGAAAATATAAGGGAAAAATATATAATAATATATTTAATAATATATTTTTAGTAAAAATTTATAATCAATATAATTTTATTATATATAATTATAATAGTTTATATTACGAAATTTGAGAATTCTGATAAATGTTATAATATTCTCTAATTTGTTTTTGGATTGTCTATCATAAATTTTCAATGAGGGAAATTATATAATAATTATATTTTAAATCCCATGTATTTTATTCTCCTATATTAATTTATAAGGTTTTAATGATTCCCTTTCATTCTCTTTTCCTTTTAATATATTATTACTGCTAAAATGTTTTTAAGAAAAATCAAACTTGATTCCTATTTTTAGTTTGGAATCTTTCTATTACAAATATGTGGTATTAAAATTGTTTTATAAAATATTTAACCTATAATTAATTTTTTTTTTAATTTTCATTTTCAGTACAATTAATATTCTTTAAAATTTATTAAAAGTAATGATTTCAATGGTCTTTTATAAAAATCACTTTTAACATTTTACGAAAGTGTGAAAATTATGTTCTCTTTTAATGTATACTGTATGAGGAGATTTTCCTATAGTAAAATATTTCCATCAAATTGAATATTTATTTAAATGTGTAAAAGATTTTTTAAAAGAAAATTATATTCCTCTTTTTGAGAATTCTAATTTTTAAATGGTATAAAAATAAAATGAATATTTTCTGTTTATTTTTAAAATCTTATTTTAAAATGATTTTATAAAATTGTTTTTTCATACTTATTAACATATTTTTAGGATCGTTAAGATTTAATGTGAATATATTATTATGTTCTCATATTCTTTATTTCCTGTGATGAGTTATTATTATGATTTTTTAACAATGGTTTCATGAAACTTGTTTCTCTACCATGGCTTATTTATGCTATGATAAAATAATTAATGTTTTTATGATCTTGTGGAATACTTATATATGGTTTTCTTTACATAATATGAGGGATTGAGATTATATATACTTATAATACATTGGGTAAAGATATATGTCTTAGGAGATAACATAATCTATAGCAGGGAGTGAAGATGGACCAATAAGGGACTTTGTCTACTATTAGAGTCCTAGTAATGATCATTGACTATGGTGATGATGAGAATGGGGAGTGAACCCAATCCACTATGGGACTCTATCCACAATGATAGTATTGGATGTGATCCTTGACTTAGGAAATAATTTTCTATGCTTACCTATATTACACAAACATGTATCTTATGTTTTTAGTATTCCCTCGTGGAACCTGATTGAGTAATAAATATTTTATACTCTTGTGAATCATGTATTTACCTATGATAAACTTTATTACATGACATGCTATTTATTCCATTTTGTGTATGTTTTTTATGTTATGGTCATGTTATCATACCCTTATTCTTATCTTAAACTCACTTATCATCATTGATTTATATTCCTCATGTATACTGTAACAATTCATCTGATCTCACTCCTTATTATGTTTTCTTTCACACAATTTATGAATAACTTTGTTGAATAGATTATTTTTAAAAATAGTAATTTGTAAGAAGAAATTTACAATAGATGGTGAAGGTATTCCCAGAAATAATATGATTATGTATTAATTTCTCAAAGACACAAATTGTTTATTTTTTGTGGAATATATTATTCAATGGTATATTAAATATTACTCTATAATGATTTTTTATTTATAAACGATATTATTGGGATACCTCAGTTGTTATCATATTATGGTTTAGGTATTTTTAAATATTATATTATGAGGAAAATGAGCAAAGAACATAAGATAACCTATGATAAAAATAATGAAAGATAAGATGAACTGAAAGTTCCATTTGTTCATAAGAAGGTGTCATATTTTATGTTCAACTCCTCATGTATTAATCATTTTTTAATGATCACAAATCTTATTCAATCTAGTCAACTCTTATAAATTATATCCAATCATGTGTATCAATGTTTAATGTTTTCCCATGATTTAAGAAGAGCAATGAAAGGTCTCAATTGCTCTATATTCAGTTTACGTAGTTTATAATATCTTTTATATACTCTCAGAATAACTTCTTTGACATATACATAAGTATAATCCCTTCTATTATCATATTTATTTAAGTCTGAACGCAGTTACTTTGAAAAGTCGAAGACACCATGAGTCTGCCAATGGTTATGTATTTCTGACACCGTGAATCCAGACACCATGAATCCAGACACCCTGAACGAGACACCATGAATGAGAAACTATGAACAAGACACTGTGAAGCTAGACACCATGAAGCCAGACACAGTGAATCCAGACACCATGAATGAGACACCGTGAACAAGACACCATAATCCAGACACCGTGAAATGACACACTGTGACCGCGAGACACCGTGACTGCAATACACCGTGACCATGAGACATTGTTTCCATGACTCACTGTGAAAATATTTCTTAAACTATTTTTTTGTCTTTCAATTTAATCTGTAAAATTCATATTCAATGACTTTAATTCACTGAAATATTTAATGTTTCTTTGTAGACAAATCATCAGACAATACGAGGTACGAGGTGTAGAACACAAGAAACCTGTCAGCTTAAACACATGTGTTCCATGTAAAAAACGAAGTATGGCCAAGAATAAATGGGGGCGATAAAAAATGAAAAGAAAAGGCCGAGAGAAAAATAATGAAGAAAAATATGTCGAGGAAGTCTCAAAAGAAAGGGACACTGCATGCAACTGAACACTTCTGAAGATCACAAGAGGCATATTTAAAGCATAAATAACATCTTCGCTCTGTTGAAACTTATGAAGAACACAAGCTGAATTGTGACACTCTATTTTCCAGAAAACTTCCAAGAGAAGAACCCAATGATTCACTTAATTTAACTGAAATGAGTCCCAAGCTACATTAACATAACACAAGAGAATTCTGAACACATCTCCATATTATTTCTCTGTTTGGATCATTTTTATTACATTATGAGCAGTGTGGGTTCTTCTGTTTGTTTAGACACGCACTGACTCATAGGTTGAACTATAGGATACTTAAATCCTCACACCAAACTCTTTACACCTTTGTGTATCCTATGTAGAACTGTAGTAGAGGTACGAGGACCTTGACAGCGTATTTGCTGTTTTTGTTGATTTCCCACGTTGAACTGTGGTAGAGGTCTAAGGACCTGGATAGTTTGAGTACTGTTTTAATCACTGATCCAGGTTGTGAAACAATGTTTTATATAAAACTATTTGAGACAGCTATGTCTCAGCTTGTGACTAAACCTCTTGGATAAAACTGTTGTGATTCTTATTTTAGTTTAAACTATTATCAATATTCTGCTTCTAATTTCTTTAAAAATAAAATCTATTTTAAAGTAATTATAATAGTTGAATAGAAAGTGTATGTAATTATTGTGAACTAGTAAGTTATATTCAAAAGCTAAATTAATCTTCAGATTAAGTTAACTGAGAAATAATCAATCTTTGAGAAACTAATTGAACCCTTACAATCATTATAAATTCACTACAGTTTAACTTCTTTTATGAATTGGGGGTTTCAATATATATCTTTTAAATAGGTATTTTTATTAGGAACTCAATTCACCCCCCTCTTGAGGATCCACTCTAACCAAAATTTAGTATCAAAGGTGGTTAAATGTTTTTTAAAAAAGACTCTGTTTGTGAAAAGATTTCAACCGTTATTCTGGTTGTATCGTAAAGATCTCAAAATTTTTGTTTTTTATAAATTTTAATATCTTTATATATCCTTTTAAAACATAGTTATTGTGGATAAAAGATTAGAAGGTGTAGCTACCCATATTCCACCCTTCTTTAATGGATTCAGTAATTCCCAATGGAAAGGAAAAATGAAAATACATTTAGAAAGTATGGTATTTGAAATTTGTACTGCTATAGAGACTCAGTATAAGATTCCAGAAACTGTTATAACTAATTGTGATGAACCTATGAAAGATGATTATAATAATAATTTAAAGGAAATAAATTCCCTTTATTGTGCTTTAAGAGATGAAGACTTTATTTTGATATCTACTTGTAAGACTGATTATGAAATATGGGATACTTTGGTTGTTTCCCATGATGGAACAACCAATGTTAAGAAAATGAGGCTAAATACATACACTATTAAATATGGTAATTTTAAAATGAAATATGATGAATCTATTTCCGATATGTATCTCAGGTTTAATGAGATAATCAATATAATGTGCTCACTGGGAAAAGCTATTCCATAAAAAGAGAAAATCATAAGGATACTGAGATTTCTACAAGACATATGGAGAGGAACCTATATCTATGTATGATAATCATGTGACATTGGAAAGCTACTTGTGAAGGAGCTTATTGGTAAGTTGATGATGTATGAAGAAGAGCAGAAGGTCAACAATGACGAAGAAGATGAAACTAAGAAAAAGTCAGTGGAATTCAAGTATACTACCTCAAAGACCAAGTACAAGGAAAAAGTTCACATACCTGTCGAAAGCACAATAAGCGAAGGTCCAGATTCAGACAGTGATGAAGAGATGGAACATATAGCCAAGAGATTCAAAATATTCTATAGAAATAAGAAATTTTTCAGAAAATCCAATTATAAGGGTATGTATAACCAATAAGGTAATTGGAATAGAGATTGTAAGAAAATTGAAAACAATGATGAGATAGTCTATTATTAATGTAAAAGGAAAGGTCATGTCAAAGATCACTATCCAAAATTGAAATTTAATAAAAAAGATGACTATAAGAGTAATAAATACATGAAATATATGAAGGCAACATGGAGTGCTTCAAAAGAAAGCTCAAGTGGATCTGAGGCTTCTAATTCTGAGGAAAAGAATCATGCCAACATGTGTTTCATAACTAAAACATCTGAGGTACATGTTTCCCTTATGTTGAATGATTACTATTCTTGGAATGAAATTGATCCAAATAATGATGATAATATGTCTAAGGCTGAATTATTTGATTACATTAATATGTTAAAAGATAATTGTAATGAGCTGAAAGATAATTACAAATCATTGAAAAAACAATATTCCTTTACTAGTACTGTTAAATCTGATCTTAGTATAGAGAAGGAAAAGAATGCTCAACTATTATAGAGAAATACAGAACTCAAACTTCCTATGAGAAAATTCGAAAATACATAGAAACTTACACAAAAGGAAAGAACACTCTAACTCAAATGCTTGGAAAACAAGTTGTACCAATGTATACTACTGGTCTAGGATACCAACCTGGACAGAGATAGTTTTTTAAAAATAAATTTATTTCAAAATCCAGATAGTATAATTCAAGTTATTCTAGAAATTCTTATTCTTCATCTAGCTATTCAAAATCTTATATACCAAAAAAAGTTTATTTATCAACATCTTTTAAATCTTTTAATTATAGGAAACCCATTAGACAAATATGGGTGCCTAATGTTTTACTTGCTAACCTTTCTGGATCAAAGAAAATCTGGGTACCAAAATTATCTTCTATCTAAATCTTTTTTGAAGGAAACTTTCATGAAAAGTTCCTGTAGGAAGATATGGTACATGGATAGTGGATGTTCAAGACATATGATAAGCGAATACTAATTCTTTAAGAGATTAATCAATGTTGATGGAGGATATGTCACCTTTGGGGATAACTCCAATGGAAAAATCATCTTCTTAGGCCAGATTGGTAACACTGATTCAATTTTAATTTCAAAAGAACAATTTTTTGATGGATTAAAATATACCCTCCTATGTATTTCTCAGCTGTGTGATGATGGTTTCAATGTAAAATATGAAAATGATTCATGTAATATTTTTAATTATAAAAATGTTTTGGTATTTACTGTATTATGAAATGAAAATGTTTATGTTGTAGATTTTAATTCTTTAGCTAAAAAATGTTACTTGTTTGAATTTTTTTTCATAAAGAATCATGGTTATGGAACAGAATAATAGGACACTGCAATGTGCACTCACTTAGAAAATTTGCAAGAAAAGCTTTAGTTAGAGACCTACCTAAACTTGAATTCCCAACTGATAAAGTTTGTAATCCCTTTCAAAAGGGAAGGCAACATAAAGTTTATTTTAAATCAAATAAAAAAGTTTCATCTTCTCAACCTCTTAACCTAGTTCACCTGGATTTGTTTGGACCATCCAATGTTTCTAGTTTAAATGGGAATCACTATGTCTGTGTTCTTGTTGATGCCTTTTCTAGATATACTTGGGTGTATTTTCTAGCTCGAAAAATTGATGCATACTCTTGCTCTATTAAATTCTACAAGTCTGTAGAAAACCTAAGTGGACATAAGATCAAGACCTTGAGAAGTGATCATGGCCGTGAGTTTGAAAATCATGATTTTGAATCTTATTTCCCACACAATGGCTATATTCACAACTTCTCTCCTCCCAGAACACCTCAACAGAATGGTGTGGTCGAAAGAAAAAATATGACACTTCAAGAGATTGGAAGAAAATTCTTAATGAGTATGACATACCTATTAACTTTTGGGCTAAATTTATTAATACAGCTTGTTACATTATCAATAGAGTCTTGATTAGACTTATTCTTAAAATGTCCCCTTATAATCTTTGGAACTATAGGAATCCTAAGGTTAATTACTTCAGAGTTTTTGGTTGCGATTTTTTTATCCTTAATATTAATGATAATCTTGAAAACATCCCTCCCAAAAGTGATGAAATAATTTTCCTAGGTTACTCAATCTCGAGTAAAGACTATAGAGTATTAAATAAGAGAACCAATTATGTGGAAGAATCTCTACACATAAAATTTGATGAAACTGATCCACATGAACCGAAGACCCTTCTTGAAAGTTTTGAAGAAGATATATCAATTCTAAATCTTAATGACAAGAATAGTGAACCTATTGTTAGGACAACTAGTTCTGGAAATTCTCCATAATATATTTTTGTAGAACCCAAACCTGTAAATGAAACAGAAATTTCTATATCTACCTTCTCTAGACCAGCTTGGACCCTTAAAATAATCCTTTATATGTTGTAGTATGAGATTTAGATAGATGGAGACAAACTAGAACTTATCTAAGTAACCAGGTTGAACATCAAGATTTTATTTCATAGCTTGAACCTCAAAATATCAATGATGTAATCAATGAATAATTTTGGGTGATGTCTATGTAAGAATAATTGAATCAATTTGAAAGGAACAAAGTTTTGAAACTTGGTGAAAAACCTAAAGACACATTGACCATATGCACTAAATGGGTTTTTAGGAATAAAGTTGATGAAGCTGGTAACATAGATAGAAAGAAGGCCAGACTTGTTGCACTAGGATGTAGTCAAGAATAAGGAATTGACTATGAGGTGACCTTTTCACCAGTAGCCAGACTTAAAGCCAACAGAATCCTTCTTGCCTATGCAGCACATTTGAATTTCAAACTATATCAAATGGATGTTAAGAGTGAATTCTTAAATGTTTATATATATGGGGGTGTTTTTTTGAACAACCCCATGGATTTAAAAACCCCAATTTTCCAAATCATATTTTCAAACTATAAAAAGCCTTATATGGTTTGAAGCATTCTCCACGAGTTTGGTATGAGAGATTGAGTATTTTTATTATTTCCAAAGGTTTTTCAAAAGGAATAGTTGATCCTACCCTTTTTATAAAACCAATTTCTAATGATGTTTAAGTAGTTTAAATCTATGTAGATGACATTATTTTTAGATCTTCCAATAATTATTTTTGTGTTTATTTTTCTAAGATGATGCAAAAATAATTTGAAAAGAGCTTAATGGGAGAGCTCAAATATTTTCTTGGATTTCATGTTTTCCAAAATAAAAATGGTATTATTTTAAATCATAGTAAATATACGAAGGAAATTCTAAAATGTACTGGATTCGATAGCACTAAAACTAGTGACACTCCCATGAGTACCACTTGTAAGTTGGATCTTGATGAAGATGGAAACTCTGTTGAAAAAACCACTTATAGATGAATGATTGGATGTTTACTCATTTTAACTGATAGTCATCTTGAAATTATGTTTAGTATGTGTATTTGTGATGCTTTTCAAGAAAACCCTAATGAATCTCATTTAAATGATGTAATAAGAATTTTCAAATACCACAAACATACACCCAATTTAGGATAGTTTTATCCTAAAGGAAAATCATTTGAATTAGTTTTTTATTATGATGCTGACTTTGGTTGCTGTAATTTAGAAAGAAAAAGAACCTCTAGAACATGTCACCTTTTATGCAAGTCACTAGTATCATGGTGTAGTAAGAAGACAGGTTCTGATGAATCATCTACTGCAGAAGATGAATACATAGCTACTGGCAGTTTTTGTGCACAAATTTTGTGGATGAAACACAAATTACTAGATTATATATATCAATTAAGACATGTAACTATAAATTGTGAGAACACAAGTGCTATTAACATCTCAAAAAATCTTGTTCCACGTTCTAGGAAAAAGAACATACATATACGACATCACTTTTTGAGAGATCATTATCAAATAGCCGATATCACTTTAGAATTCATTGGTACTGAATATCAACTGGATAATATATTCACTAAATCATTAAATTCTTAGAGAATAGACTACATCATACCAGAACTAGGAATGATAAATCTCAAATAGATACCTTACTTGTTACTATTTCAGGTCTTACTGTTCAATATCTTACCGTGTCATACTTTACTGTTTCATGAATATGGTTTCTTAGTTACTGTCTCTCAAGTTTACTGTGTCACTGTAATGTCTAATGTTTATGGTCTCATTGTTAGTATTGTGTACATACTTTCTGACGTTTTCTGTCTCACCATAACACACACTGACAAGTTCACTCACGATCTCACCGTGAAGCTCATTTACTGTCTCACCATAATGACCAGACACGGTCCAACCATAAAAATTCCTTATGTTTTTCTTTAAACCTGTGTTGTGGTAATTATCGTTTTCACATTTTTATTTTCCCACATTATTATTCATGCGACATTTGGTATTCCTAAATGATAAAACAAAGGAAGTATCACTTGATTATTCACTCGACGATTCTTCTACCTACTCTTTTCAAACCCATATTCATCCCTGCAACCCTTTTCTCTCCCGAACCTTCAGTGAATTCCAAGAATGAAAAGTCTGTCATCATCGACACAAGATAAGTGCAGCTTGAAGAAGAAAGAGAGTGCACCTAAACTGAAACATGAAGTACCATTAAATATGAATCTGGTAAATCGTGTTGTTGTTACTGAGAAAGAGATTTTCCCCAAATGGCTTCAGTATAGAAAGTCTTTGGTATTGAAAGTGTTAGAATAGCAAGGCTGGTTATAATGGATTGGTAAGGAGAATAGACCCATATATACTTGGTTAGTGGCTCAGTTTTACCAGTACATACAGTTCTCATTTGATTATGGTGAGAGTTATATTGTAAGAAGCTGGGTCAATGGCCTGATATGTTCATTCTCTTCAAGGTTATGGGTTACATGCCTTAGGATACCACATGAAAACATCGAAGAGGATTATCATAAAGGGACTCTGCCTTCAACTAATTTCTTTTATTTAGAAGATTCCTTGAAAACCTTAACTCGAAATGGCACCCAAAGGAGGGCCATTGCAGCTGAATTAGATGGATAATCAAGACTTATGTTCATGTTTATACAGAATTTGGTTATTCCAAGAAAATGTGATTTTTCTGTTTTTAAAATATGAAGATTTTTTTTGATTCACCTTATGAAACATTTCTATAAGATCAACCTGTGCATGTATATCATAATCCACTTGTGTGAGTTGATCAAAGTCACATCCTAATCAACCTCTCTATTCTACTCTTAGCTAATCTCAACCATGCTTCTTTCAAAGGGTATGGTTGGACAAAATGAGGAAGTGATTAAGGACTGTGATTACTGTCTCTCAAATTCCTTTATAAAAAAAATGATGATAAATTGGATTCCTAGGAAGAATGGAATGGGTGGAAGAAAATGATATAATTTATGAGAAATTCAATCATGTGGGTTATCCTTCAAGACCGAAAGACATTTCTGATTCTGGTTTGGAAACAGATGATATTATTGAGTATCCTAAAGAAGAGGAATAAGAGGTTGTAGTTCCATCTAGGGAAGCTGTTACTGTTGAAGAAGACAAGACAACTGCTCCTCCTGAAGTTCTTGAAGAAGAAGTACTTGCTCCTAAAAAATCTATTAATTTGGAAATTCATCCCGAGGGTAAAACATAATCAGTTTCCGAAGAACCTGAAAAGCATGCCATGGAAGAGCTTCTAGTAGAATGGCCCATAATAAAATAGCTACCTATTTTGTAAGAGGTTAATCTTGAGGAACTCCCTGTGGAACTATCTATTCCTGAAATCATCCCTTCAGCTGAATAAAGAATGGAGCTAGCCTTTCAGCTGGCTAGATAAGAAATGAGTGAGGAACTTAGAGCTGAGTCTATAGAATTATACCAAGATCCTAAGACTCTCATTCCTGAGAAGGAGGAGCCTATTGAGTGGGAAAAAACCCCAAATCTTGAGTCTATTGAAGCCTCACATTTGACTGTGTCCAGACTAGTAGACACTCTGTATACATTTCCTAGTTTCTATGATTTGAATGATTCTCAGCAAGTTACAGCAACTAGACATTATATTTCCTCCTTATTTTAGTTGAAATTAGTCTCCAATTTTTCACCTATGAAGGAACCTAAGCCTGTATCAGTCTCTACACTTGAGCCCTTGTCTGAACAACCATCCTTTTTTAATAAGGATTATTTGATAGAAATTGATGCTACTCTCTTATTCGAAGTTGAGAAACACATGAATACCCAACCTCATCCAATGAAAAATTGAAGTGAGATAGATTCCTCACTATTATTGGAGAAAAGTATTTGTAAAATACAACCTAAGATGCTCCATTAGATTCATGAAGTAAGAGTTGAAAATAAGCTTCTTATTAATGAAGTGAAGACCCTAAGAAGTTTGGTTGAAGACATGCCAAGGGAGTTATATTCGAGATCTGAATTTGTTGCTTCTACTATATAACCTACTTCTCCTCAAATCCCACATGTTGGTTTGTCTTAGATTCAACATTATCTATAATCCTTAGATGAAAATAAATCTTAAAGGAACTAACATATTGTCAAGGAAATGAAAGAGCTTGTTTCCAATCTTAATAAACTCATGGATGAGTATATAGGGTTTCTTCAAAAGGTGTTGAATCAACTAAAATAATTAACCATAGTTGTCAAAGAATCTGTTCAATCCTATAAACCATCCTAGGAAAAGGATCTGTTCAGAACTGTTGTCAAATAAGAGCTTCAGAATTTACATAGTGGCTTCAATATGTCTTTTTTCTCTGAAGTGTTCAAGAACAGTGATACAGGTCTTTACCTAGTGAAAATCCACTCCAAAATTGCTAATGATGATTTGTAGGAGATTTGAAAGAAAGTGGATTTCTACATAAACATAATATTCTCCAAGTCCGACATAAAAAACTATTTCAAGTACCTTGTAAAATATCTGCGGATTCCTCCTGTGACTCAAGCTTTCAAGAACCAAGTCCAGAAGCTCACAGAGTTTACTCGATTGTTGGACAAGTTTATGGAGAACAAGGATAATTTTGAAAAAGCCATGCAGTATGGTGGATTGATCATTAAATATTTCATCAAATACTTGAGACCATATCTTCTAGTCCAGATTACAGCCACTATTGATCCAGCGGTTTCACCCCTCAGACCTAGGCTCCCTACCTTCTCTTCTGCCCTAGCCTCAACCACCATGTCTGCCGGAAAAGCACTCAGTCAGATCAAGCACATGATTCTTGATCAGCAACTGCCAAGATCCTCTACAGCTCCTACAATATATCCCTTAGTCATTGAAGGCCTTCCATTACCCTCATTATCAACCACCTCCTTGCCTTATTCTACCCCAACCATTTCCCCTCTGACTTCCTCTTCTACTACTTCTAAAGTCAAAGAGAATGCCAGCTAGTGAAGAAGAAGAATGATTAATCTTTGTGCTGATAGGGATTCTTTTAATTTTTTATTACTCTTGTGTTTTTTACTGATCCTTGATTACTATTAATGGAATGTTTCTTTTTTTACTTCTCTTATTTTTTGTATTTGATTATCCCAAAAGGGGAGATGTTTCTATATTTTATCCATTTATCACTATAGTTGAATCCAATATACACTCTACCTATATATGATTTGTGATCATCCAAAAGGGGTTTATTTTTTGACTCCCCTTGTATTAATCATGTTTTAATGATCAAAAAATTTATTTATCCTAGTTAACTCCAATAAATTATATCCAATCACATGCATCTATGTTTAAAGTTTTATCTCGATTTAAGAAGAGCCATGCAAGATCTCAATTTCTCTATATTCAGTTTACTTACTTTATAGTATGATTGATCTACTCTCTAAATACCTTCTTTGACAAATATATAAGTCTAATACTTTATATTATCATCTTTATTTATGTTGAAACACAGTTACTTTGAAAATTCTAAGACACCGTGAGTTTGCCACTAGCTATGTGTTTCTGACACCATGAAGCCAGACACCGTGAAGCCAGACATTGTGAAGCCATAGACCATGAACGAGACACCATGAATGAGACACCATGAACGCGACACCATGAACGAGACACCATGAATCTTGAGACCGTGAATCCCAAAACTGTGAAACCATGCACTTTGAACGAGACACCATGAACAAGACATCGTAAACCAGACAACATTAAACGAGACACCGTGACCGCGAGACACCGTGACCGCAAGACATCATGACCATGAGACACTATTTCCATGACTCACTGTGACACCCATTCTTAAAACATTTTTTCATCTTTCAATTTAATCTCTAATGGTCATATTCGATGATTTTAATGCACTGATGTAATTAGTGTTACTTTGTAGACATATCATCAGATAGTACGAGGTACGAGGTGTAGAACACATGCCACATGTCGTCTCAAACACATGCATTCCAAGTTAAAAGCAATGTGTGGAAAAGTAT
Source organism: Viscum album (assembly GCA_963277665.1). Classification (NCBI taxonomy): domain Eukaryota; kingdom Viridiplantae; phylum Streptophyta; class Magnoliopsida; order Santalales; family Viscaceae; genus Viscum; species Viscum album. Next base: position 106,337,240 of record OY728149.1, on the reverse strand, counting down.
CATTCGGGGCGATACAAAAATGAAAAGAAAATGTTGGGAGAAAAATAATGAAGAAAAACTCTTTGAGGAAGTCTCGAAGGAAAGGGACAATGAATGCAACTCAAAACTACTGAAAATCACATGAAGCATATTTAATGCTTAAAGAATATCTCTACTCTATCGAACCTTATGAAGAACAAAAGCTGAATCGCGACACTCTTTTTTCCAGACAACTTCTAGAGAAGAAATCAAAGATTCATCTGCTTTAATCCAATGGAGTCCAGAGCTACATTAACATCACACAAGATCATTATAACCTCATCTTTATATTATTGCTCTGATGTGATCATTTTTATTACATTATGAGCAGTGTGTGTGATTCTATTTGTTTAGACACACACTGACTCCTAGTCTAAACTGGAGGATACTGAAATCCTCACCCCAAACTCTTTACACCTTTGTGTATCCTACGTAGAACTGCAGTAGAGGTCCGAGGACCTAGATAGCCGGTGTGTTTTTGTTGTTGCTTTCCCATGTAGAACTGTAGTAGAGATCTGGTGACCTGGACAGTCTGAGTACTGTTGTAAACCCCAATCCAGGGTGTGGATCAAAGTTTTATATAAAAATTTTTGAGAGGACTAAGTCACAGCTTGAGACTGAACCTCTTGGTTAAAACTGATGTGATTCTTATTTTAGTTTAAACTATTTTCAATATTCCGCTACTAATTTCATTATAATTCAAATCTGTTTTAATGTAACTCTGATAGTTGAACGAGAAAGTGTTTGTAATTATTGTGAACCAATAAGATAGATTCAAAAGCTAACTTAATCCTCAGATTATGTAAATTGAGAAATAATAAATCTTTGAGAAACTATTAGAACCCTTACAATCATTATAAATTTACTACAGTTCAACTTGTTTTATGAATTATGGGATTTCAATATAAATCTTTTAACAAGAAATGTTTAATAGGAACTCAATTCACCCCCCTCTTGAGTATCCACTCCAACTAACATTTTAGAAGATCAATGGAATGATTTTTATGATTATATGATTGGAAACCTAGGATAATAATTTTTTTCTCACATAAACATTTTTTGGTTTTTGTGAGGGATTAATGATAGAATAATTATGTTGAGGAAATCACAGTAATACTAAAATATTGATGTATGATAATTTAGCTTAGCCATATGAATTCCATTATATTATTAAACCATTCTAGGATTGTTAAATCATATTGTCAATAATTTTATGTTGAATTATTTTGGAAAACTCTTAATGTTTTGATGATCATATCTCAAGTATGTACTACCTCTATGACAGAATTTTGTGGGAATGTGCTTCCTATAAACCTTTTTATTCTCCCCCAAGATTAAATTTATTTAAAGATTTTTTCGTATTGGATCTATTTATATAGAACACATATCAATTATCAAGGAAGGTAAGTCACATTTGATATTCCAAATTAATATATTTCATCTGTTGGTGTGAGGATGAACATGAACATCCAATGGAAATTACTTCCATTATATGTTTCTTACAACTTATTCACGAAGGATACTTATCTCAAATGGTTGGTGAGAAACTCAAAATTTAATATGTTCCAATTTATTATGAAAATTTTGATGTATTTCTATAAGAATTTACCAGTATTCCATGAAATAATGGAGTTGATTTTTCAATATAGCTCATACCAAGTGACGTTCCTATTTAAATGAATCCATATAGAATGAACCTAATTAAGATATATAAATAATAGAAGGAACACAATCAGATTATCGAAAAGAAATTAATATACCCATGTGAATATCCAAGGTTTGAATCTAATCTTTTTATTAAAAATATATACAGTAAAATTCATATTTTCCTTGATTATCAAGAACATAGAATGATAACTATCAAGAAAAAATACCACCTGCCTCGTATTGAGGACTCGTTCGATCAACCATATGGATCCTAGTAGTTTTCAATGATTGAACTTTATTCTTAATATCATCAAATGAGGTTTAGGAAGGGGTATTTAAATAATACTACGTTTTTTATAAGGTATGGCCATTATGAATTTATAGTGATATCATTTGGACTTACTATTTATACTCTTATCTATATATATCTTAGGAATATAGTCTTTATATGATAACATGATCATTTTTTGGAAGTATTTATATATATTTAAATTATAAATTAAAAAAAGGGAAATCAAGAAGATCATTTAAGGATTGTTTAAAATACTATGATAAAGGATAAGTGGTATTCAGTAGTTAACAACTATGAGTTTTGGATACATAACGATTCATTCGTAGATCAAGTGATCACAAGACCTACACTAACCACTGTTATCGAGAATCATATTTTTCTGAGGATAGAATGATACTACTAGTGATTTGTGATCACTTTTTCACATCTATCAAATCCAATAACTAAGTTTATGTGGAAGAGATAAGTCTTTCTTCGGATATATAAATATGAAGAAAATTTCAATGTGCGGATAAGATGGTTGGTATATTGACCTGCGTATAAACTACCCTATAATGAACAAGGTTTTTTGATATACAGTGATTCATCAATGAATAGAATGACATGTGTTTATATGAATAATTACATGGTGGTATCATATACCTCATAAAAAATGTTTATTCATGAGATAAATTATCTAGCTTTTGATTTGGATTTGGTAGTGGTAATCATTTGAATTGAAAATATGAATTCATTATCTATATTCTAAAAATTTTAAAATGTATAATTATCATAAATTATTTAAGTTTATATTCACACAAAAATAGTTGAATAAACTAAATAAGATTATTACAGTTCATTATAGATTATGGATTCTCAATACATTACCACTTTGAGAAGGTAGACAAGGTGGTTAATGATCTAGGTCAGATAGACCATTCTAGTTTATCCATGATAAGGATTGAAAGAGAACCAATACTTTTTATTTTTCATAATATATACATTTAAATCATAATTAAAGGGGAAATATCATATCATTTCAAATGAATATGAAAACATACATAAATGTTAAGATTAAATAGTTATAGGAGGAAATGTGGACATGAAAATAGGTAAATATTTTTTCTCTAAATTTCATCCTTGACCATGATGGTATGATCATATTATAGAACTAGGTATGTGTCTAATAAATTATAGAATTAAATTAGGAGATATTTGACAAAGAACATAGCTCATTAGTATTTTTTCACCTTGGAAGCATGAAGACATATAGAGATCTCAATGAATATTTCATATAGCACAACATGAAGATAGATATTGAAGAGGATATATCTAGATTCCTAGTATGTCCCAAATTCATGGATACATGTCATAATTATAAGGGGATGTTACAATAATTACCCTTAATATCATAGAAATTTTAAAACAACCCTATATATTATATCATAGGACTCATTTATACATTTAGAGGTGGTGATTCCATTTTGGTTCTTTTCAATTCCCTTATAAAGTAAGAAAATTATATTAATATCAATTAAGATTTATCACTTGATCATATTTCTTAAATAAGCATTAATTAAGTGGTATGTATTCCTGGAGTACTGAATTCTATTTTATAAAATTTAGTTATGAGGATAACCTCGATGTTATGGAGAATTATTTACCACTCTTTGAATATGGGTTTGGTATTTAGCACTAAATTTTATCCCTAGATTGATATTCAGTATGAAAGGACCATGAAAAAACAAGAAGATAAATGATAACATGATCTATAGATTTCAATGTTTCTTGGGATCAACACCTTCCTCTTTTTTCATTTTCATATAATAATGTCTTTGAGACAGGAATTTAGATATCCCCTTAAGAATTCCTCTATTGCATGAAATAAAGAACTGTAATATATAGGGATGATATTGCATAATGGAATATATTGAATCCTATTCCAGTTCAGGAAGTGGTATAGAAATTAAAATTAATTCATAAGTATATTAGAGAAACTCAATATATAAAAAAAGTTTTTCCAACAATATGCATAATGATATAGAGTATAGAGTTTGTGATAATGTATTCATATAAATATCTTCCTGGAAGTGAGTTTTCACATTTTAAAAGAAGTTAAATCATTAGACCCATTGAGATTGTTGATCGTATTGTGATATTATCTTATCATTTGGTGATTCAACCAGACCTGTCACTTTTTTATGATGTGTTCAGTGTATCTCATTTGAGAAAACATTTCACTAATCCTTCACATGTACTGAACATATAGGTTCTACCACTAGAGAATTTTTATTATTATGAGGGGAAACTGGTGTAGATTCTTGATTAGAGATATAATGTTCTATGAAACAATACCACTCTTCTGGTAGAAGTTCTATTATGAAGCCATAAGTTTGGGGAAGCTACATGGGAACCTAAGAAAATGGTTAGCTAGAAGTATCCTCATGTTCATATATTATAGTACTAAAATTATAACTGGGAAAATATTATCAGGGGTAGAATACAACACCATAAAATTTTAAAATATATATTTCTCAGAAATTTCAAGTGTTTAATAGCTTTCATTACATTAAACACTTATCTTAGACAAACCATGGTATGCTATTAAAAAATTATTACTTTATATCAAAGTTATCTCATAACAGTTGGATTATATGGTATAAGTGAGACTAATTGAATTATAAAAAATAGGGATAATTGTTTTCATTAATTATATTTTTTTGACTAAATATTTAGAAATATGTACTCAAATTTTAATGATATGAATTAAATCTTATAAAACCACATATTTCAAGATTTATATTTTCTACATATTAGGTTTCTCTTTCTAAATAAAATATATTAATGACTCTTAATAAATGATGAAATATATTAACAAAATGAATAAAACTTTATACATTTATTATTAATTGGTTATAAATTATGGTATAATCATTTTATGGTAAAAATAGACAATTTTAATATTTTTTTAAATTTTTCTAAATGTACTTTATCTTTGTGAATAAAAACAATCACTATTTATGAATGATTTTTATGAAAATTGAAAAAAAATATCCAAGAAAATAAATTAAAATTATTCTAATATATGTTACTATCCAAGGAATGCGAATATACTCATTTTTATTCATAAAAACGATTTTCACTCAAAATTGTTTCTACACATTTTCTGAGAGGATATTTGAATTAATTCCAGCCAATTCTATGAAATTAATGTTTAATGATTGGAATCATTATAATTAATATCATTTAAAAAATTTCACTTAAATTTTTTATATAATGAATACATAACACTGTAAAAATCTTGTTACCATGGTTTGGGTTAACGTGGTTAAAAGAGGTGTTAACCTAAGTGATAAGAATAAAAAAACAATAAAAAAGATTAAATATTATTAATTGATTTTATTTCAAACATAACACTCCAATATTTTAAAATATGATAATTTGGTGAAACATTTATTGATTAATACATTTATTATATAGTAATGTTTTAAGTATTGACAAATTTTTACCCACCTCACATCTAAAGGAAACAAAATATTCTTAATTATGCACACCACTTTTGAAATATAGTTCATAAAATAACTACAAAAATTCCCTAAAAACATTCCTCTCTAAGTAATATAGGTGATAATATCAAAAAAATAACATTTTAGTGAATATTAATATTTAATAAATATGAAGATACCTGAAGAATAAGTAATTGCTTTTACCGATCTCTTTCCAGTTTCATTCTTCATTACACCCCTATAACTATTACATAACCATATTATCATGATAAAATTAGTATCTTTACTATACATAATTTTTTTATGTTATTGGTATAACCATTTTCTATCCCCTTTTTATCTAATGGAAAATAAAAACATCACTCAAGTGTATGTTAGGACTATAATCACTATGAATTGGTGTATTTTATTTTTCATCATTGACTCTCATGGATTCTTATATAGACGTATCGTCACAACCTGACCCAATGGGGCTCTTGTTGTGACTCCACAATCCCACCTCCAATATGCACGGGGATAGCGACTAGCGCTAAGTAGCCTATCACACACATGGGAGGCATTGGCCTAAGGTACCTATACACATGTACACACAAACACCTCCATGCAATAGTGTAGGGATTTATATAAAAAACTGAAAATAAAAGCATGCATACATCTAACCCACAACCAGAGTATAGAAAAGGTACAAAAGTTAATATACAGGGCTCACAAAAATTAAACTTCAAAAGCATCCAACCTACCCAGGATGAGGGGATCACAGTCAAAATTTCCTGCCGGTAAGCTCCTCCGCACAGCCCTGGTAAACACCCTGGTCAGTTTTCCTCACCAAGCTCTGCCTGCCCTGGGTCCTACTGGGACTCCGTTGAAAGGCATGTGTTCTACAAAAGACACAAACATATGCAAGAAATTCCCATGTAGGGGTGAGTATAAAAATACACAGTAGGCAACCCAAGAACCCCAAAAATAAAAGAGAGAAACTGAAAGGAAACAGTCAGCACATCCCAGCTAGAGGGAACCCAATCGAGAAAGAAACTCCTTCTCGAGACCATCTACAACTAAACATGACTAGTCAGCCAAGCTCATATGTATTCCCATACATACATCATGAACATCCGCTCAGGTATATGCTCATACATATACCATGAAAACCTAGATATACTCATTCAAACACCAATCCTCATGATGTATTTTCCCAACTCTTGTGACTGGTACATAACTTGGAGAACACACTCCATGATCTCTGTCATCCTTGATGAAACTCTTCAAAGATATACACTCCATCGGGTCTCACACCAACATCGCAGACGCCCATATAAGAGATCACGCTTTTCGGATATCATCACTGAGAACAACACACTGAGACAGCAGAAACCCCAAACTTCTCGGATAGGGGATCACTCCTAGTGTCCTCTAAAGGATACAAGAACCCACTCCGTTATCTCAAAGATCTCACAAATAGGGTAACACTACTAGAATCTACTGGGGGATACCAAAACCTGATCTGACATTTATACTTCACATCACTAAGATAAAGGATAATCTCACATGAGAAGATGGTCATAATGATGCAGGAAACCCGATCTGGGATAACTTGTGATGTATAATACCAAACTAACGATTCACCAACCCTACCAATAATGACACACTAATTAGGGGATCATGGAACCAGTGATTATGAAACCCTACTGAAACCATGTGTTGATTAAGGGATTGTATACCAGATGATACCACAACCCTACTATAAACCTATGTTGTGTAGGGGATCGTATAACAAAAAATACCACAACCCTACTATACATGACCCTCTATGTATGAGATCATACTCCCGATGATGCCTCAAACCCTTGGTGATTAACCTTCTAGATAGGGGATCCCCGCCTGTGGATAAGCGGTATAAGTGATACCAAGAACCCGATCCAGGGAAGTGAAGCCAGAGGATCCCACTTCCGCCCCACTAAAGGTATGCCACAACTCTATTAGGAAAACATCATATCGAGGGGATCAAAAACCTATACCAAGTTTGAAATGCCTCACAAACCTTCATAGGAATGAATCAAGGGAGTACACTCAACCAGTTGTGGTCCAATAATCACTAACCTGAGTGACCCACAACATCACCACAATGCACACCTTTTAGTCCTATACTAAGGCCACCACTGCAATCTATGTAGAAAAACATGTAGGATGGGCTATTTACTTACCCAAAATGGACTACTTGTGGAAAAGGTATTATTCGCCATAACTAGCCGAGGTGGGGCCCATAGCTTGATCCTGAATGTCATCAACTGAACCACACCATCATGATCCCCTCAATAAACGCATGATATCGACTATTCATTTGTCTGGAATAGACAGCAGACGAAAAAAGTGGTGTTTCTTCGTAAACATCGGAAACCATCCTCGTGGGGCCCACACCCTGATGTCCATACCAGCACATGGGAACTATATTGAAAAGTCTACCATATCATCAGGATCTCAATGCCAGTGACATCACATCAATCAGACACCCCGAGTAGAAGTTATGACGTGTCAAAATAATAAAATATTATTATTATTTTCAATGTTTCTTGGCCTCGGGACAAAAACCCAACTCATAAAATTCCCAAAGTGATTTCAAAAGGTCCATCTTAACGCAAGGAAGGTGACGCCGCTAATGGATCACAAATTGGAGTTTTGGTTTGCGAGTTTGCAAGGGTTTAAATTACCCTAGGAAAAAAATCTGGTCGGACCACCACTGGGTCGCCGGAAACCACTGTCGCTGCCTGACCGGACTGACACCGCCTGTTGGAATCCACCGCGCTATCACAGCTCCACCATCACCCTTTATGAAAACAGCTTTTTTCTGCTGCTAGAAACTGGGTTTTCCACCAGAAAACATTGGAGAGCCTCCAAAAGTACCCAGGTGCACCCAATTCAGATCTGAAACATGTTTCGAAAAGCTCAGGACCTAAACTACACAACCATTATAATAATTTAAATAAAAAAAATGCATAAACGAGATATGGGATTTTTAAACTCATAATACCTACCTTTTGTAAGATCGTCGGTGGTTTGTGTGCTTCACTGCTGCCACTACTCGATCATGGAGCGACCGCCGTCAAAATCAGAGCTCAATGACACATTGATTGCTTGACTTTCACGGTTTGTTGTGAAGATGGTGGGGATTCCATGGTTCCTCCTTGAGATGCACAATTTGAGATGTGGGGGGTGGATTTATTTGGTTTAATTAATTAATTAAATCACTATTTAACGTCCCCTACCAAAATGCATGTCATAGATAATATTAGGTCTCCCTAGGGTAAACGCGACATTCTGAATGCAACAGCGAGCTTAGAATTTCGATCGAAGACTCCTTTCATGAGTTATTTGAAACGATTCTCAAAAATAAACTTTTCTATTTATTTATGAAAATTCCCCATGTGGATATATCCACAACAGGCCCGTGCCCACACAGTTTACACCCTGCCTAGGGTAAACAGCACGCTCCGGACGAAACTGTGCCCTCAAATTTTTGATCTAAGATACCATTTAGGGGAAAATGCAACCCCACCATGTGGATAGTATAAAAATACTTAATATTTTTAAAAAATTAATTTTTGGAACATCGAGCCTCAGAATCGCATGCTGTCTTTGCGGCTAGCTTTGGAAATATTCGTAGGAATATTCTATAGTTTGACAGGGCCAAAACCCGAGTCCCTACATCCCCCCCACCATAGAACTTTTCATCCCTGAAAATCCATAAGCAAAAAGAAAGAAACTGAACTGTCAACTAGGTTTCCCATGCCAGTGAGTTTGCAAACACACACCTCAACCCAAACACATCAATTAGAGGGACTCTTCCACCACACCTTGGCACTATTTGCATTCACTTCCCTGAATCAACCACATAATTTTAATCGCATCACAAAAACATGTCTCGAATGGGGAAACATACCTCTTCCTCATGCATTCATAGCACGTCAGAAAACACTCACACATGGTCCTACCAACCCCCTAAAGAAACCTCGAGCAAGTAAGATAAAGGTAAGAGTACTGCTAAACATTGAATATCAAATCAACTACATAAGTAGAAAGGAAACAGAGCGTACCTCCATCCATAAACAGAGCCTCTGGGTCAACATACTCTATGGCCTACAGTTGTCCTCGCCCCCACCCTCCAACTCCCAGAGATCAGTGTGGACTACTTGGGGGGGTGTTGGTGGTGTATTCTGATACTTCTTACCACCTACAACCACTCAACTAGATTTTTCACCATGTTCTCTACCCTACGGGACTCCATACTCAAGACATTGTAGCTGCCAGGGTGACCTATCCACCAGATCCCTCTCAGCTGCATGGTGGGATGGACACTCCCTAGCAAGATGTCCCCGACCATCACAAGCATAACAACGCCTCTCCTGCAGCTGACAAAAATAGGGATGAGAGCCCTAAGCATCAGATCCTCCGTCCTAGGGTGGCCTCCTGAAAAGTTGAGCACGTCCAGACCCCTACACCAGTCATTGACTACCTGTTACCGAACCCGCTGCCAGGGACTCAACTCCCATATTCCCAACACTAACGGGCGGAATATACTTAGCCAGAAATCTCTCCACCACCAAGGCTCGCTCCAGCACTCAAACATTGGTGGGCAGGCACGGGGAAACCACACCTTCCCAGATGTCCCAGCGTAGCCCCTGCTCGAAGGTCTGATCCCTAAAGAATGGGTCTCGCACCATATCTTGAGAGTATTACGACAGGTCAGTAAACCTCATTGAGTACTCTGACACAATCATACCCTCCTACTAAAGCTGAAAAAGCTTCCGAATCTGCACCGACCTCAGTGTCACCGGTTAGAACTCATCCCTGAAGATCCGCTCAAACACTGCCAATGTGAGCATCTCCTCATCATGGTAAAATATCACCAGACTCCACCATCGCCCAACCAAACCATGTAGAAGGCTCTTCTCTAGGACCACCATCTGATCTGGTGGGGTTTTTACCAGACGTAAAACATGGGTGACTACATCGAGCCAGTCATCACCTTTCTGGGGGTCTTGTCACCCCTGTACCTTAGAGGTTTCTACCTTTGTAACTCGTGCTGCACACTTAGTATGTGTGCATCCTCATCCTGTATTCTCAGCACAACTAGTTGCTCAACAGGTGGTGGCTCATCTGGTGGAAAACCTGGAGGTCCAGCCTCCGAACCAACACCCTAGTCCACAAACTCTACATGAGGTAGATCATCACCACAATCTCGCTACGGAATCCACACTGGTTGTCTTCGTGGAGGCATCCTGAAATACAATCAAGACGCACCATGGTCAAATAGTATATCTCGGGAGCTGACTCAAGACGAACAAGGGAATCCCAAAACCCAGTCCTTTATGATGCATGTACCATTATGTCACTACTAATGGTTTCCTAATGTCCCGATTCGAAGGGATGTCTATAAAAGTCCTGGTGAATGGATATGTCGGTCCTCGCACAAACACTAGACTCTCTGGCCTGAAAGTCAAACACAAAACATCTTAACACTGTTGTGATTCCACAAATACCAAACTCATAGCTAGAACACCAACACATAGAGATCTCAATGGTGGAACCTCCTTTGATACCACTCTATTAGGACCTAACCCAACGGGGCTCGAGCCATGACTCCCCAAGCCCTCCTCCAATAGACTAGGGGGTGGAGACTAGCACCGAGTAGGCTATCACGCACATGGGAGGCATTAGCCAAAGGTACCTATAAACATGCACCCACAAACACCTCCATGAAATAGTAAAGTGATATATTTTAATACTTAAAATAAAAGCATTTAACATCTAACCCACAACCAGATTATTGAAAAAGTACAAAAGGGAAAATAAAGGGCCCACAAAAAGTAAACTACAAAAGCGTCCAACCTACTCAAATGTTGGGGATCCCTATCAAGAGTTCCCACCAATAAGGTCCTCATTCATTCTCTGGTAAACTCCATGTTCAGTCTCGCTCACAAAGATCCACATGCTCCCAGTCCTCCTGGGACTCCATCGAAATGTATCTGGTCTGCACAAGACACAAACATGTGTGGTAAATCATGTATAGGGGTAAGTATAAAAATACTAATTAGGCACCCCAAAACCCCCAAAAATAAATAGGATAAACTGAAAGGAAACAGTCACCTCATCCTAGCCAGAGGGAACCCAAACGAGAGAGAAACTCTATCTCAAGACCATTCTTGGTTAAAGAAGACTAGTCACCTCATCTCAGATCTATTCCCATACATACATAACGAACATCTGCTCAGGTATATACCCATAAAAATGCCACGAACATTTATATATAGTCATTCACGCACCAATCATCATGAGGTTTCATCCCATCTCCTACGACTGGTACAAAACATGGAGAACACGTTCCATGGGCTCTGTCATCATAGACGACACTTGTCTAAGAGATACACTACATTGGGTCTCACACCAACATCCCAGACGCCCATCTGAGAGATCACGCACGTTGGATATCATCCTTGAGAACATCACATTGAAATAGTGGAAACACCACACTTTTCTAATAGGGGATCACTCCTATGGTTCACCTAGGGATACAAGAACCCACTCTGGTATCTCGAAGATCACACAGATAGGGGATCACCACTAGGATACACTAAGGGATACCATAACCAGATCTGACGTTCTATAGTTCAAATCACTCAGATAGAGGATTGTCGCTTGTGGTAAGATGGTCAGGACGATGCTAGAAACCCCATCTGGTATAACTTGCGATGTAGATGATCGAACTGAAGATGCAACAACCCTACCAAAAACCACGTTCCTAGTAGGAGATCATATAACCAATGATTTCGCCAACCTACTGAAACTAAGCGCTGAGTAGGGGATCATATACCTGATGATACCACAACCATACAATAAACCACATGCTGAGTAGGGGATCATATAACCAATGATGCCACAACCCTACAACGCATGACCCACTGCATAGGGGCTCATACTCATGATAATGCCACAAAACCTACGAGATTAACCTACTTGATAGTGGATCATCTCCCATTGATAAACAGTAACAGTGATACCAAGAACCCGATCTAGGGAAGCGAAGCTAGAGGATCCCACTTCGGTCCCACTGTAGGAATGCCATAACTCTATCTGGAAAACATCCTATCGAGGGGATCACAGACCTATACTAAGGTTTTAATGTCACATGAACCCTCATAGGAAATAATCAAGGGATTACACTCATCCCCTACTAGTAAAAACATTTCTATCCCGAGAGACCTGCAACATCGCCACATTGTGCACCTCCTAGGCCTATACCGAGGCCATCACTACGATCTACGCGAAAAAACACATAGTATAGGCTATTTACTTGCCCAAAAAGGACAACTGGTGCAAAAGGAACTATTCACCATACCATGCCTGTGTGGGGAACACCGATCGATCCCATTACTTGTCAAGAGAACCACACAATCGTGATCCCCTAAAAAAATTGCAAGATATCAACTATTAGTTTTTCTGAAACAGACTCCTTATGAAAAATTCGTGATTCTCTGTAAATGCCCAAAAACAGCCTCATGGGTCCGACACCCTAATCTTTATCCTAGCACCCAGAAACTATCCTGAAACATCCACTATACCATTTGGGTCTCAAGCCACTGACTGCATGTCAATCGGACGCCCCAATCAGAAGTTACTGCAGTTCAAAGTTGAAAATAACAAAATATAATTATTATTTTCAACATTTCATCACGTTGGAAAAAAAACCAAATCATAAAATTCCCAAATTGAGTTCAAAAGGTTCGCCTCAATGTACAAAACGTGTCACTGCAAATGGCTCACAAATCAGAGTTACAGTTTGCGAGTTACGGGGGTTTAAAGAACCCCCGGAACAAAATCCGGTCGGACCACAACTGGGTCACCGGAAACCTCTACTCCTCCCTATAGGACTACTGCCACCTACTAGAATTCACTACCCCACCACTGCGCCCATGCCGCCCTCACCGGAAACTACTATTTCTGCCACTGGAAAACTTCTGGGAGCCACTAGTAGCACCCTGGTGCTCCAAATTCAGATCCAAAACACGATTTGGAAATCTCAGGACCCAAACTACACAAACCTTATAAATATTTGAAGAAAAAATGCATAAACATGATCTGGAATTTTAAAGTCAAATTGCCTACCGTTTGGTGGATCGCTGATGCTCTGCGTGCTCCATTGCTGCCACTCCTCAATCAAGGAGTGACCACTATCAAATTAGATATCAACATCACCTTGATTGCTTGATTTAGCCGGTTCATTGAGAATTGGAGGGGGTATCCACAGTTCCTCCTTGATGCACCCAATGTGAGAGGTGGGGGTGGATTGATTGGGATTAATTAATTATCTAATTGGTTAATTAAACCACCATTTAACACCCCCGACCAAAATGACCAGTGCATAGAAGATTAGGTCCCATGTATGGTAAACGTGGTGTTCTAAATGCAATGGTGAGCTTAGAATTTCGGTCTGAGACTCCTTTCAAAAGATAGTTGAGCTGACACTCATAAATAAACTCTCTTATTTATTTACGAAAACACCCCTGGTGGCTTTTTCCTCAGTAGGACCGCGCCTATAAAGTTTACACCCTGCCTATAGTAAACGACACGCTCCAGACGCAACCGTGCCCTCAGATTTTTGATTCGAGATATCGTTTAGGATAAAATGAAACCCTACTATGTGCATAGTATAAAAATAATTAAATTTTTTATAAAATTAATTTTGGGCACATTGGGCCACGGAATCGTAGGTCGTCTTCGCGCCTAGCTCTGAAAATATGCTTAAGAATCTTTCAAATTCTGACAGAGCCAAAACATGAGTTGATACATCCTCCACACCTTAGAACCTTTCATCCCTGAAAATCCATTGGCACTCAGAAAGCAACTGAACTCACAATTAGGTCTCCCATGACATTGATTTTCCAAACACACTCCCCTTCCTGAACACATCAGTTAGAGGTAGTCGTCCACCACACTTGTACACTATCCTCTTTGAGTGGCACGGACTCACCCACATGATTTTAATCACATCACAAAAATTCATATTGGTGTTAGAACAATCCCACATCCTCATTCATTCATCGCACGTCGAACAACACCCACACAGGGTCTTACCAACGCCCTGAACAAACCTCAAGCAAGCAATCGAAAGGAAAGAGTACTGCTAAACAGTGTCTATCAATACTACTATAGAAGTAGAAAAGACATAGAGTGTACCTCCATCCACCCGTGGAGCCTCTGGATCAAAAACCAATAAGGCCTGGAGGTTTCCTTACCTTTACCTATGGCTACTAAAGCTCGGAATGTACCACATGGGGGTGTTGTTGGTGGAATCGGATACCTCATACCACCTACCACTGCTGCACCATCTCAGTCACCACATTTTCCGCCCTTCGGGACTCCAAAATCATGATGTTTTTGCTGCCAAGGATGTCTGTCAAACAGCTCCCTATCAGCTATAAGACAGGATAGAATATCCCTATAAAGATGTCTCCAATAATCTCAAGTGTAACACAGTATCTCATGTGGCTGACCAAAACTGGACTAAGTGCACTAAGAGCCCTGAGCCTCAGATCCTACTTCCTAGGGTCGCCTCTTGAATATTCATGCATGTCCGGACCCCTGCGCCTTCTGTCGGCTACCAGCTACCGAACCAAGTGTTGAGGAATGAGCTCCCATAGGCCCATAACTAACGGTCTGAATATTCTTATCCAAAAATCTCTCCACCACTAAGGTTCACTCTAGTACGCCAACATAGGTGAGCAGCCACAAGGAAACCACACCTGCTCGGATGTCCCAATGTTGCCCCTCCTCAAAGGTCTGAGCCCTAATGAACGTGCCTTATAACATATCTAGGGAGTATCATGATAGGTTTGTAAACCTCACTGAGTACTCCGACATAGTAATTCCCTCCTGAAAAATCTACAGAAGCTCCTGGATCCATACTAACCTCAACGTCACTAGATACAAATCTTCCCTGAAGAGCCGCTCAAACTCTGCCAATGTGAGCATCTCCTCATCATGGGACTGTGTCACTAGACTCCACCATTTCCCAAATGAACCTTGTCGAAGGATCATTACTAGAACTACCATCTGATCGGGTGGTGTCCTTACTAAGCAGAAAACTCGAGTGACTGCTTCGAGCCAGTCATCATCTTCCTAGGAGTCTTGATCACCCCGGAACCTCATAGGTTGCTGCCTCTAGAACTTGTGCAATGAACTCATCCTGTGGGCATCCTCAACATGCACTACTAGCACAACTACCTTCTCGACATGTGGTGGCTGAATTGGCAGACCACCTGGAGGTCTAGCCTTAGAACCTGCACCCTAGTAGGTATCCTCTACATGGGGTAGATCATCACCGCAATCTCGTTCCAAAACCCATGCTGGTTGTCATTGTCGAGGAATCCTGAAATGCAATCAAGACACACCATGGTCAAAGAGTATATCTGGGGAGATGACTCAATATTATCAAGGGAAACCCAAAAACCCAGTCCTATATTATGCATGTACAATTATTTCACTATCAGTAGTTTCCAAATGTCCCGAGTCGAATGGCATGTTATCAGAGTCCTGGTAAATGGATACATCCGTTGCGACACCAATAATGGAGTCCATGGATTGAAATTTGAACTCAAAACATCATAACATTGTTGTGATGAAACCCAAACAAATATCACAGCAAAAACACATACACTTATAGATCCAAAATGTATAACCTCCTTTAATACCTATTTGTCATGACCCAACCCAATGGGGCTTGAGAAACGACTACCCAAGCCCGCCTTCAATAGGACTGGGGATACAGGCTAGCATCAAGTAGGCTATTACACACATGGGAGGAATTAGCCGAAAGTACATGTACACACACACCCAGAAACACATCCATGAAACAATGCAACGATATATATAGAAACTGAAAATAAAAGGATGTATACATCTAAACCACATACATAGTACAACAAAAGGTATGATAGAGAAGATATAGGGACCGACAAAAGTATACTGAAAAGTCATCCAACCTAATCAGAAGGGGGGAACAATGTCAAAAGTACCCACTGGTAAGCTCCTTGGCACAACACTGGTAAACACCATGGTCATTCTCACTCACAAAGCTCTGTCTTCTCTGGGTCCTCCTGGGACTCTATAAAAAGGCTTGTGGTTGGCATAAGACACAAACATGTGCGGGAAAATCTTGTGCAGGGGTGAGTATAAAAATACTCAGCAGGCACCCCAAAAACCCTAAAAATAAAATGGAGCAACTGAAAGGCAACAGTCAGCTCATCCAAGCTAGAAGGAACCCAAACGAGTGAGAAACTCCATCTCAAGACCATCCTCGTCGAAACATGACTAGTCAACTCAGCTCATATGTATTTCCATACATACATCGTGAAAATATGATCAGGTATATTTCCATACATATAACATGAACAACCAAATATACTCATTCACACACAAATCCTCAAGAGGTTTCGTCCCATCTCTTGTGACTTGTAAATAACTAGGAGAACACACTCCACGAGCTCTATCATTATAGATGACAGTGGTCAAGAGATACACTTCATCGGGTCTCACTCCAATATCCCAGACACCCATCCGAGAGATCACACATGATGGATATCGTCACTAAGAACATCACACTGAAACAGCGGAAACACCAAACTTCTCAGATAGGGGATCACTTCAAGGGTCTTCTAGAGGATACAAGAACCCACTCTAGTATCATGAATATCTCACAGATAGGGAATCACCAACAAGATCCACAGGGGGATACCAGAACCCGATCTAACATTCTACAGTTCACATCACTCAAATAGAGGATCACCGCCCGTGTGAAGATGGTTATGACGTTACTGAAAACCACATAGGGTATAACTTGTAATGTAGGGGAACGAATCGATGATGGACCAACAAAACCAAAAACCACATGCTGAGTAGGGGATCACATAACCAATGATTCATCAACCCTATTTAAACCATGGGATATATAGGGGATCGTATAACAGATGATACCACAACCCTACTATAAACCACATGCCGAGTATGGGATCATATAACCAATGATTCCATGACCGTATTATTCATGGCCCACTATGTAGGGGATCATACTATCGATGACACTGCAAACCCTATGTGATTAACATACTAGATAGGGGTTCCCCACCCATAGATAAGCGGTAATAGCTATACCAAGAACCTGATCTAAGGAAGGGATGCTAGAGGATACCACTTCAGTTCCACTGGAGGGATGCCACAACTCTATCATGAAAACATCCTATCGAGGGGATAAAATACCTTTACTAATGATGTAATGCCACACGAACCCTCATTGGAATGAATCAAGGGAGTACACTCAACAACTTCTGGTCAAAACATCGCTAACCTGAGCGAATTGCAACATCTCCACACTACGCACCTCTTAGGCCTATACCAAGGCCACCACTACAATCTAGGTGGAAAAAACACAAGATAGGATATTTACTCACCTAAAATGAACAATAGGTGAAAAAGGTACTATTCGCCATAGCAAGAACGGGTAGGGCCCACAGCTCGATCTCGAAACTCATCAAGAAAACCACGCCATCGTGATCCCCTCAAAAAACGCATGAGATCGACTATTCTTTTGTCCGAAACGGACACTAGATGAAAAAGTAAGTATTCCCCAAAAACGCCCAAAACCATCCTCATGGAGACTACACCCTGATCTCCATCACAACACCTAGAATCTATCTTCAAATTTCTGTTCTACCATAGGGGTCTCAACGCCACTGGCGACACATCAATCAGACGCCCCGAGATGAGGTTAAGACTGGTCAGAGTAGAAAATAATAAAATATTATTATTATTTACAAAGTTTCATGGCCTCGTGCCAAAACCACAACTCATAAAATTACAAAAGTGAGTTAAAAAGTTCTATCTACATGCATGGAATGTGTTTCCACAAATTCCTTACAAATCGGATTTACAGTTTTCTTGTTATAGGGGGTTTAAAGAACCCTCAGAACAAATCTAGTCGGACCATCACTGGGTCGCCAGAAACAGCCGCTATAACCTACTGTAATCTTTCATGCCACCACTGCACCGCCACTACTGCCCTCGCTGGAATCTGCCATTTCCACCTCCAGTAACCGGGTTTTTTCTGGAAAACTTCTGGGAGCCAGCGGAAGCACCCTGGTGCTCCAAATTCTGATCTTAAACAAGTTTCATAGTGCTCGGGTCATGAACCTCATGACCCTTATGACAATTTGAAGTAAAAAATATCATAAACGGGATCCGGGATTCTAAAACTCAAACTTCCTACCTTTTGGTAGATCGTCGATGCTTTGCGTGTTATGCTACTGTCACTGCTCGATCTAGGAGCGACTAACATCAATATCAGAGCTCAAAGAAACCTTGATTGAGTGATTTGGCTGGTTCGTTGAGACGAGGATGGGGGGGCTTCCACAATCCCTCCTTGATGTGACCAATTTGAGAGGTGGGGTGGACTAATAAGGTTTAATTAATTAATTAATTAATTAATCCATCATTTAAGGCCCCTGACCAAAATTCCATGCGTAAAAAAGACTAGGTCACCCCTAGGGTAAACGCGGCATTCTGAATGCAAAGAGGAGCTCAGAATTTTGATCTGAGACTCCCTTCCGGGGTTATTTGACAAGACACTCATAAATATACTTTTCTATTTAATTACGAAAATCCCCTTTGTGGTTTTTTCCACAGCAGGCCCGTGCCCGCAATGTTTACACCCCGCCGAGGTTAAACAGCACGTTCCAGACGCAACCGTGCACTCATATTTCAAATCCGATATACCGTTTAGGAGAAAATGCAACCCTTCCATGTGCATAGAATAAAAATACTTAATATTTTTATATAAATAATTCTAAGCACAGTAGGCATTATAATCGCACGCCGCCTTCATGCCTAACTTTGGAAATATTCATTGGAGAATTCTAAAGTCTAAAAAAGCCAAAACCCGAGTCACTACATGTATGTAATGGATATATAATATTTTTAAAATATAATAATTAATATTTAAATAAAAATATTATCGTCCTTTTTCCTCCCTTCTATTGGAAAATGATATAGTCGCTCATTTTTATATATGGGCTGCCAGTTTCACGTAGCCAAGTAATTCATTTTTCATTTTATATTAACCTGGATGGTAATAATAAAAAATTTAATGACTTTATATATGATATTCATTATATTAATATGACTCTAAAAATATATATTATTATTTACCTTTCTTTCTTTACCTTCATTTGAAAATGAAAACATCACTCATGCATATGTATGAACTACTATCTCCATGAAGTGATTTAATTAATTTTTCATGACCAATTTATATAAATGGGTAGAAATGTTTATTTATTGAGTAAATATAATAATTATTACATGATTAAAATTATTTAGGTGGTTAAATAAATACATATATTAATGAAACAATACTATCGAACTAAACGTTTATGGGAAATGGAACTGTTAACATCCCAATATTGAATTTAATAGGGTAATATTAATGGTAATGATATATTTAATGTTAAATATGAATATCTTTGTGGAATATATTTATAATAATTATAAATTTATTTTTAATGAGCTTAAGAAAACATTTGAATTAATTCTAAACCTAAGGTAAGATATTATGTTAAAAGATTATTTCTTTTCAGGATTGTTTAAGTTAAATTTATATTGAGGGAAATTATATGATTATTTTCTTTTACACCCCATAGATTTTCTTCCAATCGGTAATATTTATCATCATTATGCATGTTCTTAAAAAAATTATTGATGTTTTTACCTATATATAAATATTTTAAAAAGATAATTTTCATTACATCAAAATTTCAATAAAAATTATTAATATATATACTTTTTAAAATATTCATATAAAATATTTTTTAATTTTAATTAATGTGTGAAACAATTATATATTTTAGAATATATTAAATCAATGGGTTTTCTGACTATTATTTTTTTCATTCATCATGGAGATTCCATTATAAGTTTTCCATGTTTAAAAAAGTCATATTTCTGTTTTTTTGGGGATATTAGTTTTTAATAGTTGCAAAAAAATGGATTTTTTATTTGGATTTTGAAAGTGTAATTTAAATTATTTTATAAATGATATTTTTCATCTATGTATGCATAATTTAAGAATTACAAGGGTTTATTGGGGATATATTCTTATGTAATTGTAACTCATACAGATTTAAAAGAGTAATATCATGTTTAATAGCATATATTACATGAAACACAGAGTATAGAATAAAATTTAAAACCCCATGACTTTATGATATATTTATTATTTAATAAATTCAATATCTTCGATAGGTTTTTTTGTATGAAACAAAATACTTAAATGAAATGTGGTACTCCATTAGAATACTATTATCTAAACATTATAATTAACCATAGTCGTTAAATTGGTGAGTATGAATAAGACTAGATAAATTATTAAATTATTTTCTATACATGTATAAAATATATCCAATATTTATATATTAATTATAAATAAAATAAAAACCATGTAATAGAAAAAGATTTTTTTTTGAAAATTTGTATTTTTTAAAAGAGGTTTAGTCGGGCTTTGTGTAAATAATTAATTATTACCACTTTAAAAAAATTTATTTAAAAATTAAACTTTCTTTTAAAGAAATACATGAATTTTTTTTCTTTGGGTAAATTTTTGATAATTTCATAAAAATATTATTTTTAAATGAATAGTAAAAAATTCTGATTTTTATTGAAAACTGCATTTTTTGATTATGTTATTTTTAATGAAAAAATACTTTTTAAATTGATTTTAATGTAAAATTATTTTAACTATACTATAATTTAAATAATATTGTTTATTTTAATAAATTTAATATTGAATTTTAATATAAAATCTTTTTAATCCATTAAACGTTTATCTTTGGAGAACCCATTTTTTGACATATCTACGAGTTTAGTTTTAAATTAAATTTGACCAAAATATTGAATTTTTAAAATTTTATTCTATATTCTTAATTAATATAATTTATATAATCTAATATGGTAAGTTTAATTTTTTACCTTAATGAATTGTGAAATAGTCAAAATTATTTACTTTGGTTAAGGTAAAAATGGGTTTATCGGGGTTTAAACTAAAAAATAAGGGTAAATAAGGATCCAAAACGATTTGAAAATTGTATTTTATGGTCATATTTTTACATTATTTCTTATTATTTTCAAAAATATTCAATGTTTTATACTTTCATCACAATAGAAACATGGTTGTAATTATTTCTTTTCAAACTTTTCAAGTCTTTCCTCTCCCCAACATATAAAAGGCCACCCTCTATCCTCTCATTTCCACACTTCAAAACATTATATATTTTATAAAATACTTTCCCAAATCCCATCCTTACTTCCTTGAACTCATCCTATAATCCTTTTGGGGTTATAAACCCCACCTTGGAAGGTGTTTTGTGCAAACCAAAAGATGTTTTTTGAAGATGGGGTGGCATCCTAAACTGAGCATTTTATATTACTTCTTGTTAAACCTCATTAAAATATTATTAAATAATTATTATATAATCAAATATATATTTTTCATAAAATAATTTGTTTTTATATTAATTTCATGACCTATAACCATATCCTCCTCCCTCAAATGGAAAACAAAATTGTTGATCATATGTACGATGGACTACAACCTCATGAAGCGACGTAATGTTATATCAATCATCGCTTCTCAAAGATGGATATAATGACGAATATAATGTTAATATTTTATATTTAATATATAATTATACTCCTAGATTTATAATATCATATATAACCTTTTTACATTCCATTATATATAGAATGTGATAATGTTGGTCGTGTGCACGGCGGACCACCACCTCGTAAAGAGATGTGATTTCTTTTCACTTACACTTGACATGGAAGGTAATGAGGATTAAGTTTTTGTTAATATATGATATTTGTTATATATTAATAATTATGGAAATTAAATTTATCATATAATTACATACCTTATCATCCATTGAATAAATGAAAATGTTGTTTGAGTGTACGAAAATCTATCGCCTTACAAAGTGATGTGATTCGTTTTTCACAAACACTTTACATGAAATTTAAAAATAAGATTAATTTAATGAATAGATTTGTTAAAAATTTCATGATATTTATTATATAAAATTATTATAAAATACATTTACTTACCCTTTCAATAGTTAATAAAATGATAACATCGATTATGCTTACGTACGACCTACCATACCACGAAGAAATGTGATTCATTATCAATGATAAAAATTAAATAATTATTATTACAATGTATCTATTGAAAACAAATTGTTTTTATAACATTAATATCACTATAAATATGATTTAAATATAACCTATATTCATGATCTAAAGCCTTCACAATGAAACCTGCAGGAGAAAACATGGTAATTAACAACCAAAACAATAATGATAATGAAATATTATTTTAGAAGGATTAATAAAATATTATAAAATGAACATATATGATATTATAAATAATAATATTACTATTTTATAAATTAATAATATCTTTAAAACCAGTATAGATGAGGTTATGTGTTTTCCCCAACCCGGAAACCACTAAACTGCTGCTTCTAGTTAGGTCATCAACTGACCTCAAGTGAACCTCTCCATATTCCAGAGGTTACTAACTAGCGGTGAGGGTCTATAGAGTCATTTTTGGAGACTATAACTACTTTAACAAATTAATTCAAACCATAGCACAATATAAATATAATAAACAATATGAACAACTAATAAACAATCATAACCAAACTTTTCTTAGACAGGGTACAAACCACAAATCTAATACAACCATACCATGTCGTGCTAATAGTGCAAACTTAAAAAAACAAAAATAAAACAAATGGAAAATCCCAAAGGGGTCTCGACAAAAGGTCCATAACCTCTTACATGAACATCTGAAGACCAACTTGACATCTTATTTTAGGGCCTCTACCCTTGCCTTGACCTGCAACTAAGAGATCTTCTCGGGTACCCAACGACGGCCCGAGTGGGGCGTGAGTACAAAATTACGTAGGTCACAACCAATGTTGTATAAAAAAATATTTGGTCTAATAGATAGTTCATGAAAGTAAAAAATAAATGGAAAATAAATTAAGAAAAACTCAGGTGCCATTAGATATCCAAGGTTCACTTAATTAACTCCTGGAATTTATCCCAATTACATTTCTTCTTCCATATTCATTTCTTAATCCATTTTTATCACATGTTCCATGGGTTAGGCATAATTATAATCTATACAAGGATCTAAGGTAACCAATCACAATTTATAGGGGGAATAAATCATGTCCCTATATCACTTGGGATACAAATATCACATCAACATATTATCCTCACCTCGAAGACTTAGTCTGAGTGGAATGAAACCATTAGTGGAATAGAGCCTTTGTCCCCTTTCTTAACCTATGAATTTTTAGAGTATTTTAAAGCACAGTCTAAATAGACCTATGGGCGTAGAGCCTCAAGTCAATACCCCTCTCTATAAAGCCATGTTCACATGCTTATTTATCAAATCACCACAACCATAGCATAACACAACACAACATAACCAATGCCTATGGAAATCTTAAATCACAAATCATAGAAAACAACATGGTAATTAACACTATTCCATAACCCATTAACACATTTATCAATTACAATTCATGGTCATTTAGCTAAATTCCCATTCTTGTACCTTAACCCTTTAAGTTTATTCACCCACCCCTATGACTTAGTCAATAGTCATCAATGTCCATACCTTATCCCATTTAGCCCATTTATCATTCAGGTACATTTCTTATGTATTAACTCATTCCATATTTATCAATTCCCATATGAAACATTGTACATGTTCTCAATTCACAATTTATTTCCAGTGTAATGTTCTCATAATTTCATATATACTAGCCCTATTTGTAAATTCAACATAAATCATATAACATTTGACCCGATCACATTTAACTTGATTAACCCATTACTAATTCATTCTAAAAAACCCCTTAGTCAATTATTCAAACTAGGAAAAACATGTACATTCCATATTCAATCCAACTAATCATACTAACATGTTCTACATGGGATTTATGTTATTATGCATCCATTCTACACATGTCCTTGTAAATTTCTAGGTTCTGACAGGCCAGTACACCCCATAGGCGGCACCAAATTGGTAAAATCATCATTGATGCGTTCCATGGGGATCATGACGGATATAACTATTATTTACATGATCATTCTACCATATCCTTCCAAATTCATCTAATTCACAATAAGAGTAAGGAAAGAATACATACTTATATGTGCAAATATATTTAAAAACTATAGGATATAACTTATAGACCACTTAGCCCAAATTCATTGTTGAATGCACTCCAAATCATGGACCAAGATCCATATTCAATTACCCCTTGAAGCATCATCCTAAATCTCACCGGAAAAGAAGCGTTTTTGGATTCATATGGAGATGGAAGAAAGATGAGAATCATAATCAAAAAGAGGAAACAAATAGGAGGTTAGACTTGCCTGATGCTTCGAACTACAACCAATTGCGCTCTAAATGGCCATGAATCGAAGGAAAACCACCCTTGGAATTCTTGGTTCATCCATGCTCGTCACATGGGTTGCATTGGAGAAATGGTGGATAAACCCGAGTTGGGGTTTAAAATCATTGGATTACAATTTTGTAAATTATCCATCTTTTCTGGGTCGCACGATTTACTATGAGGGTCTGAAAAACAATGCTTCATCCACTGTCTAAAAAACTACCCCATCACATGGTTTTCCTGGGATGTTTTCTTGGTTTTCTTAATTTTTCATTAACCATGTGTAAACCTCTATCCATAGCTACATAGTTACCTGGGATGCTCTGCATGGTTTTCACTAACAATGCACAAAGCATGAAATATTTTATATAAATCACTTTTCCACCTCTTTTAATGTCTCAATCCCCCTGAACACCGCCGATCTTTTACATGAACATGGAGAACAACTTATCTAACAAAAAAAGATGCCACAACAAAACTTAAACAAAAACATACCTTAAGAAAACTCGGGATCTTACAACCTCCACACCTATAACAGTTCATCCTCAAGCTGTTATTCCAAGATTCACTAACTTCCATAACTAAGGGACATTCTACTAGGTCTGCCTATCCATTCCCACATTCCACGTTTTTGGTTGCGGATCACAGGGCCACTAAATATGGATCAAGGTAACAGACTTGCCTTAAAAGTCTTCCTCGCCACAACCAAAACATGAACTGAAAACTCCTCAAGGATGCATCAACTTCAACAATTCCAACTATGAGAACTTCATAAGGGAAATTTATGAAAGAACACATAAATAACAAGACTTGGAGACATAACACACATCAACAAATCATCATAGTAGAACCAACCAGAACCCCATCGGTCTGATCCTCTTCACAACTCATGACCCAAATAACTTGGCATCATTTTCTTCTATCCTCCAAAATCTAACGATGACAAAACCTGATATCACCCGATGGAAAACACTTGATCCTTCCAACAATGTTTCTGGACGATCACACTCTACAAATATTAATCAAAATGAAACCCAAATCTCTTGGGTACTCAACCAAATAAACCCATGCCAATGCTCTCAATCTAGGTTAACTCACCTAAAAGGTGACCACTCAAGTCATTCCAACCCGAAACCCTAGTCGTATTGTAAGCCAACAATATTTATAGTATGGTTATCTCCACCATTTTTGGTTACATGGAACCTCCACATTGGATGAAAGACCACCATAACCCAACCCAACATCCCATCGCCAAACATTTTGTAACTCACAATGCCCAAGAATCCATAGGGCGTTACCCCACATTTGCATCCAACTGCACCATATAAACCATTTGGAATGACATTTCTACACCATCCCTTAAAGAACTAGATCAACATGATCTCACATAGGCACATATTCATTTCCCAAAGGCACATTCCAATACAAAATGAACCAAGAGTTGGGTCACTCCCACCTTACACTATCAATTTTATCATCTCAGGTCAGTTCTCACTCGACTGGATTTCCCTAAAGAACCCACTCTCCATTGATGGTACGCTACCCCCTTCCCACCATCCCATGCTACTTACTAACTAGAAGCCTATCATTATCATCCCACACACCCAAAATAGGTCGTTCCCTTAATTCAAGTATAATTCTATCGTCACAGAATTACTACCCTCTAGACAATCATCGGCTTCACCCTTGGCATGACACTACTTCAAATTTCTTTGTTTAGCTCAACTTCACGACATTTCAAAACCACAAAAGGGAAAATTATTCGAGTCTAACTCCAATATTCATTGGAGTTATAGTACCCCAAACTCTCTTTACATAACTTGTTGTCACATCCATCCACACCGTTCTACAGCCATAGAACATACATCACAAGATTCACATGGAACCACCCTATGATTGAATCCAAAACTTGGCTCATCAGTCACCACATACAAGTCTTATGTGGCCTCTCTTTGGGACCTAACGTGCACCTCAATAGTTTCTCATTGGTATCCCGGTGCCACTACATCAACTGATGTTCTCCTCTCCACATCTAGGGCTAATATATCACTCTCCACCTTAAGAGTGTCATTACCATTTCTCACCATGAGGGTTTCCAACTAATGCATATTATACTTGATCACAAACTAAACCCCAAACATAGACATTTCCATCAAAATTTCTCCAAAACAAGAAAAAAGAACGTCACCCAGTGCCCATTCTCAGCATCCGTGGATGGAACCCATGATGTTTTTCATCCTTCGTCCATCCCAAGGACCACACCCAAAACCATATAGGGTATGCATTCCATTATCATGCTCTACATATTCGGTTTCCATGTGTGTAAACTCCATGACTTCCTTCATCCAACCAAACACCATCATGTCTCTTGGTGTGATCCAGAGATTCTAAATGTACCTGGGATGATGTCAAGATGTTGGGCATGCTCTCCACTATCTGAGGTACACTAATAAGTTGTCAAAGGAGACCACAACCAACTTATATTTTTCTGATGTCGAACTATGGAACACTATGGCATGCAAAGGATTTCAGGCCTTCCTATGGAAGGGATCTCATAAACACTTAACCACCACCATTCAAGTATGATTTCCAACAAAGTCTAACCATCACTCCATGACCAAATCACCAAGTAGCTTTGAACGAACATTTCATGTGGCACTACTCCCACCACACATCTCAAGTTTTTCAGATGTGTCCCTGACAACTAAAAACGGAAACACAATGGTCTACCGCACTATTCAAACCAATAGTCTCTCACAAATCGACCTTAACTTTTGTATAGCTTATCGCCAACATACTTAAATAACCATGTATCTTTGATATCTATCTTTATCATCCCTGATGCGGCCTCTTCATCTCACCAACAAACCAAATCATTCATACAACATGTTCATCCACGTGCCCACCCTCACCATAGGTTTCACCATCGAGTGGAAATACATAACCATACTTCATCCACCCTTGTCTTTTCTACTTGAAAGCATCTTTAAGCCTTCATTAATATTCACCCAAATTGGAAATTCAGACATACATAAGACACAACACTTCAAAACAAACCATATATCCTATCAAATAACAATATATTTCCCTTGGAAAAAAATCGGGGAACTACTACACCATTTACTAAACTCAGTGGTACACGGTATGCATCGACACAAACTCTTAAGCATCTATCATTCTCACAATCAAATGTACCTAAATCATTGTGCTAACCATCCATGAGGTCACACTTGGTTTCATGAGAATATCAATGTGTAACCGCAACTCGAGTGGCACAACCTTCCATCAACCTTCCCACTTCGCCCTCAAGGCCAAACCTGCACCATGGGTCACTCTGAATCCCACTAAAAAAGTCCAAAACCTCCACATGTGTGACACACACCCAAATGCAGTAGAATCTCCGTACAACCTCTCTCATAGGTCACCTTGAAGGTTGAATGATACCAACTCTTTATACTAGAGTCATAACCAGAAAAACCCATTGGTCCTCTCTCTAAACCACGCTTATCGTGGAACGAACGAAGCAATACCCGTCAACGGAACTCTCACTCCAATTCCAATGCACACTATGCCTAGCACACCAAAGAACCATCTACTCTAGGTTTCACACCCAAGGTGTACAAATTCATTGGCACTATGTATAATTCATCCTCTCTGGTATTCAAGAAACAACTCGCAAGGCTCTACTCACAAGGTCACCAAGACCTATGCATCATCCTAAGGGTCCAACATTTACTCTGTATGGTCATGAAACATGATATTTCCCTCATTCACATTAATGAACAATGACTCGCAACCTAAAGGACCCAAACCTACCAAGGGTTCCCTAAACACACCACCTAAGCCATACCACATCCCAAAAGGCGACACAACCCAAATATGAAGTCTGAAACTAAGGAAATATCACTCCCCAACCCACACATACATGGGTTAAACTGACACGACATGGAAACCCATGATTGAACTCAATAATTATCACCTAAAACATATTGGTCACCCAATGTTTCTAAGAATGACCAATAGTATTTAACAATATATGGAAAAGATCTCACGCTATCAAACATAAATAAAACATTCTTTATACACAATCTGAACGGTAATCATTACACTTTGAACACTACCATATACCATACCTATCGTGGTTCATGGTCAACATGGGGTAACCAATTTACATAACCACAAGTATTTCTTCAACCCCTATTCCAACCAATTCTTCTTTTAAGACATGATGCATTACAAATAGGCACATTTCCCATTTCACAACTTGTTACAATCATAATATTAACTCATTTACACCTCCCACTAGAAAAAATTCATTAACACTTTTACTATCATTATGAACTCCTTTTACTTTTCGACACTGAATCAATATTTACAATTTATCACAACCCAAAATTTTAACCGGTCATAAAATTTCTTTATATATGAGATTCCTTAACAATTCATTTGTATTATTTTCATTAACCTAATTACATTATCATTATTGGGAATCATTTTTTTTTGTATTTATCAGGGAAGTAAAATTCATTCTACCCTCTATTCCCTACACACCCTTTTCGTGAGTGTTCTTATACTAATGCATGACACCTATATCCTCAGGTGCCAAAAATAATGCAGGAATGCACATCTCCATGTCATTCCGACAATGAGTGAAATTTCATAAACCAAACAAATCACACCACATGTGCATCACCCAACAGTGAAATATCCTTCAAATGTGACTACACACATCATGAACAATAATTCCCACCTGAGGTGACTTGGGTTTCCCCTTATATAGGGGTTAGAAACTCCCAAGCGAGAGATAATTACCATGTCTGGACACATCATAATCTCATGTATACCATTACCAAATAGTTAGAAAGAGAAAATAACTCCTACGATAGCAATATATAATGTCGTCGACCCAGAAGCTACTAAACCGGTGCTTCGAGCCAGGTTGTCACATGACCTCAAGCGCACCCGATCATACACCAGAGGATTCCAACTAGCAGCGAGGGTCTAATGAGTCATGTAGGGAGACTATACCCTCTTTACTAGAGTAATCCATAGCCAAACAAAATATAAATAGCGGAAAAAATAAGAATAAAGAATAATCCTACAAAACCAATCTTTTCTCAGACATGGTACAAACCACAAATCAAATACAACCATGCCATGCCATACTAGTAGTGAAAAGTAAAAAAACTCAAAATAAAAGAAAATGGCCAAATCCAAATTGGGTCCCGACTCTTTGTTTGGACCCTACTC
This sequence comes from Viscum album, assembly GCA_963277665.1. Classification (NCBI taxonomy): domain Eukaryota; kingdom Viridiplantae; phylum Streptophyta; class Magnoliopsida; order Santalales; family Viscaceae; genus Viscum; species Viscum album. The sequence continues at coordinate 106,306,977 of OY728149.1, read as the reverse complement.
TATGTACATCCTGATTCCAACTCAACATCTTAGTATAGGCCCACTACCCTTGTCCTGACCTACAACCAATAGATCTGCTCGGTTATCCAATAGTGGCCCAAGCAGGGTGTGAGTTCAAAACCCAGTAGGCCACCTCCAATGGTGTCTTCAAAATATCCAATCTAATAGATAGTGAATAAAAGTATAAAATAAAAGATAAATAAACTAATGACAACTACGGTACCATTATATACCCAAGGATCACATAAATAACTCCTAGCATTTTTTTCAAATTTCATTTCTTATACCATCTTCATTTATTAATCCATTTTGATCACATGTTCTATGGGTTAGGAATAATTATCATCTACGGAAGGGTGTAAAGAAATAAATCACAATGCATATGAGATATAAATCATGTCCCTATCTTACTAGGGATACACATATCACATCAACACATTATCCTCACCTCTAAGCCCCAGTCTGGGTGGAATTCAACCATTAAGGGAATAGAGCCTATGTCCCCTTCCCTAACCCATGTAATTTGGGGTGGAGTTTAGAGCGTTAGTATAACTCAACCCATGGGTATAGAACCTCATGTAAATACCCCCACTCTAACAAGACTTGTGCACATGCTTATTTATCAAATTACCACAAGCATACCATAACACAACATAACATAACCAATGCCATCAGAAGTCTTCAATTAGAAATCATAGTAAACAACATGGGAATTAATAATTTTCCATAATATATTTACACATTTATCAATAACAATTCATCATCATTTATCCAAATTTCCATTCTCATTCCTTAACCCTTTATGTATATTCAAAACCCCCTATTCCTTAGTCAATATTCATCAATGACCATATTTTAACCCATTTTCCCCATTTATCATTCAAGTACATTTCTCATGTATTAACTCATTACGTATTTATCAATTCCTGTATGAAGCAATTTAAATGTTCTCAATTCACATGTTATTTCTAATTTAACATGTTCATAATTTCATATGTACTAGTACTATTTGGAATTTTAACATAAATCATATACCATTCGACCTAATCCCATTTAACCCGATTAACCCATTACTAATCCATTCCAAACTACCCCTTAAGAAAATATAGAAATTAAGAAAGACATAGACATTCCATATTTGATCCAAATAACCATAATAACATGATTGACCTGGGATCTATGTTATTACGCATCAATTCCACATGTGCCCTTTCCAATTTCTAGGTTTGGAAAGGTCATCACACCCCATGGATGGCACCAAATTGGTCAAATAATCCTCGACGCATCCCACGAGGATTTTAAGGGTTTCAAAAAATTATTTAGAAGATCATTATACCAAATCTAACCAATGTAATATAAATCAAAACAAGGGGAAAGAAATAACACATACTTATATGCACAAATCTCCATAAAAACTATGGGATATATCTTGTAGACAACCAACCTCAAATTCATTGACGAACGCACTCCAAATCATGGCCCTAGGTCCAGATTCATTCACCCTTTGAGGCCTCAAACTAAGTCTCACCAAAAAACAAATGGTTCTAAGCTTCAGATAGAGATGGGAGAATTATGTCAACCCTAATCGAAAATAGGAAGCAAGGAGGAGGTTAGACTTACCCGAGGCTTCCATCCGTAAACAACGATGCTCTAAATGGCTAGGAATCGAATGATAACCACCCTTGGGAATCATGGTTCATCCAATTTCATCACTAGGGTTTTAGGGGGATAAGTTTGAGTGAAACTCATATTGGGGTTTAAAATCCTGTGATGAATGTTTTGTAAAATATCAAACTTTTCCGGGCCTCACAGTTTACACGCAAAGTTTGATAAAAGGTGCACAAATCGTGTGTTAGACACTATCTGAAAAACACCCCCTTCACATGGTTTTCCGGGTAATTATGCATTGTTTTCAGAACCTTGTGTCAACCATGCGTAAGCCTCTGTCCATGGCTTCATGGTTTCCTAGTATTCTCTGCACAGTGTTTTCTAACTATATGCAAAACGTTCTGTTGAGACCCCAAGCTTGATGTACATGGACATACATTACTTTTGTGGAATATCTAATACATAACAAAAACCAATACTCAAGGACCGTAATAGTTTAGTGTCTTTGGAAACTCGGAACATAATCTTCTAATCATGGTGAAAGATCTTCAACATCTCCCATAAAGATCTTCCCCTTTTGTTTTCTTACCTAAAAACATTCTTTATATCTGGGGGAAATGAACACATATAAAGGGTGAGTTAAAATTCTTAGTAAGGGTAAGCATGGTGAAAATAAAAACCAAACTTATACATTTGAACTTAATAACATGAACATAATGTTTAAATTTCAAAATCATGAGTAATGAAATAAAACATGGCATTACGTAAGGCATAGATCATAATGGAACATCAATCATGATAAAATAGCATGGGAATAAAACATGTAATTGCAGAAAAACATTAATCACAAATATTATTTCCATAGTAGCCAAGGCATCGCTTCCAAGACCATCTTAGTGGACAAATTCCCTTTCTAAATCGAGTTCACTCCTCGTTCCAGTGCTCTATCACTGAATCGCTTTATCTTACCATTCCAGCCATGTCTATCTCATGAGATATAAATTGTTACCCAATGAATTGAAGGTAGATATAGGTTCCACCCATATTATAACGAAATCATTCTTACTTGTGCCACAAAATAAACTTAAAACATTCATCATAACCCAAAGAGTAAAATGGGTTTCATAAACATCATCCCATCATCACAAAATCCATATATAAAAATGGATATTTCATCATAAGAAAAGTGAAACCATGTAAATATTAGAGACATTATACTTAAAACATAAACATATGAAATAATTTCATCTTATATGGAAATTGGTTTTGATAAAACGCTTGAAAAGAGTTCTTGAGGAAAATATCCTTTCTTCTTAAAAACCATTTTTTTTACAAAATGCAATTCAATTTTAAGAGAAAATGATTTTTTTTTTAAATAAAAATGAAATATTGTAGAGTAATCTTAATGAATAAAAAATTATGAGACCGTAAATATTAATTCATGCCGTATATGTTTAAAAACATTCTCCTCGTACTTTTAACGGAAAAGTCAAAAAGTACAACGTATGGTAAACAAAAGAATGATTCCTTCCATAACACAAAGTAAAAGTCAAAGAGGGGTAAACATGAATTTAAACATCAATGTAAGAATATTAAACACTTTATGAAAAACATTTTTATGTACATGGATGAAAAATACAACCCTAGTAAATACTTACGTATAAGCAATCTCGAATAAAAATGAGATAGAAAAATTATCTATTACCTTATGTCTGATATGCTTCGTATGTATCATGACCACCTGTATAATGATTTAAATAATGTTATTGACTTATTACAGCATCATATTCACTGTTATGATATTATATATGGTTTAATTATGAATTTATAATACCCGTTCTTTTATAAATTCCATGTTAGAGAATCTTTTTGGGTAAAATCATTTCATTTATCATAAGTGTTTAGATTTATTGTTCTTGATATTATTATTAATTGTATCATGATTTAATTACTTGAAAAATGTAAATCATGATTTATATATCATATATATTCAGGATATACTTATATATAATAGATATATGAATGAAATTAAATTCACCGTTCATGGAGACGGTAAGCCTTACCTACACAAGAACGTTGTTTTCCTTTCCTTATTGAATTGAATGGAATTAAGTAGATGACTTACATATATATATATATACATAAATAAAGTAGAATTATTATTTCATATATTTCATGATTACTTATTATATATACTTTATAATCATTCTTTAATGGTTAACATGGAGAATGAATTTCATCGCGTCGTGGAGACGGTAATCCGTACGTACGCACGAGCGATGATATCATTCCCATAATTATTGAATTGAATTGGTGTGGGTGATATAATATCTAAGAATTAGTATGATGTTATAATAACTATATATAGTAATTCTTCACACCATTATACCCATCCAAGTAAGGTGGTGGTGGAAAAATATATTACACTATGGCGTGGAGACGATATTCCGTATGTACACACGCGCGGTGGTTTCTTTTTCCGTAGGATGGATAGAAGGTGAAATATGGTTGTTTCATATTTATAATAACATATCAGTATATAATTAATACTTATGTTGTTACTTTATAATGAAACAACTAAAGAAGAAGAAGTTGAAGAAGAACAAAACTTGAAAGAATCAGTAGAAGAGATTACCTCTTCCTCGACGCACATCCTTTAAACTTCTTTTTACGGCACTAGAGTTAATATTTTGAGAAGAACAGAACCTATATGATGTAAATATAGAGGTTAAGAAGAGTAAATGTCAGGGGTTTTCTGAGCTTCAAGGATCAAAATGGTGTAAAGAGAGGAGGAAAGTGGTGCCCTTTTTTATAATGGAGGAGAGCGGCACCTTAAGAAAACTTCAAATATTATTATATAATAAAGTCATATTCGGTTTTTAATAGCTCCAAATTGATTTATTTCGAACCTAAGGTGGGTATGGGTAAAAATACTCTCAACCAATATGCTTTAAACAAGTTTAGGTTACTATTTGATCCTTTTCATTTAGATTTAACTCTAAGTTAAATAATTTAACATTTACGGTGTCTTTTTGTTTTCTTACACTATATGGTTAATAAACATACTATAACAAGCCAAAAAAATCCCAAGTGGTTCATTATTAATATATATATCCTTATATAAGTAATTTTTATGAACTTTATATTTTTAGGAATAAAATAATAATTAATAATATAATATTTGTTTTAAAAACTATTTTATGTCAATTTTGACACTATTTGGTACTTGATTTTTGTGAAACTGATAACAACATGATTAGTTCGAAAAACGTTAATTAAACAAATACTATCATGTAATATTAACCTATAAAATTATTTTAACTCATAAAAAGTCTAAAATTACATTTATTTGGGTATTTATAACATCAATTATGTTAATATTTCATTAATGACGTAATTACTGCATCATCATTGTGTCAAACATAAATTAAACTATTTAAAGTCTAAAAATTATAAATAAAATACCATTATGTAGGAAATCGTTTTATATTTCTAATGAATATTTCTAGTTGAATATATCTTTTGTATAACCCTATATTAAAAAAATTTTAGTTATTAAACTTTGATTTTAACTATTTTATTTCTTCTTTAAATAAAATAATAATAAATGTCCTAATTTAATCCAAGTGGACCTAAAGGGTAATATTTTATTCCTAAGGTTGTTTTTGGTTGAATTACACTTATCCAATAGAATTATTACATGTGTTAGGGTAATAATAATATCATTTGTACCATTAATTACCCTATTTACTTTTAACCGTGATAAATAAAAGTAAAAAGTTACCATTCACCGAAAATTATTTTTATCTTATTGAACCAAATTTTACTTACTGATATCAACCATGTCTCTTGTATTATTTAAATTCCACTCACAGAAGTGGTAAAATTAAGTTTTATGCAAATTTGAAAATTCTCCTAGGAGGTGGGTAAAAGACGGTGAAAAGTTCAATAACCTTTTTATATATCTAAAATTATTATAAAATGACTCCAATGAATTGCATTGAACTTGTATAGGTATTATTTATCAATTTTTACCAATATTAAATTTAAATAAAATAACTAATTATTTAAATAAAATGTCAGTTTTTAAATAGTAACTCAGTGTTTTCACTATTCATCAAAAATTGAAAGTGTTCAGAAAAATACCAAAAATTCACCCTAGGCTAATTTCGATATTCTGAATCCAAAAATGAGGTCAATTTTGAAATATATCTTTTCAAAAAGTAGGTATTACTATTCATAATGGCTAGTTCATAATAATATTATAATAATATCTCGTTTAGTAAAACTCGGTATTGCGTACTAGACCCGCTATCGAGGAAGGTCACGATTACATGTAACGCAAGCCAAGTAAGGGCTGCATGTAGTGCAAGCTCCCTTTGGTGTTGCGTATATCATAATCAAAACTTATTTCATTTATATATTAAACTAAATCTATACCTAATGTCGCGTAGAATAATTCCCACAAAATGAACTTGAAATTGTGTATAACACATGCCAAGAATAGTGTTTCATATACTGCAAGATAATACGGTGTTGCGTATAACAGAAGCTAATTTTGGTGTAGCATACAAACAAGACATCAACGTAATTAAAAATAATATTCCTCATAAAATCTTGGGCTGTTACACTTTCAATATGCCTTAGAACCCACTTTTCCATTTATTTTCTAGTCTCGAACCCCTAGAACACCCCGAGCCTTAACATGAACATGTGGAAACACTAATCTAGACAAAAAATGATTCCAAACCAAAACATAGAAAAACATACCTTAATAAAATTCTAGTTTTTACAGGTTAAATAGTTCACAACAAAAGGGAATCATGTGTTAAGGAGTTTCATAACCCAATTTAAAATCATTAGCTTATACATATAATTCATTGACTATATAAAGAAAAAATTATATATTAAATTAATTTTTATTTCATTATATTGTATTTAAACTTTTATTTATGTGGATCTAAATCATTTATACATAATAACCCCATTTATCAACTCCCACCTTAGTGATAAGAACATTGTAAGAGTTTTTTCTCGATCTTTCTTCATTGAGGCACATGTTCTCATCAGAAAATAATTTATTTTAAATGGCATACATATTTCCTCTTTACATACTAAATCATTAATCCTTCTTGCTTCATGATAATTTAGTCTATAATTCATCTACTTTACTCATGGGTTGTTATGATTCAATATTTACTAATAGTGGTCAGGTTATATGTTTCAATCTTATTTTAAATCGATATTTCTTATTCTTGAATTTACATTGGAATATATTTTTTGATCTTTTTATAATAAAGACATTTTATTTTATTCTCAACTCATTATTCATGATGTTTTTAAGTAATAGTACAATTTTCTTTACTTTGGTTCTTAAAATGATTGTGAAAATGTTTTTAAATAAAATCTAACTTTATTTTTATCTTTAGTTATAGATATTATTTCTTTTAAATAATTGTTCTCAAAAAATGTTTTAAAAAATGTTTTAATATGATTAGTTGAAGTCATTTTCACCCTTAATTGGATTTATATAAAAAATACAAATGAATCTTCTTATTATTTTCTGAACAATGTAAATTTTTTCTATTCTTACAAAAATGAGAAAGGAGGATTTGTTTCTTAACATATTCTAAATTATTAGAACTTGTCAACACACATGACCTCTCAATGTCATTATGAATTACTTTTTATGATTAAAATTTTATTTTAAATATATATATATATATATAAATTTTTAGAATGTTTTAGATTTTGGAAATTTGTTTTCAAAACGTAATGGATATTTTCTTCAAGAAATGTTTAAAGTGATCATTCAAAATCATTTTCCATATAAGACAACATCATTTGATGTTCCTCAAAGTGAAAATATTATTTTCCTTATGAAAGTTTTCTAAAATTAATTCAACAATTAAAAGATCTCTTTTATTATGGATTACGTATAAATTATGTATATATGTCTCTCACATATGTATATCATTTATTATCCCTTCCTTTGACAAGATAGTAAATTCAATAACATTTATAATCAAATTACATAATTATAAAATTTCCATTGAATTTGATATGAAAAAGTATTATGAATCAAATTTTCTTTCCATGGTTAATTCTTATGTCATTCCTTATAATTAGTTTCCTTTATGTAGATCACATAGATAATAAACATGTTATTATAGGTTCACCAAGGTAGTGATCCAATTTTGTGTGTAATGTTTTAGTCTCATTATATGTCATGTATAAGATTAGGCAGTAAACCTAATCTATCGTGGGACTTTTTCCACTATATGATATTATCTTGGAAGTTATCATTGATGCTTTTTTATGTCGTGTTTTTTGTTTATACCACATATCCTATGATGTCATGATCTTATGATACCATGTTACTTATGTTATCATTATATGAAATTACTCAATTCCATTCTATTTTGTGATATTATATTATATATTTGAATTACAGGTTAAGTCTCCTTATCATGTTTATTACCTTATGGGGATTTTTAGATCATCCCTTTATTTATGTATTCCTATTGTTATCCAATTTAGTATTTTGAGCTTCTTAAGGAATATAAAAAATAGGGATTCCATATTTTAGTTCCATTTGATGTATTACGATTCTAGTATTCCAAATCACTAGGTTTCATGATCCATATATTGTATTAATCAATATTTAGGTTTAATAATCATTTAATAATATGTGTAAAATGCCTAGGTCTTTATAGTTGGTATCACAGGGATGATTTATCTAACAATTGGAATCGAGGATGAGATAACATTCGTGAGAAAATTTTGTATATATAAAAGGATAATTCTAATGATATGTATAATTATAATTAAATATATATGAAAATATCCTAGAATATTAGTGTAGTTTAGAGTGTGTGGTTTCTGGGCAATTGCATAACTACCAAGATATAACAAGTTGGGGTGGTTCTAACACAGATGTCTCGAGGGGTAATAACATTAAAACAATTACATCGATATTGACTTTATCATTAAATTGTACATCATAATTGGCCTTACAGTCCACCTTCTTTGACACTCCAAGGGGATTAATTTTTTAAATTCACAGAATCATTAGGAACCATCATGAAGGAATTGAATATATGATAATCATGGATGACCTAGGTGAAACATAAAGTTTATTGGGTTGATAATTCTATATTTTATCATCAATTTAAAGGTATAAATACACCATCAATGGTTTTATTTTGTGGGAGTCTATCATGATTAAGAGTATTTTGGGATATATTTATGTTAATGTATCTCTTGGGTCAAATATGGGTTTTAGTAAAAATATGTTATTTGAGTAATAATACATTTATATTTTTATAAAAAAGTTTAAAGGTATTGGTTACCATTATGTTTTATCCTATTAATATTATTTTATTTTTCTAGTAAAACTAATCCTTATAGAAAACATTTTTGTTTACAAAATGATTTAATGATCAATTTTAATTTGAGGATTTTCATGATTTTTGGATACTGTTTTATTGGTTATAGATTTATATAACTATTAGGTTTATCATATATGATCATTCTTGAAGAAATATATTATTTTTTGGAGATATAATATGAATGATATCATATAACCTTTGAGTATAATGCTTTCATACATGTTATGTTTAACTAAGAAATATGGTTAATTGTTCAAAAAATAATTTATATAACACCTTGGGTTTTATTTTTGAATATTATAGATTAATATATTAGTATTAATTGTTGTTATTATATTAACTTGTGTAAACCATTTCTATTTTAAGAAATACAGGAGGAGTAAATTGGTACTCTTTTATAGATCTCCATGATTTGTTAAAAGAAATTTTTTTTTGATTCAGGCACAAAAAAATATTTGACATTAATTTCCTTAGAATAATTGGTAAATTGGAAATTGATTTAGTCTCAGTATAATGATGAAATTTAGAAATAAAATACATAAAATAAGTATATTTTTTGGTGTTATATATTTGGATAGAAAAATAATTTCACAACACTAGGAAAATAATCTTGAAATAGAGATATTTCCCTATTAACATAAAATATAATGAATCGGTGGCCTTTTAATTCATTATAGATTTATGGTTTTTGTTGCCAAATTTATCATAATCATTCACTTTCTTGTGATCAATGATCCCTTTCATTCTATTAATCCTTAGGCATTAGTATCCTCTTCTACATCCTTGTTTTCATTTCCCAGAAATAGTCTCCTATATAAAAACCTAATATTTTCTTAATATGGATAACTTTTCAACATGCATTTATCTCTTATCAATATAATATTTTATCAACTATTATTATTCTGTGGGTTTCCAAAAAATGTATTTTCAAATTCTAAACCCTTAATTATTTATCTCATTATTAAATGACAAGGACACAATTTATTTAAGAGGGGTATTTTGAATGACCCTAATAATTTAAAAGAGGAACATCCTATTGGATAGAATATATGACATGATACAAAATGATTATAATATAATGTAACACCCATATACTTTGTGATAAAATTATTTTTAAATAAATTCAATATTTTTGATATCTTTCAATGCACTCAAAATCTAATTTAAATGAAATACAATTCTATGTTAGAATATTATTATTTAAACATGGCCATAATATACCATATATTAAATTTTAGTGTATGAATAGAACTAAATAAATTATAAAATTTATATATTACACACGTTTAAAATAAATTCAATGGTTATCTATTGATTAGAAATAAAATTTTAACCATTTGAAATAAAGTGAAATAATTTTTCAACAAAATGCATTTTAATAAATGAGGTTTAGTCAGCCTTGTGCACATAATTAATTTTTACAATTTTTATAAAATTAATTCAAAAATAATATTTTTTTAAATATACATGTCAAAATTATTTTTCCATTATTTTTTTAGAATTTTTCGAAAATATTAAAATTTTTATGAATAGTGAAACATTCTAATTTTTATTGAAAATTATGATATATTTAAAATATTAATAAAGATAAATTATATTTTAAATTGTATTCTACCAATTATTTGTTTTTTAATTAAAAAAATAGATTCTATAATTATATCGATAATAATTTATATAATATAATAAGTTCAACTTAATTTTTTACCATGAATAATATTTAAATGGAAAAAATTGTTTTCATTAGTTAACGTAAAAACGAGATTACAAGGGGTTAGACTCAAACAATAAGGGTTAACAATGATCCAAAAAACTTATAATTCATTTTTTATGGTAATATTTATACTTATAGATAATTATTATAGATAATTTTAAATTTTTGTTCCTTTTTTCATGAGAAAAATGTGGGTGGAATTCATTCTTTTCAAACATTCCAAGTGTGTCCCCACACCCACTTATAAAATGTCACCCTCTCAACTATTCTTTACACACATCAAAAACCCCCTAGTTTGGAAAATAAATACAAAAATAACTTCACTAATTCTCTCCCTTCATCCTATAGTCCTTTTTTTCATGAATACAACTTTTGAAGTATTTTGTTGTAAAATAAAAGAAGATGTCAGAAGAGGAGGAGATGTCCTCAAATGATTGTTTTGTTTTATTTATTCAGATAAATCCTTAAAGTATTATTAAGACATGAGGATATAGTAAACTAAATATATTAAATATAATTATATTGTTTAATTTTAATGGAATAACCTAAAACATTATCCTCATGCCTCGAATGGGAAACAAAACTATTGATCATGTTTACGGCGGACATCACCTCACAGGCTGACGTAATACATTTTCCATCACCGCTTATCATGTATATAGATAATCTCATATATAATGTTTATATATTATATTTATGATATAATTGTACTTATTTAATAATCATATCATATAAAACTTCTTACATTACAATTTGGCGAGAATACGATAATAACGCTAATGTGTATGGCGGACTACCACCTCGTTGAGCTATGTGATTCATTTTTCACATACGATTTACAGGGAAGGTAATAAGGATTAATTTCATATTTATATATTATATACATGAATTATTAATAATTATTGAAAATAAAAAAAATCACTACATTCTTACCTTATCATCCATTCAGTAAATGATAATGTCATTCCTGTGCACGGAGGACTATCACCTCGCTCATTGATGTTAATCATTTTTCACAAATTCTTTACATAGAAGGTGTAAAATAATAAATTAAATTAATATATATGAAATAAATGACACAACATTTATTTTTTAATATTAATATAAAATCCAATTTATTAACTTTTCACTGATTAAGGAAATGATAATGTCACTCATATGTTCATATGACCTACCATCTCCACGAAGCAATGTGATTTATTCACCATGATAAAAATTAAATAATGATTACAAAGATGTATATAATTAAAAGAAATATATTTATAAAATTAATAAAATTATTTATATTATATAATTATAACCAATTTTCAAGATTTATAAAATTAACCATGAAATGTGATGGATAAAATAAGGCAATTAACACCCAAAACAATATTGATAATGAAATATTATTTTTAAAAGGGTAATAATATATTATAAAAGGATAATATATGTTATTATATATAATAATATGAATATTTTATAAGTTAATAAAAATTTTAAAACCACTATACATGATTTCAAATAGTTCTAGACTAATATGAAGTGCAAGGTAAGGGGTTTCTCAACTCAGTTTCTATTTTTTGGGTTATATGTCTACATCATTGATTATATTTTTGCCAAAATTATTTGTGAAATTAATTTTGATTGATTTATATTTTATTTAAAATTTTCATTATGTGGACATATTTATTTACACATAATCACCCCATTGATTAAGTTTCACATAAATGATATTAACTTTGAAAGGGTCTCATCTTAAACCTCCATCATTGAGACACTTGTTCCTTTATACACCTCTTAAATGGTGTCTATACTGTCCCTTTATATAATATATCGACAATTAGTTACAATTCATGACATTATAAGGAAAAATTTAGTTACTTCATTCATGATGTGTTATGATTAAAAAGTTACCAAAGCATTAAGTGTCTATTTTTCAATCTGAATTTAAATTGAAATTGCATATTCTTGTATTCCCATTAAAGGAAATTATATTATCATTGTATAATGAACAATATTAATTTTATTCTCCCATGGTTATTCATGAATAATTCATTTCATATTTCCATTTTATTTTTTTTATTAATCAAAATAATATAAAATATGTTTTAAAGAATATATGACTTCGCTTCTCTCTTAGGACAAAAACCAATTTCTTCCAAATCCATGTCTAAAAAAATCAACAAAAATTACTATGATTTTTTAATGTAATATTTACAAATAATTATATTTATATAAAAATTTACAAGTAATATTCCAAAAATTATCAAAAATAGTCATTTTTTATTTTTCTTACAAAAATTGAAAGGAATCATTTTTTCAACATAGTCAATAGGACTAAAGATTTTCCACCGTCATGACCACTCATTGATTTAATGATTCATTTCTTTGTTTCAAATTTTTTTTCAAATAAAATCAATAATTTATTAGAATGATTTAGATTTTAAATAATTTTTTTAATAATTTAAAGTATATTTTCCTCAAAAAATATTCAATGTGGTATTTCAAAATCATTTTTCATCTGAGATAACTTCCATTGATGTTACTCAAAGTGAAATGGTTATTTTCATTAAGATTCATTTAATAATTTTCATCAATGAAAACACCCTTTTCTATTGTGTTTTTATTCTAAATTATGTATATATGTATCGCACATATATAACTAGTATATTCTTCCTTACTTTGACAGGGTAATATATGCCTTGTGATCATTTCTCAAATTCCATAATTATAAAATTTATTTTGAATATGATATGAATAAAGATTATACAACACGTTTTTTCATGGGGTAATTAATTTTTTATGCATTATAATTAATTTCAGGTATGAAGAAAACATATATAATAAACATTTAATCATGGGTGTACCCAAATAGCATTCCAACACACTGTGTAATGTTTTAGTCACATGAGATGTCATGTATTGGGTTAGGAAGTAAAAATAATATATTATGGGACATTTCCACCATGTGATATTTTCTTATATGTTATCATTTACTCATGATTATTTCCTTTTTATTGTTTATCTCTCATTTCCTATGATTTTATAGTTTTATGATACCATGTTTTTAGGTTATTCTTACAAAAGATTACTTATGTTCCTTCTGTTTTATGACATCATGTTATATATTTGACTCGTGGTATATATTTCCTTTTCATATTTATTCCCTTGATTTGATTTCTATATAACTACATTATTTATGTATTCTTTGGGTTATCCCATGAATTTTTAAGAGTTCAAAAGAATTTATGATCCCATTAAGGAAAAGAAAAAAATTAAGGATTCTAAGTTTTAGTTCCTTTGATGTATTATGATAATAGTCTTATAAAAACATTGTACCTCATGATCATTGTGTTTTATTAATGAATATTTATGTTTAATAATCATGTAATAATATTTTTAAAAGGATTTTTTTACCATAGGTACTATCATATTTCTTTATATTGATGGATTATGATGAAGATGTTTTAAGGTTGATTTAATGAAACTCATTTCATTCCCATTTGTAAATAATCCTATAATGAAATAATTAATGTTTTCATAAAACTTGTTTCTATCCATTTGTTTAATTGTGGTTTTCATTAAGTTTTGGTTGAGCGTAGGATTGTATAACCTTCCAATTCATTGGTTAAATATTAATCTTTCATGATATAATATGAAATATAATGGGAAAAAAACTTGTCATGTAAGAGAATTTATCATATATGATAGTACTTTAAATGATACCTAACTAATGATATTATGGTAATTGGGAGTGGACCTGATGCACTATTATAATCTATCCACTATAATAGTATTTTAAGTGATCATTTTCTATCGAAATGATTTTATAGGCTTATTTACAGGCCAAAAAATTTCTTATTCTTATGATATGTTCTCATGGATCATTATTGATTATCAAAGATTTTACACAATATTGACTCATATATTTTTTTATGAAAATTACTTTTAAAAAAATTCATGGTTTATGATATTTTTTTGTTGTTTTCATAAGTTCTAATCATGTTATAATATCATTATACTTATCTTGTGATCAGTTATGGTCGTCTATTGGTATCTACCATGCTTACTCTTATTAGGCATCTGAACTCAAGCTTTCTTATCTTTCACTTTCCTCAGGTTATGAAGAAATGTTTTATGGATTTTACATCTAATAGGGATACTATATTAGAACAAATTTATTGGGGTTTCTGAAAATATTTCATTAAATAAGTGGATTACGTATCCATTCATCAAAGGAACTAAGACTTTATAGTTCTTGGATGTGTATTATTGTGTGATTTATTGAATATTCTTATAAAATGATATAATATTTTTAAATCAAATGATTAGATCCCCTCATGAATAGTGATCTTATATGGAAAATTGTAGTTATGTCCTAATGTATGAAATTATTCCACCAATGATCTCTCTTATAGTATTAGTGTAGTTTCCCAAAAACATGATCATCTAAATTTAATAATAAAATATTTCATTATAATACATTCCCAGTAACATTAAGGTTTATAGTATTTAGAATTTTGAAAAAATCATTAACTAAAAAAATCACATCTTTTTCAACAAATGGAATTTTTTCTACTATATAAGAAACTCTATAATCCATAAAAATTATGAACATCCCCCACTAATTATCCCTATAAGATACTCCTCTAGAAATTTTATATGTCTTTTGTCTCCATAAAATAGGGAAATAAAAATATAATAAATGTGTTATTTTTAATTATCAGAGAGGGTAGAAATATTAAATAAAATTCAAAGGTCATAAGTGAGTATAATTCTGGTATAAGGGTATAATCAATGTACAAAAGAGAAAAAAAATTCAATAAATATTAGATACTAAATCATAGAATAAATCGCAACCTAAAATAATTCATGAATCAAAAGGTTCATTCAAAAAAATCAATGAGATAATGACATATTCATGTTAATAAGAATAAAACTATAAAACATCCTAAAAAAGACAGCATATACATTTGTATAGGGAATATAGCTTTCTTGAGACACACTATCAGTGACCATGCTTATGAAAAACAAAAAACTACTTTTCCAAATAAATATGCTGAGATATAAACTCTTAACAAATTATTTTTTGGACTATACAATACCCTACCTATCATCATCCACATATAAGTGTTCTATAAGAAAAATAAATCATTCATCATGTCCAAAAAAACCCACTGAACCAAAATAGGTTTTATCCAATATGTCATAAATAACCCATGGAAATAATATGGTTCTCATATCCTTTTCAAATGTATTCACATAAAAAAATCATTAATAATTCCCTAAAAAATTCTAACGTGATAAACATATGGAAATTAAATGGGTATTCAATTAAATCATGTAAGTTTTTTGGTAAATACAATTCAATCAATGTAATGAAAAATATATTATTTAACCCATATATTTAATGGGAATATGGAAAAGATAATAATTTTACCCAATAAATAGATGCATAGATGAATGCACTTTAATCAAAATAATCAAGAATAGGTTATTCATATAGTAAATTCATTGGGAGAGTAGTTATAATTATACATTGAAATATACTGAACAAGACAAAGGATGGGATTAAACATTTCTCTAAAATATAAAGACAGTACATAAGATATCTAGAGAAAGAAGGTGGATGGTTATATTTGAAATACATCCCTAATCAATAATAGGATATGTAAAATGATAATCATATAGATGGAAACAACCATAAGATTTTTTTGAAAACCCCCTTTGGAAATAAGAAATATCATCAATCTTTTGAAATATTTTTGAAAGGGATACTTTGGATGTATAAGATAAAGATATATTTCTTTTGGAAATAATAAAAATATAGAGTTTATGTTTTATATAAAATCTCAAGGGTGGTGGAAAGATGTGTTCTCATGGAGAATGTAAAAATATATAATTTTCAATATATTTTTAAAATGGTGAATTTATGGGTTACTTAAAAAGGTTATTTTTTTAAAATACACAATGATAACTTCTAAAACATTTACAATTTAAAAAAAACAAAAATAAATAACACCTTGAGAAATCATAAATATTTTCATAAGAAATATCAGGTTAAAAATATTTTTAATTTCTTTTTTCTAAAAACCCACATCATAAATAGTGTATTATATTTGTTTTAAATGGGTAAATAGAATTATTTCAATAATAAAAAATAATACATATTATAATTTCTAAAAATACATAAGAACATTTGTGGAAAAGAATATATGGTCTTGAAACAAATAGCCAATTTATCGAAACATGTTCATTCTTAGTAACATTATACATTTAAGTGAGAGAAAAATCAAATACAAAACACTAAATAATAAGATATATTCCCCCAACAAAAGATAAAATATAACATCATATAAAATGATAAATTAATTTATAAATATAATATTTTAGTTTTAGGTTAAAAAGAAACAATATAAATAAGAGATACATATTTCAGTTACAAAGTTCTATAATAGACAACAAAGTCCTTGTTGTCAGAAAATTGTTTATGGAGTTGCTTGTGTTGAAATTTTTTGAAATCCAATACATAAAGAGAAAATACCACATAATACGATAATAGGTCATTGTTCTCAAGTACTATGAAATATTTTCATGAAGAACAATTATAACTCAATAAACATGAATTGAATTAACAAAAAACCTTACCACTTGAGGATAATTTATTTAAATATCTAATAAAAGAGATAGATTTAAATTGAAAATAAATTAACTTTAATAAATGTTTTTTCAGTATATAATAAATCAACTAGGAAATATATACATCACAAAAAATAATTTTTGTGCATAATACAAATTGTTTCTCTAAGAGAGTAATGTCAGATGAAAACACTTATAGTTTTTTAAAATTCTTGTCCAAGCCCCATGAGAAAAAAAACGAAATAGAGTATTAAATATCATTAAATATAAGATAATATTGATGAAAAATATTAATTTTTAGTAGTTAAACCATTAAAAATAAAACATGTTGTATAATATGTCTCAAGGGGTGAAAATTTAAGACAAGAAACCCTTACCTTGTTACTAATTCATTCTATGTATGTAATTAACCTCATAAACTATAAAATTATGTTTATTATATAGATTATTAAAAACCATATTCAGATATACTTCATTTAATATAGACCATTTATTATCATATTTTATTTATTTATTATATACATTTTTTTATATTTGTGTGAAAGTTGAACCAGTGTCGGATTCTTTTAGTTATTTTAGCAATCGAATATGTTATTTAAATTATATTTTCAATACATAATATAAAATTATAAAATAAAAACATAATAATTAATTTAGTAATTACTTATAATATTATTATTATTTGAGTGACCATAGTGAACAATGATTAAGTTTTGTATAATTATTCAAGTAGTTGGTTAAACTAGCTTGAATATAAAAATGTTATATCTCGATGAGAGAGTATGGTTGAAGAAGTATATAATATCATTTTAATATGAGAATTATTATATTATTTAGATGCATTTTATTTTATGAATAAAAATTCAGGTGGTTTTTAAAATGAAATAAAATCAATATGAAAAATGAAAACAATTATTTCATAGAGGTGATAATCCGCACATCGCACAGTTAACATAGCCCTGTTTTTATAAATGGATGAAAATTAATAAATAAAGGGTTTTTAATTAATATAGTAACTATTAAAATAATAATGAAACTTAGTACATTATATATATATATATATATATATTTACGAAAGGTTTGGAAAATTAAAAATTAAAAATAAAAGATAAGTAGTTTACAAGACTCACATTGGGGACATGAATTTTTCTTTGAACTCTACTTGTAAATGAAGTTCTTATTATAACTAATGGTGACTATAATATTTTTAAAGTGAAATACACTTCTTGGAGGACTATATTTTTTGGTTTTAAATAATTAATTTGAATGATAGGTGAGTCTTCAAGCGGTGGAAGTGTTACCATTTTTTAAGTGAAAGGGAAGGTAGTTTGGAGGTAACCATTACATTTTCAATAATGTAATGCCACTATTCAATGATCAATTAATCCAAAATGAAAAATAATTAGGGGAATTATTTGTGGGTTTTTATAACCTCATCCATCCATTTTGAAGACAACAGAGTGTTTTTAGGACTTTTATTTTAACTTTTAATTTTTACCCTAATTTATGTTTACCCTGGAAATTAATTTCTATCCTTGGTAATTTATTTTAATGAAAAAAACTGAAAATAAATTTATTATATAATTTTAGACTAATAATTTAAAATTTTTAAATTATTTTTAAAATAAAATTTCTATATGTATTAAATGATAATTTTAAATTAAACACACTTAATCATTTAAAAAAAAGATTTTGAAAAATAAAATTTTACATCATTAAATTTATATATATTATTAAATTATCATTATTAATAAATTTAATGTCAAAATTTTCTTTTTTATTAAATAAATAAATGGAATGGGGATTCCAAGGAGTGGTACAACCCAATCCCACCTTCAATATTTCATGATTCAAAGAAAAGATTGAAAATAGTTTTTATTAAAGTAACATCTTAATTAATTCCTCAAGATATGGAATGTATGTTTTATAAAATTAAATAATGTTTTAAAATGCATAACTGCATTACATAATTTTATATTCTATCACATAAAATGATTTTTATTATTCTAAGACATAATGATATAGTCATAAATATTATAAGTTTCATAAAAACCGCATATTTTGACTGAAAGCCAACATTTTTAGAAAAAAAATATAAAAAATCATACTATGTAAATATTTAAATGATAAATGGTAAAATTAAGCTCATTTTAGTAATTTCAAATTAAAAAATTCACATATATTTATAATATTATAAATTTTAAGATATGGAATAATAACTTTTAGAAAATCATATTTTCATGTTTAATGTGAATGTATTCTTAGTTATTGTTAAAAATATATATTAGAATGATGATAAATTATTTTTTCAATACTAAACTCATTTATAAAAGTTATATAAGTTACATTTAATATAGGAACACTTAACTCTGAAAATGGAATGTATTATTATTAAAATATCTTCTGTATTGATACACCCATTCAATTATATTGATATTAATTACATATTTATGTGGTATTAATTTAAACTTAAAACACCATTATAACCTCTTTATAAGATATAATTATAAGGTATAATATGGTGGAAGATTAGGTTTTTTATTCCACGTTCATAAATCGTTAGATAAACATGTATTTCTCTCACATATGATGTTACTGATACCATAATTGGTCAATTTCATCTTTGGCTTGGTCTATAGAAAATCCTAGAAAATATATTTCCTTTCTAATATTAGACTAATGAAATTTATATGTAATAATTCCACTACCTTCTACAATTTATTTTCTTCATATATTTCTTAATATGGTTACTTCCTTTTAGACCCACTAATTTAACAGTTTTATTATAAAAATTAATTTTTATTTTAACATATCATAGTTTAATTTTACTTTTATTTCAGGTAGAACCAGCTCTTATCATAATATTTATTTATCAAAAATAATTAGTGAAATCACTGTCATTATAGCTGGTGTTTTATCTAAATATGTGATGGAATTTTCTTATTAGAGATCATTTTTTGGTCTTCTCATTTCATAATATCAGGGGATATATTTTGCTTCAATGAGATTTTAATTTTCATCAGTGGTGGTGGATAGATTGTTTAAAGTATTTTTATATTAATATCCCCTAAATCCTAGGGAAATGAAATTTGGTTGTCGGTCCACTATGTAAGGAGTTTCATATTGATGTTTTTCAAGAACCTATATATTCATGGATGATTATAGAGGCACATTTATTATTTTACCTAGATATTAAGGTTCTTGTTACTAGAGTCATAATATTCTATATAACAAAATATTATTTCATGTTTTATTAGGTAGAGGAGGTTTTGTTAATAGATCCTTAGGTGGGTAGTGAATATATTATGGTTTCAATTGATATTTTTCTATGGGACAGTGAGAGGATGATTATTATTTTGTTTTCATTCAATGGAATTTCTTTTTCATCATTACTATAAATGGATGTTCAAATTTAGTTGTATAACTTTCATATAGTTTTATATATATACTATTATTTACAATATTTAGTATGAATTGAAGTATTAGTTACATTGTCAATGTTTGAAGTGTTCAGTGGACGATTATATACAAAGTTCGTTGGCTATTAGTAGGAAAATGATGAGCATAGAGATTATAAAAGTTTACTAAAACTTTTGAATTTTTCTAAAAAGAAATGGTTAGATATGCCGAGGGATTTTTTTCACCCTTTAATTTACCTTGAGGTAAATATGATATTATATTTTTAGTTTAGAGTAGTTGATGATATTAGATCATTTCCTATAGATTAATAATATAGTATAGTGGGTAAAATAGTTATGCTTTATATGGTTTGGTTAGTAATGATTTTTGGTGTTATATGTATGATTATCTCATATCAAGACCATTTTTTACATCAAGTGTGTTTAAAATTATGCAATGTTCATTTGTAACTCAATTATACATTAACACTAATTCTTCTCCTCAAACAGGTCGATAGATAAAGTAGAATATCCAAACATAAGAGGAAATTTTTTTCACATATGTTTTAAATTTTGGAGTTTAATGGGTAAAAAATATCCACTTCTTTATTCTTTCTAAACATAATATCTACAACTCTTCCATTTTTATTTTTTGGTATCAAATTCCACTTGAAGCCATCAACATACAATTTTGGGTGAACAAAAACCATCATCCAACTCAACGAAGCATTCTAAGAAGGCCAAGGATGGTGCGTTCAAGTTTAGAGGAATTATTTTATGATTTAAATCCATGCACAAGACTCTTTCATGACCAATGTGACATCAGTCAGTACCTTTCAAGTTGTCCACTTAGATAGCTAAGGCTAGAGTGTGAAGAAGTCTCTATTGTGCGCAAGAGACTCGGTCCATGCACAAGACTCTTACGCATCTAATTCAATGTGCATCACCCCTTACTTGTAGTCTACTTATGTCATAACCGATTTAGAGGGGCCCATTCCATGACTACCCCATGTTCGCCTCCAATAGGTTATGGGATGGCGACTAGCATCAAGTTGGCATATCAAACAAATTGTAGGTATTTTCCTAAGTATATATACACTCTCACACATTTCCAATCCCAAACTGATGAAATGAAAAACTCTATGTAAAAAAGAATGTATAAAACTATTATACCAAGAATAGAGTGTGATAGTAGAAAACTGGAAAGTAAATAGGAAAATAATACAACCCCCCCTAAAAAGGAGTCTAGAAAAGTGAATGCACAGGTTCTTGAAACACATTCACAGAAAAACCTACCTGAATGAAATGTTACTGGATAGTTTTCTGATATTGTAGGAAAACACCTCAACTATTTGGTCTCTCTCTGGCCACTTGGGCCTAGTCCACCTATGACTCCATCAAAGCATTTATCATCTACATAAGACATGACACATGCGGGTGAAGCCCGTATAGGGGTGAGTAAAACAATACTCATTATGACAATATGAAACCACAAAGGAATACCACTAAGAAATACATGACATATACCACAAGAAAATACATTAATTATACCACTAATAAATACATGAAGGATACCACAATGAAATACATGAAGTATACCACTATGAAATAAACAATCATCTCACAAAGGTATATGTCTATAGTATAAAAAATAGGATTATCTCTCGTAATCCACAAAACACATAGTATTGATAGTACAAGTAGTCTTGATGAGACAGTTAGTCTCAATAAGATACATAGTCTCATTAATACATATATTCTC
Organism: Viscum album; assembly: GCA_963277665.1. NCBI lineage: Eukaryota > Viridiplantae > Streptophyta > Magnoliopsida > Santalales > Viscaceae > Viscum > Viscum album. The sequence goes on along the minus strand of OY728149.1, from coordinate 106,284,486 downwards.
AGTAAGAAACATAGTCTAAGTAAGTCATGTATTCTTAGAGTCACGTAGTCTCGTGGTCATAGCTAGCCACAGGATTCCACTCGTAGAACGTTTTCTTTAGGAGAACCTACAACTCCTACAATTATTATGTATTCAAACATCCAAAAAAACTCACATAGGGTATCTTAAAATTAAAGACTCATCTTAGGGGTCCTAACTCCCGAAAAAGATCATCAAATGAACAGACGGTTTGAATGTTATGATCATTTTAGTAAAACAATCTGACTCGGCTCTAGTCTGGCCTGATGGGTCCGGTCCAGCCCGGCCTATTTGGCCCAGTCCAGCTAGGCCTGTTGGGATCCCTACTGATGCTTAGTTCTCATAGTTTGACTGGCATGTACAAGGACCAGTTCATCTGTCGCATGCGGTCTGTCTCGACTTGTGCCTCCTGATCTACATGACATTGTGTTGCTTTCCACACGAACGTTCTACCATGTCTATGCACCCCACATGCTAACCGAGTCTGGTGAACTCACCACTACTATGAGATTTTTTCATCCCCCTCTCTGCATAATCATCCACCTTACTACATCTTCCTGGACCGAACTGAACCACCACCTTGGCCGCCGTCATTCACCGCTCATTCCACAAGTTTTCGGTTGTCCACTGATGCTTTGTTTTTTCAAACAGGGCCACTTCTGTGATCCTCTAGTAGTTATATTCACTGGTATTTGTTCAATTTAGTTGTGACACCAATCTGGGAGCTCCCATAGTGTTCAAAGCCTTATAGATTGTCACTTTTCGGCCATGAAGTTCCAACGGCGATGAACTCCAACAATATTGGAAGAGAGAAATAGAAAAATTGATTGATGAAAAAAAACTCAACCTTTGTTCATGCTAACCAATATTCATTATAATTAGAAGGATGAACGAAAAGTGTAACCAAACACCAATTAACAATTCCCATTACTAACCATCCCACAATAACGATTGAACCACAGATGAACCTGTTCGTTGGATGGTCCACATTTATTGTTGATTCTAAGAATAGGGAAAATCACAAAGAGAACAAACACCCTACCCAGATTCAGATAACTCACAGATGAAGATCGATCATTGTGTCATCATCGTTGAAGAGATCCTTCGAATTTGTGGTGCATCACCAATCATTGATCCACATTTAGATCTCTAATACACCTTCTCCATCGACAGAACTTCATTATTCAAGTCTTAGGATAATATCAGGGTTATGGTTATGAACCTAGATTCCTGTAAAACTCTAATAAAAATAAAACAAGTTTCTATATCAAAATAAAATATTTTTATTAAATTTATTATTATTGATACGTTCAAAAACTAACTTTCACAGTAGAACTACGATAGTCGATGTTAGGGCCCATATAAGGTAAATTCATTATTCTGAACACAACGATGCCCTCAAATTTTGGATATGGGAACTCATTTATAAGTTATTCTACTTTTTGAGGAAAACAATGTGCACAAGATATTTAATATTTATAATATTCTTCTAGAAATTTTTCTGGGCACACCGGGCATCCGAATCACACGTCATCTTAGCTTCTAGTTTCATTATAATTCTATGTTATATATAAAAATAATTCATGGAAATTAAAACATGTTACTTTCTCCCCTCCTTAGAGCTTTACATCCACTAAATCGAAAACAAATGAAGGTGATGCGAATGAATTTGGCCCTCCTACTCCCTTATGCTCCCCTGGAGATTGTTCTATTGGAACCGAACATGCACTTGAGGAAAAGGCCACCCACAAAAGATACTCCCCTTTCAATCCTCATTTTCCACTAGGTACTCTATGAAATTCTCCCCATATTCATTGTTCATCTCGCCACAGTCAATAATGTGTGAAGTATCATGCATGTATATCCTCAAGTGTGACATGTGGAAGATGTTGTACACCCACTCTAATGATGAAGGTATAGCAAAGAGGTACACCACCGCTCCAACTCAACTTTGTATCTGCAAAGGGTCGATGAACCTCTGAGATGGCTTTCCACCTTGGTCAAATATCTGTATCCCATGTCGAGGAGATATGGAAGGATAACATGGTCTCCCTCCTCAAACTCCTAAGGCATTCATCATTGGTCCCCATAGAACATATGATGGATTTTTACAGTATTAATCCACTCCTGTATGGCCTTCACCATCTCTATAGTCTCTTACACCAACTTTAGGCCCATTAGTTCTGACTATCTTGAGTCTGTCCAGTAAAGTGGTGATATTTAGGTTCACCCCTGCAAGGCCTCGAATGGTGCCATACTTATGGTGGAATAGTGTCTATTGTTGTATGAAAACTACACAAGGGTTAATTGATCTTCTAAACTATATCCAAAATTAAGGATTCAAGCATGTATCATGTCCTCTAGAAACTTTATGGTCCACTTAGTCTGGTCATCTGTCTGTGGGTGAAATGTTGTGCTCAAGCGTACCTGAGTCCCAAATACCTCTTGCAATACCATCCACAACCAGGATGTGAATCAAGTATCATGATCTGATAATATCATTGATGTAACCCCATAGAGTCTAACTATCTCCTTGACAAAGAGGTTCCTTAATCTCTCTACTAAACTATACTCTCAAATCGTTGGGATTTGGGACGACATGGTGATTCGGTCAACAATCACCCATATGGTATCTTGATCCCATGATGTACATGGTAAACCTATCATGAAGTAAATCGATATTCCATCCCACTTATATTCTGGAAGCACAAGGGGTTGAGTCAAACCCATTGTAAACTAGTGCTCAACCCTCACTTCCTGACAAGTATGGCATTTAGAAATGAACTATGTCACTTCCATCATCCTCGGCCACTAGAGATGACATGGTAGATCATACTACATCTTCTCCACACCTTGATGTATCTCCAAAGGGAATTGATGGAAATACCTTAGGATATACTCTAATAACACCACAAATACCTATATGCGTCCTCTAAAAATAATGATGTGCTCCCTACCTATCGAATATCCATCAGAGGAATGCCTTGTGGACAACTGAGCACGTAATGTCTCATAGTCGGTATCCCCAAGTTGTGCCTCCCGGACTCGCTATAAGTGTTGAGGGGTAACAACCATCAACTACATGTAATAAATTCTATATCCATCCCCAAAGAATATTTTCAATGTGGCTAACTACTCTAATTACGTATTTAGAAATTGTGAAATCGATCTCCTACTGAGAGAATCTTCCAATAAGATCACATTCCTAGGAGTATAGATAATCTCAAATCCATAGGCTTAGAAGAAATCTATACATAACATCTAACTCATGTTCTAATTAAGTTGAGAGAAGATATACTTGAGACTCTTGTGATCAAAGTAGATGATAAATTTCTTGCCCATCTGGTAGTGTCGTCGCATCTTCAATGTGAAGACTACAACAACTTACTCAAGATCAGGGGCCACATAGTTCTAATCAAGTTGTATCAATTGTCATGAAAAATGGGTAATAACCACTTTCCCCTACATCTAAAAATAACCAATCATAGTTCCTAATGCATCATATAATACTGTGTAATCCCCTTTTGGAATTCTCAACATGGGAGGGCTCATCAAACTATTCCTCAACTACTGAAAACATTCCTATCACTTCTCTATCCACATGAGTGGTTTTCCATTTAGTTTCAAATCTTTCAAGGTTGTTGATACTCTAGAAGAGTCATGTAAAAATTTCTGATAGTACCCATCCAAACCAAGTAAACTCCTCACATCGATAACACTCTTGGGTGTCTACCAAAATAGAAACACATCAATCTTCATTAGATCCTCCAAAACTGTAACCTCCTAAATGATGTGTCCTAGAAAATAGGATTCTCTTGTTTAGAATTGAAACTTTAAGATATTTCTATAAATCTTGTGCTTTCTTTGTGAATCCAGGTCCATCCTGAAGTGTATTGTGTGCTCCACCTCATACTCCGATTACACTAGGATATCATCATTGAAGACCAACACAAACTGGTGTAAGTAAGGTTGGAAGTCATGTTAATGAGTCCCATGATCACTAATGGGGCTTTATCCACACCAAACAGCACCACCATGTACTCATAATGCTTTTACCGACACCAAAAATCCATCTTCGTAATATCCTCATCTCGTACATGAAGCTGGTGATTGCTAGATATAAGGTCTATCTTCGTGAACCACAACACCCATTTCAACTGATCGAAGAGGTCATCGATCCTCAATAGTGGATACTTATTCTTCATATTCACTTGGTTTTGACACTAGAAGTACACACATAACCTCAAGCTCCCATCATTATTCTTGGAAAATAAAGCTAGGGTTGCCCACAGTGAAACATTGGGCCCCACAAATCCATTCTTCTACAAGTCCACCCACTATACCCACAGTTCACAGATCTCTAAAAGAGTCATCTGATATACAGGTGTAGATATAAGTTTCATATTTAGGTATCAATAAATTCATAAGTCTACCTATTTATGGAGAGGTAACCCATGGACATCCTCAGGGAAGACATACTCATACTTTTCCACCAATGCAGAAAACCGAGCACCCATATCATCTACTACACTAAGGTTCAGGCAAGCCAACTGTGGTTCGATCGGCTGAACCATCATATGTGTGAGTCCATACTTCACAACTTGTATTTCCCTTTCACCAAAAAAGAAAAACTCGGTCCCATCATTGTGGACAGACCACACTCTGCACCTAAAATTGTCAATCCGAGCATGGAATATGGATAACTAGTCCATCCCAAGAATGATATCATAAGGCCCTGAAACCATTAAACATAGATACCGACTAAAACTCTCACATACAATCATATGTTAACAATATTTACACCATTATGTGGTTATTGAATGTAACGCCCCGACCCTAGTTACCCAGAGTCGGTGCATTTTTACATAACATTGGCATGATCACAAGAAAGATCAAATCTCAAAAGACCGATTGGTTTAGTAGCCTTGGAAACACTAGATATATTCATAAGTTTCACATTACATCATAAAATGAAAAACTACTACAAAAACATATTGTCTCCATAATCCACAGTCATATCCCCACATAATATCCCTGCAGGTCATTCATAACTTACATCTTCACATCCTGGGAAAAATTAAACATAGAAAAGGGGTGAGCTCAAATGCCCAGTAAGGATAACAATATAGCGAAACGTTCAAAATAAGAATAAACATTTAAGGCAATGCATTACTAAAACAGAAGCCTTTTAAACTTGAACTTCAACATAGTATGGCAAAAGTAAAATGAAATAATGCAATTTACTTATTCACATTGATATTCTACTAATCGAATAATCACATGCAATATCAATAGCCACTTTCATAATGATGGAATGCATAATGCCAGACTATCATAACCACATATCCAAGGCCTCGTGCCATGACTACAAAGAAGATTTTGTCAAGGCCTTCTGCCAAGACACTAGTTTGTCTCATGAGACCTACCGATGCAATTTTTTTTAGAATATACTTACGTTTAAAAATTCTAAAATACAGTGCAGTGTTTTTCTGAAAACATTATGCAAGCTTCTGAAAACAAAATAACTAATTCTGATACTGCTCAACTAATTACATGCCATGATGGGTCCACTCCCAATCCCTTCCAGTCTACCAAACTCGAGAGTCAGGTTTTCTGAAAACATTTTTAAGCTTTCGTTAAATACGTATACATTTTCACTGGATTTTCAAATATTTGAGAGAAATATCTCTTTTTTGAAATCATTTAAAAATCACATAATTATAAAAGAAAAACTTTATTTTGAAAATATCCTTACAAGAGTGTAAGGGAAGCTTCAATGGTGTCATAATGGAAGAGAATAACCGCACCTGTCGTATAAGTTAAAAAAGACATTTTAAACTTTTTTTTTCCAAAAAGGTTAAAAAGCACCTTGTTTGGAAAACGACAGAAAGATTCCTTTTTAAACCACTCAAAAAAAAGATAAAAATGGGTATAAATGACTTTGACCCATATTATTGTAAATAGTAAAAATGTTTTGAAATACATTTTTAAGAAACATGGATGTGGATGATAAAGAGATCCCAGTAGATTATTACATATAAACAACCTCAGATAATGGAGAGATTGCGAAATAAACCCTTACCAATTTGGTAACTTATGATACATACAACCCATTAAAGAGGTATCATACAATGAATATGTAAATACACATAAATTAGAGTGTATTACACAAATAATATAATTATGGGCAGTACATACACCACACAAAAGGTAATGGTGGCAATATGGCATGAATCTCACGGGAATAAGGAGTGAGATGAAAACCCCTTACCTTGTAATTTTCCTTGGTTGGGGTAGGGTAACCTCCTGTATAATGGTGAAATAATTGTTATTAAATTATACAAGAATCATATATATTAATATGATATCATATATGATCTTTTAACATTGATTTGTTAATAATATCTTTGAATTATCGTCATTTCGGGTGTTAACTTAATCGTTTTCTTTTATATGTTTTGTTACATAATCCATGTTTGTCATGGATAGGTTGTATATTTTTCATATACAGATTTATATCAAGTCCTTAAACATTATTTTTAAATCATCAAATGATAATTATACTTTAATGGATACGATGGAGAATGAATCTCATCGCGTTCGTGGAGACGGTAGTCCGTACGTACGCACGAGCGACAATATCATTCTTTTGATATTAAAATAATATATAAATGGATGGTATATCATATATAAAGAATCATTAACCTGTTATATTTATTATTTAAATGAGTTACACATCATTATTATACCCATCCAAATAATAATATATTGAATAACAATTACACCACGACGTGGAGACGGTAAGCCGTACGTACGCACGTATGGTGACATGTTATTGAAAGGGTGGATAGAATACTGAATATGGTTGTACCATATTTATAATAACATCACAGTATATGTGATATACTGGAGTTATTATTTTAGAATGGTAATAACAAATAAAGAAGAAGTGGAAGAAGAAAGGAACTTGAAAAGGGGTGGTGAAAACATTACCTCTTCTTCGGGTTCTTCCTTTTGATTTTATCAAAAGGGCTCCTTAGGTTGGCTTTATGATCAAAATAAGTCATCTAGGTTGTAGTGAGGGAAGTTAGGAGAGTATTTGGGCAGAGTTTGTCCAAACCAAAAGGCTTTTAAGGTGTGAAGAGATGAGAAGGAGGAGTGCCCTTTTATAAGAGGGGTGAGGGGCACCTTTGGAAAAGCTAGAAATATTAGTTTATATTAAATTCATATTCGGTTTATAATGGATCAAAAGTTTATTATTCAAAGGTTAAGGTGGGGATAGGTCGAAAACAACTCAACCAATAGAATTTAGACAGGTTTGGGTACTTATATTAACCTTATCTTTAAGTATTAACTCCAAGTTAATTAGTTTCACTTTTACAATGTCTCTTTGTTTTTTTATATAATATGGTTAATAAACTTACTATATACATCCAAGAGACCCACAAGTGGTCCATTAATGATGAACCTATCATTATATAAGTCTCTTGTCCGAACCTTAGATTTTTAGGAATTTAATATCAATTAATAATATAATATTTGTTTTAAGAACTCTTTTATGTCAATTTTGACACTATTCAATAGTTGATTTTTTTAAACTCATAACAGATTGATTACTTAGAAAAAAGTCAATTAGATAATTCTAATATATCATATTATCATAGAAAATTAGTTTAATTCATTAAAAGTTTCATATTATATTTATTTGGGTATTTAAAATAATAATTATTTTAATTTTTCACTATTATAGTAATTAATTCATCATCATTGTGTCATAAATAAATTATATTATTTAATGTCTAAAAATTATAAATAAAATATCATTATGTAGGAAATATTTTTATCTTTCTAATTAATATTTATAATCTAAAATCCAACATATATAACCCTATTTAAAAATTGTGTTTCTAAAGGATATATGCTTGTGTTATTTTTGTATTCATTTTAACTTAATTAAAATAAAGTGTCCCTATCACCTACAAGTGGCACCATGGGGTCCCAAAATCGACCCAAAGATTCCTATGGTCGAACATGTATCAACCAATAAGGCTAGGACACGTTTTAGGGTAATTTAGTATTATTATAATATTCTTTTTTAACCCTTATTTACCAGATTTACCCTTAACCATGGTAAATAAAATATTTACCACAGTAATTATTCAAAATGACTAAAAATAAAAGTTACCTATGTACACAATTTGGACATCCTGATTCCAAATATGGAATCCAATTTTCTAAATTCAAAAAACAGGAGTGGCAGAAATTAATTTAATATTAATTCCCACTATCAAAACAAAAAGCGTGTTTTTAAGAGATAATAACTATCAAAAGATTGACACTTGTTTATGTTCGGTTTAATTGTAAAATTATGTCCAATGACCAACATTATATTAAATGGTAAAAATGTATTCTAAATATACTTTAAAACCACTCAAATTCATAATTTATCACTATTAATTATTTTGATTTAAAAAGTTTTTTTTAATTAAAATTTAGTAATTTTCACTATTCATCAAAATATGAAAGTTATCCGAAAAGTACCAAAATTTCACCTTAGGAAAAATTAGATATTCCGAATCCTGAAATGAAGTCCATTATAAAATATAAAATATATATAATTTTAAAATGTAGGTATTACTATTCATAACGGCTAGTTTGATTGGTTATGGTGTGTGTTAAAACTCAAAGTTGCGTACAACACACACTACTGTATTATTCAAAGATAGCGTACCGTGGAAGCTTGGGATGTTTCATTTTAAATTTTTGATGTCCCCATTTAGTCAAAAAGTTTAAAATATTGTATTTAAAAAGGTTTCACTATTAAAAGTTAATAAAAGTGCAATACTGAAAATGAATATGTTCTTCCATTATGTCAAAGAAACTCATAATATGGATTCTAGAATTATAAGGATTATATAAAGTTTAAAATTTAGTTAATACTATTCATAACCTCTTTTGAATGGATTTTTTTTGGTAAGTCATGGTGTGATTGAACTCGGTGTTGCGTGTAGTGCATGTTATTGAATTATTTTGATGAAATAACACACTATGAAATCTTGGGGTGTTACATCCTCCCCTCCTTCAATAAATTGCGTCCTCGAAATTTGAAATTTTTCATCGAAAATAAAAGATTGAAAATAGAAAATATATTTGGGGAAAACCCACATCGGAAATTGGGTTACTACAATTTAGTCTTAATATAAGGAAAAGTGAAATGAAAGGGTCACCACAAAATTATGATCTCGATTAGGAGAACATTGGTGGAAATTATAGACATATAATTGGAGGGAAAACGTAAATATTTATAGGTAGTGATTGAGGTCATCAATCACAAACAAGTATAAAATTGAGGTCCTTTAACTCATAAATCTATGATGATTTGAAATACCATCGGTTCAACAAAACATAGGGTATTGGGATAACACATTTTTGACGTTTCAAAATATCTTAGTTGAAATCCCACATCGAAAAATGAATTAATGAGGCCTCTATTTAAAATAAAGAGTGGAAAGTATGAAGATTACCGAAAATAACACATACTAGGGTTCCATGTATGAAAAATATGGATATGGTAGAAAAATGTAACCATCAATTATCTGATGGAGAGTGGTAGAGAACATGGCTATGAAAAGGCCAACAATCCCAAAGCCATAAATTAGTGATGATTTAAGGTACCATCTAGGACAACATTTTTGTTCTATGTTCCTTTTATTAATGATGAGGAATTTATTTATGAGATTGGCTAAGATCATAAGGAGGTATACTTACTTTATAATTATAGTTTTATCCATTAATAAATTTCTACCACAAACTCATCTTTCACTCTAAAAGATAATAGAACATAAAAAAATTTCTATTTATATTATTAGTACAGGGTTCCAAAATAAATGAATTTATAATTCATCTACCAGATCTTTTAAAAAAACTATATTATTTAATCCAGGACATCTCGTGGGCCAGTGGTAGGTGATACACCCTTGTCGCCCTTCGGTTGCTGGTTCAAGTCTCGCAGCCTTGCCGGACGTGACGGGTTGCCGCCCGACCTTCGGGTTGTCCTTTTATGGCAATCCAAAATAATCCAAACTAGAACTATCCAAAATTCTTCTGTCCAAACTCACAGTCCAACATTTATAAGGAAGTTAAACATAATGTAGATCATTTTTACCCCGTAATAGCATATGAATACCTTCATCATGTATTCTTTTAATACACTGAAATATCCTAAATTACCATATTCCTTATTGATTACATTCATGCTCCCTTATTCCATATAGAATGCTTGATATACTTCATCAATCTAAAAATGTTTTAAACCCCAACAATGATGGAATATACAAATCATTAATCAGTTCCAAGGTAGTCAAGAATATCCAATATAATTTATCCAAAACAATCATGTATTATTCAAAAATCACTACCTCGGTATCAGAACTATATTATGGTTTATCTTTCTCTCAACCATATATTTTCCAAAAATTTAACCTGCTATTGAGTCACTTTTCTTTGTTCCATACAATCTCAAGTCCTTAATGAAATAGTACTGCAATACAATCCTTATATACTTCATAATTTTTATAACAAGTACATTGTTGATACAACACTCAAATGACATAATCAACATAAGAACTCTAATCATTCCTCTTCATATGTGGTAGTATCATAACTTGATTATTATCCAATAGCATCATTCGCGGCATAGTCTGATGACTGAGACATAGGTTCGCATAGTGTCCAAACTCCTTGCAAATGAAGAATTTTACATTTGAAACCATTTTCTTACCCTTGCAGTCACGTACTTTGTGCCCTTTTCCTCCACACTTATAACAAACTCCCATTCCTTTCAGGCAAGTTCCAGGGTGTTTCTTCCCACAGTTATCACATATGGGAAAATTCTTCATTTCCCTCCTCCCTTTATCCATCTTTCCCCCTTCCATCCTTTTCTTTTCTTGCTTCCCTTCAAAGCCATAGGACTCAGTAAACTCTTTACTTATCTTATCAACACATGATATTATTCCTTCATATGCTGATAATACATGGGAAACTATTTCTCTTATAAATTCTGACTTAAGACCATAAAATATATGATCCTTCTTTCTCTTTGTATCATGTGCATTGCTAGAGTTCTCATTCCTTCTACTAGGCGCCATTTCTAAACAATGGTATACATTAGATTAGTTTATGAATAACACTAACTAATCCCGAACTTGTAAAACACCTAACATAAATTAAATAGTTTATGGATATAATCCATAATCATAAAAATGTCTCCTTTGAGAAGGTATATACTCATAAACCCTTCATAATGATTTGTAAAGAAAATGAGAGTTATCCTAAGCATATCCACCGGGAGTGTCGTAACCAAGAGTGCAGCAAAGCCCGTTGTCGTGCACCAGTTCTCGTTCGAGTCTAGTTCAAAGCGGTGTTTTCGGGTTTTACCCCTAGGTACATCTGTGCCAGAGCCGCCTCTACCTGCTCGTATCTAGACTGGGATGTACTTCTCGGAAAACTCACAAAATCTCTACAATACCAAAATTCTAGGAGGTTCTTCTATACTAATCCTCAATGTTCATCTTATGTCTACGTGCTCTAATCAGAGTTTATCTAAATCTAGCTTCCAAGGTTTGTACTAAACTTCCTCTGATACCAACTGTAACGCCCCGACCCTAGTTACCCAAAGTCGGTGCATTATTACATAACATTGGCATGATCACAAGAAAGATCAAATCTCGAAAGACCAATTGGTTTAGTAGCCTTGGAAACATTAGATATATTCATAAGTTTCACATTACATCATAAAATGAAAAACTACTACAACAACATATTGTCTCCATAATCCACACTCATATCCCCACATAATATCCCTACAGGTCATTCATAACTTACTTCTTCACATCCTGGGAAAAATAAAACATAGAAAAGGGGTGAGCTCAAATGCCCAGTAAGGATAACAATATAGAGGAACGTTCAAAATAAGCATAAACATTTAAGGTAATGCATTACTAAAACAAAAGCCTTTTAAACTTGAACTTCAACATAGTATGGCAAAAGTAAAATGAAATAATTCCATTTACTTGTTCACATGGATATTCTACTAATCGAATAATCACATGCAATATCAATAACCACTTTCATAAGGTTGGAATGCATAATGCCAGACTATCATAACCACATAGCCAAGGCCTCGTGCCAGGACTACAAATAAGATTTTGTCAAGGCCTTGTGCCAAGACACTAGTTTGTCTCATGAGACCTACCGATGCAATTTTTTTTAGAATATACTTACGTTTAAAAAATCTAAAATACACTCCAGTGTTTTTCTGAAAACATTATGCCAGCTTTTGAAAACAAAATAACTAATTCTGAGACTGCTCGACTAATTACAGGCCATGATGGGTCCACTCCCAATCCCTTCCTGTCTACTAAACTCGAGAGTCAGGTTTTCTGAAAACATTTTTAAGCTTGCGTTAAATACGTATACATTTTCACTGGATTTTCAAATATTTGAGAGAAATATATCTTTTTTGAAATCATTTAAAAATCACATAATTATAAAAGAAAAACTTTATTTTGAAAAAATCCTACAAGAGTGTAAGGTAGGCTTCAATGGTGTAATAATGGAAGAGAATAACCACACCTGTCGTATAAGTTAAAAAAGACATTTTTAACTTTGTTTTTCGAAAAGGTTAAAAAGCACCTTGTTTGGAAAATGACGGAAAGATTCCTTTTTAAACCACTTAAAAAAGATAAACAAGGGTATAAATGACTTCGACCCATATTATTGTAAATTGTAAAAATGTTTTGAAATACATTTTTAAGAAACATGGATGTGGATGATAAAGAGATCCCGGTAGATTATTACATATAAACAACCTCGGATAATGGGGAGATTGCAAAATAAACCCTTACCAATTTGGTAACTTATGATACATACAACCCATGAAAGAGGTATCATACAATGAATATGTAAATACACATAAATTAGAGTGTATTACACAAATAATATAATTATGGGCAGTACATACACCACACAAAAGTTAATGGTGGCAATATGGCATGAATCTCACGCGAATAAGGAGTGAGATGAAAACCCCTTACCTTGTACTTTTCCTTGGTTGGGGTATGTTAACCTCCTGTATAATGGTGAAATAATTGTTATTAAATTATACAAGAATCATATATATTAATATGATATCATATATGATCTTTTAACATTGATTTGTTAATAATATCTTTGAATTATCGTCGTTTCGGGTGTTAAGTTACTCGTTTTGTTTTATATGTTTTGTTACATAAGCCATGTTTTTCATGGATAGGTTGTATATTTTTCATATAAAGAATGATATCAAGTCCTTAAACATCATTTTTAAATCATCAAATGATAATTATACTTTAATGGATACGATGGAGAATGAATCTCATCACGTTCGTGGAGATTGTAGTCCGTACGTACGCACGAGCGACAATGTCATTCTTTTGATATTAAAATAATATATAAATGGATGGTATATCATATATACAGAATCATTAAAATGTTATATTTATTATTTACATGAGTTACACATCATTATTATGCCCATCCAAATAATAATATATTGAATAAAAATTACACCACGACGTGGATACGGTAAGCCGTACGTACGCACGTATAGTGACATGTTATTGAAAGGGTGGATAGAATACTGAATATGGTTGTAACATATTTATAATAACATCACAGTATATGTGAGATACTGGAGTTATTATTTTATAATGGTAATAACAAAGAAAGAAGACGTGGAAGAAGAAAGGAACTTGAAAAGGGGTGGTGAAAACATTACCTCTTCTTCGGGTTCTTCCTTTTGATTTGATCAAAAGGGCTCCTTAGTATGGATTTATGATCAAACTAATGCCTCTAGGTTGTAGTGAGGGATGTTAGGAGAGTATTTGGGCAGATTTTGGCCAAAAACAAAGGCTTTAAAGGTGTGAAGAAATGAGAAGGTGGAGTGCCCTTTTATAAGAGGGGTGAGGGGCACCTTTGGAAAAGCTAGAAATATTAGTTTATATTAAATTTATATTAGGTTCTAATGGCTCCAAAGTTTATTATTCAAAGGTTAAGGTGGGGATAGGCCTAAAACAACTCAACAAATAGAATTTATACAGTTTTGGGTACTTATATTAACGTTATCTTTAAGTAATAACTTTAAGTTAATTAGTTTCACTTTTACATTGTCTCTTTGTATTTTTTTATAATGTGGTTAATAAACGTACTATATACATCCAAGCGACCCCCAAGTGGTCCATTAATGATGAACCTATCATGATATAAGTCTCTTGTCCGAACCTTAGATTTTTAGGAATTTAATATCAATTAATAATATAATATTTGTTTTAAGAACTCTTTTATGTCAATTTTGACACTATTCAATAGTTGATTTTTTTAAACATATAACAGATTTATTACTTAGAAAAAAGTCAATTAAATCAATACTAATATATCATATTATCCTAGAAAATTATTTTAATTCATTAAAAGTTTCATATTATATTTATTTCGGTATTTATAATATCAATTATTTTAATTTTTCACTATTATAGTAATTAATTCATCATCATTGTGTCATAAATAAATTAATTTATTTAATATCTAAAAATTATATATAAAATATAATTATGTAGGAAATATATTTATATTTCTAATGAATATTTATTATCTAAAATCCAACATATATAACCCTATGTAAAAATTGTGTTGCTAAAAGATATATGCTTGTGTCATTTTTGTATTCATTTTAACTTAATTAAAATAAAGTGTCCCTATCCCCTACAAGTGGCACCATGGGGTCCCCAAATCGACCCAAAGATGCCTATGGTCGAACATGTATCAACCAATAAGGCTAGGACACGTTTTAGGGTAATTTATTATTATTATAATATTATTTTTTAACCCTTATTTACCAGATTTACCCTTAACCATGGTAAATAAAATATTTACCACAATAATTGTTCAAAATGTCTAAAAATAAAAGTTATCTATTTACACAATTTGGACATCATGATTCCAAATATGGAATACATTTTTCTAAATTCAAAACACAGAAGTGACAGAAATTAATTTAAAATTAATTTCCGCTGTCAAAACAAAAAGCGTGTTTTTAAGAGATAATAACTATCAAAAGATTGACACTTGTTTATGTTCGGTTTAATTGTAAAATTATGTCCAATGACCAACATTATATTAAATGGTAAAAATTTATTCTAAATATACTTAAAACCACTAAAATCCATAATTTATCACTATTAATTATTTTGATTTAAAAATTTGTTTTTAATTAAAATTTAGTAATTTTCACTATTCATCAAAATATGAAAGTTATTCGAAAAGTACCAAAATTTCACCATAGGATAAATTCGATATTCCGAATCCAAAAATGAAGTCCATTTTAAAATATAAAATATATATAATTTCAAAAAGTAGGTATTACTATTCATAACGGCTAGTTTGATTGGTTATGGTGTGTGTTAAAACTCAAAGTTGCGTACAACACACGCTACTGTATTATTCAAATAAAGCATACCGTGAAAGCTTGGGATGTTTCATTTTAAATTTTTTATGTCCCCATTTAGTCAAAAAGTTTAAAATATTGTATTTAAAAAGTTTTTACTATTAAAAGTTGATAAAAGTGGAATATTGAAAATGAATCTGTTCTTGCATTATGTCTAAGAAACTC
Source organism: Viscum album (assembly GCA_963277665.1). Lineage (NCBI taxonomy): Eukaryota > Viridiplantae > Streptophyta > Magnoliopsida > Santalales > Viscaceae > Viscum > Viscum album. The sequence continues at coordinate 106,268,762 of OY728149.1, read as the reverse complement.
ATAATATGGATTCTAAAATTATAAGGATTATATAAAGTTTAAAATTTAGTTAATACTAATCATAACCTCTTTTGAATGGATTTTTTTTGGTAAGTCATGGTGTGATTGAACTCGGTGTTGCGTGTAGTGCAAGTTATTGAATTATTTTGAGGAAATAACACACTATGAAATCTTGGGGTGTTACATTGAATTCTCTCCCATATAAGTCTATAAATGTAAGGTCCAATTCAATATTTCCACCAAAATCTATGAGTCTCGATCAAGGTTCGTGGAAATAAAAGAATGACGAGCACATATGTAATTTAAAACTATATATAAGGTGTAAAATACCAAAATCATACCTCTAATAATACCTCAATCATTGGGATCATAATCCCTTATCGCCTAATGTTTTCCTCATCCATATCCACCAGCTCCCTATGCCAATTATGGACAACCTAGGGATGTTTGTGGTAATACGTTGAACCTCCTTCAACCTCATGCCACCCTGTCTGCGCCTCTTCCACATCATTTTTAGTATGGACCACCCTGATCCTACTTGTACATATGTCTCTATGGTCCCTCGGTCTTCTACTGAGCAGTCATATGATGGGTCAGGAAATCTCGATCCAGATTTCCCTGACCATCACACAGGTACCACAACATATCCTTCAACTAACTCGCTTAGCCATGGGATCCCCACATTGCGGATCCTGTGTCTTGGGGTCGTTCTCTAGAGTTCCAGGGCCTCTTGGATCACTAGGAATACAGTCATCCACCTAACTATAAAGACATAGCTACCCGGTTCCTAATGGTAGCTCCCACTAATAGTGTCTGCACCACTAGAAAGATCTCCAATAGCAGAGCTCTCTCTAGTACCCCAACATATATGAAATTACTAGGGATATCATGGATGCCTTGATATACCGGAATAAGTCATACTTAAAGGTTTTATCCTTGAAGAGCGGGTCATGTACCATATCTGTGGAGTAGAGAGAAAGATGAATAAATATCATTGAGTACTCCACCACTGTCTGACTATCCTATTACATATGTAGAAGATAAAATACACGCATTGAGCATAACGTAGTTTGAAATAACTCTACTATGAAGAGACACTCAAAGTATTACCAATAGATATTCACCTAATCATGCTTCTGGGTCACTAAGCTCCACAATTTCCCTGTTGATCCCCGAAGAAGACTCAAAATTAGAACTTCCATATGGTTGGAAGGTATCCTCACAAAGGTGAAGACACCTCTAACTACATACATAAAAATTTTAGATACATGGGGGTATTTATCACACTATAACATGGGAGTTCGCTACCTCTAGAACTCATGAAATGCACTCTGTCTGTGTGCATCCTCAATCGGTAGTGCTGGAAGTAATTGTTGCTCGATGGGCGGTGGTATCGCTGGTAAACCAATCTAATGTGATTTTTAAAGTACAATCCTCGGTACTGATACTTCTTCTCTAAGAATATCATCCTTGTGATCATGCAACGAAATATTGGCTAGCGTTCTGTGTGGAGGCATCCAGAAATAGAACAAGATATACCAGGGTCAATAGAGTTTACCTAGTGAGATGACTCGAGAAGGAAATAAAAACACACCCAAATACTATATTATTCTTGTACCATTGTTTTTCCCAAATCTAGTGTTTTCATGTACCCTGTTTTAAAGCACAATTCAGAGTCGTGGTTTATAGATATGTTGGCTACTACACCAACACCGAAATCCCTGTCCTAAAATCCAAACTCAAATAGTTAACATAGATTCCCCAAACCAATCTCACGGACTCTTAGTCCTTAAGTAGAACTGACCCATTTCAATACCACTTTTTCTTGACCAATCCCAAAGGGTCCCTTTCTGTGACTATCCTGATCCTTCCTCATCTTGGCCAGGGTCTTTTGACTACCATCTAGTTGTCATATCCCACGAATAGGAGGCATTTTATTAAGTACCTACACACACACACATCTACAGGACCAAAATGATGAAGTGAAAAAAAACTATGTAAAAACACATGCATACTACTAAGATACCAAAAACAGATTACAATAGTAGAAAACTATAATGTAAAAGGGTCCAAAATAAAATCCCACCCAAAAAGGAGTCTGGAAAAATAAATGCACAAGTTCCTCAAAATCCTCTATAGAAAACCCAAACTCAATAGAAAGGTACTGAATATCTATCAAAATCTGTAGGAGCAGACCTCAATTGTCGTGTCTCTCTAATCAGCACTTGGTCTATGTATACCTAGGATTCTTCGAATGTGTTGATCATTCGTTCAAGACATCTCACATGCGGGCGAAGCCCATGCAGGGATGAGTAAAATAGTACTCAATAGGACACCCCAAAACCCCAAAGAGATACCACTAAGAAATACATGAATTATTCCACATGTAAATAAAAAAAAGTATACCACTATGAAATACACATTCAACACACACAGGTATAAGTATATAGTATGAAAAAATAATTATATGACGTAATCCCCAAAACACCCTGTATTGATAGGAAAATTAACATTGATGATACCCTCAGTCTTAGTAAGACACTTATTCTCAGTAAGACACATAGTTGTAGTAAGAAATATAGTTTTATTAAGTCACGTAGTCTCAAAGTCACATATTCTCAAAGTCATGTAGTCTCAATGTCATTTCTAGCCATAGGATTCTACTCATAGTGCCCTCGTTCCAGGAGAACCTACTCTTGAAGCCATTATATCATAAGCACACTTACAAAAACACTCACTGAGAGTATATTAAAAATTCCTTATTCTCTCAAAAATACCAATGCTTAAAATGGCTCATCAAATAGACACGCGGTTTGAAATTTATAATCTTATTAGTAAAATGGTTTGACCTTGTCTGGTCTGGCCTGCTGGCCCCGATCTGGGTCGGTTCATTTTGTTTGACCTGGTTCATCTGGTCTACCCAACATGCACGGTGGCTAGTTCATCAGCCACACAGATTCCACCCCAACTGTGTGCCTACTATTTAATGCATCACCATGCCAGGTTCCATGCAACTTGTCTATCACATCCACACACGCGTTGTGTTCTGCAGCCTTATCACCATTGTGCGCTCCCCACCACTTTTGCGGTCTCCACAAGGCCCCCACACCACATAAATTTTCATCTCATTGTTTCCTCCTAGACTAACTGGATCTACCGCCCCTGCCACCAGTGTACACTAGCGGCCGATAGCACCACCCCTTCCATGAGCTGCTGGTTATCCTTTGACGCCCCATTTTTCAAAATAGGGAAACTTCCTCATTCTTCGGTTCGTAATCTTTACTTATCTTTGCTAAATTTAGTATGGCCAACAATCCAGGGGTTCGATAGCATTCATAGCCTCCAAAAAATTCAATCAATGACCAGAAAGGTCCAATGGTGAAGAATGCAAAGAAAAATTTTAGAGAGAATAAAAAATACCTATAGGAATGAACCTCAACCATTTTTTATTATACAAGAACTGTTATCTTTAGAATGATGAAGGAAGAGGGTAAGTAAACCCCCATTAATAATTCCCAACACTAACCATACCACAATAATGATCAAACTGTGGATCAACTAGTTCATTGGTTGGTTATTGGTCGTCATCAATTCCATGAACGGGGAAGAAATTAATAAGAAATAAAAAACCCACATATTTTTGTACTGCTCGTTGACAAAAATCGATCATCATGACATCATCATTGACATGGTCCTTTGAATCTGATGTGCATCGCCCATCATCGACCCATGTTCCAATCTATGATTCTTCATTATCATTAAGAGAAATTCCTTCTACTTGTCTCAGTTGAATCCCAGTGTTATAGTTATGACCCTATATTCCTAAAAACACTAATAAAAATAAAATCAGTCCTGATGTCTCAATAAAATATTTTTATTAAATATTTTGTTATCAATACTTCCAAAAACAATCATTCATGACCAACTTGTTTCGGTCGATGTTTTTCCCCACCTATGGTATATTTTCTTCTCAAAATTAAATGGTTTTCTTAGATTTATAATTTGGGACTCATTTATAAGTTATTCCGATTTTCAGGAACACTGCAAGTCCATGCTATTTAATATTTTTAATATTATTCAATTAATTATTTCGGGAACATCAGGTCTCAGAATCACACATCCTCATAGAACCAAGTCTCATAATAATTCTATGTAATATTTAAAAATAATACATTTAAATTCCAAGATGTTACAACTTAGAATGATTGGTAAGGCATGCACATGAAGTCTCAATTGTGAAAAAGACATCCTATTTGTGTGTAACCCTCTTGTGCACCCAATGCGATGTCAAACCTATTGTTCGTTGTTCATCCACTATAGGGAATAAATATTCCATATGAAATACCTCTTATAAGAAAAAAATCAGACTCTCCATCTCCAAATATTTCTACTATAATAAGAAGGAATCCCCCTTTATTCAAAGTTATCATCTAGAAGTCAAACCACTGCTCTACTGCATGTAAGAATGATCTTCTAGGACATCATCAAATAATGGAACCCTCAAGGAAGAAATCTTTTTCAATATGTTCACTATGGGTCATCACTCGATTGGGCCAACAACCATGTAATCCTCACTCAACCTCTTTCAACCATATTCATGTGCATGAAAAAACACCTCTTGCGTGCACTTTGACCTTGTACATAGCCTCCATTCATACTTGCATCCCTTGACCTTGCACGCAATCCAATAATATTTCATGAACCCCTCTGTGAATCTCTATGGCTTGATATTATTTCAAAGAACCATTTTTCAGCACCTCTTTCCTACAACCCCCATGACTTTCACACGCCTCTTGTGCAAAACCCTCCATTCTTGTGTGAAGTGATTTCTTAGTCCCTCATGAGGTCTAACCCATTCTACTAAATATTGTGTTGAAATACTATTTTATTATCATTATAGTAACATTAATTCCTTTAAATATTCATCACAGGAACTCTAAAATGGACCTCGTTAATGACTACTCATCCACACCATTGAAACCTAGAATTTCTAGTCATTACTCTCCCAAGTGTGCATGAGTTGGGGTTATGTATGCCCAAGGGGTAAGGAGTGATTCCCCCACTTCTGTGTTATATGGAAAAAATATTCCTAGAAAAAATGCTCACTGCACATGATGTTAAACTATTGTTTGGCCCCATATAATGCACACATCATTCCCTAGCTAATATCATCATGGGACACCACCCTCTGCCTCATTGTTAGAGAGATCATCCTCCTCGAGAAGCTTCCATGTGTAATATACACAGACCCTTCAAAAGATGAACCATTTAGGTCTCACAGGTAATTATATCCTCATCAAATTTAAGTATATCCTCTTCATATGGAATGAAATCCTCATGATTTCATAGCGACTCACTCTTCAATTGCACCCTTACACCACGGTTTTAAACTGGTTTTTAATGAATATTAAAAATCAAAAATAAATTGTACAATATTTTTGATTAAATGAATTATTTTTTATCACTATTTAATAGGGAAATTTTACTTGTTTCGGTGTTTACATTGTGGGAAGAGGTGGTTTGGAGATCCCGTGATGGAATTAATGAAAAATGGGAAAAACTTCGTGAGATCCCAAGAATGTAAGTGGACATTAATATGTAATTTGGATAATATGTGCATAAAATTGGGATAAAATGTTTTTATTAATGAAACAAATGTGGGTTAAATTTAACTAGAATATCAGGGTGCCCAATTCATCCATTTGGAGGCCCAAAATAATCCCACAATGTGAAGAAATTCTGGGCGGGCTAGATTGGAAGACCCTTAAGTATTTAGGCCATAATGTCGGCCTAGAAGATCCAATTGGTATTATTCCACGTAACATAGACATATAACTCTATGTTTAACCTCTCCACCGAATTTCATGACAATTTAACATGTTTTGGTCATTAAACCACCCATATAAAGAAGGATTAAAAAGTATACCCTGAATAGTGACCCTGTACTTTATGCACTTGACTTCTTTTGTGGAACGTGTGATGTGTTTTTCTATAAAATAACTTCTCTCCCTCATTATATCATGTTTTAAGACTAGGGGTGAAGGTTAGTAGAACTTGAGTGTTCTCTTCATCCATTTTAGTTCTCTTCTCCCTCATGTACTTGTAAGCCTCTTAGTGATCAATTTGTGGGATGTTCCTTATTGTAATCCTGAGCTACACGCTTTTAATTTTTGAAAGGTAATTTATTTCCAGGATTATCAACAATTGTTCTTAATTTATACCATATAAATTCTTAATTATTATGGTATTATCAAATACAAATATAAGGAACAAGAATCCACATGGTTCCATGCATAACCCGGATCTTGTGATGATTTCAGTGTGGATGCCTCTTTTCTCACCCCCTCCCTTTCATGAGTGTGCTAATGGATTGAATCGGTTGATAAAATAAAATATATTTAAACTATTAATATGCATGTTCTTGTATTTTGGAATATTTTTATCATTGACACAAATTTTTTCATCTCATCACATTGTTTATGTGATGCCATGATTGAGTTCTATTTCTATATCGATTCATGATTGTTGATTTTGAGTGGTCACCAATAATCAATACTGTTGATCGATCAACTACTAGGTGGTAACTTGATAAAAACTCACATTCCATTACTTGTTTTAGTATTTATAAAATCAAGTAATCGATGACCCTTCCCTTTCCCTTTAGAGCGATGATGGATTGAGCATCAAGGGACACTTATTTGGTTTTATCATGATTTTTCCAACTGGTTTCCCTCAATAGTTATATACTTTTCATTTCTGTTTTTAAAGAAAAAAACAAAAGTTTTATAAAACCACATTTTCCATTTAATTTCTTAATTATAACCTCATTTTGGAATTAATTAACTAATGCCTCGTCGATAGACGACCTAGGGTTGCTGCTATACTTTAGAAATTCTATGAAACCATAAACATCTAATTTGATGTGCCTGACAACACAATCAATTTTTTCCATCCTTTATGGGGATAAATGATCATTTTTTCTTCTTTATAACCTTCTATTTATTTATTTTAATTCTTAATTAGTATAGATTTCAATATCCCACACCATATTTGATTGTTTTTTTGGGTTTCTGTCATTATTTCTATTTTTATGTGTTTTTTCTCTCTCTATCTATCTTCCTCTCTCTCTACCAATCTCTCTAATTCTATGGTATAACATTCTTTTTTTCATTCCTCCTTTTATTTTTTATGGCTATTTATTCATATTCCATAAAAAATCATCAAAAAAATGAAAACAAAAACAATCAATCAATCAAACTCGACATCATTGTTGGATGAAAAAATCAAGTAAAGAAACAGTACTTTAATATGAACTTAATATTAAAACATCAATCCACTCAAAAATCAAGGAATCTAGAGAGGGTAAATAAATTAACACTAAGGGACCCCTTTTTGAACCTGAAGTGGTCCTAAACTAATCAAAAATTGAACCATGTCAGACCCAACAAGACATGGCTGCAAATAATCGAACCGTATAAAAACTAACCTCCTCATATGTGGAGTACCAACCTATATAAATCCAATATTATGAGGACGCAGATAACTTTGAGCTATGCTCGATCCTCATCCACCTAATTCCCAAATTGCATGATCTTCGTGGTGAGGACCCTCACAAACATCACAATGAGTTTCACATAGTCTATTCCACCATGAACCCCTAAAATGTGTTTGAGGACCAAATTATGTTTAGGGAATTCCTTTTCTCCCGTGATGGTGTATCCAAATATTGGCTATACTATCTTCCTCCCACAAATGGGGGTCGCAATGAACTGAAAAGAATCTATTTAGAAAAGTTCTTCCTTGCCTCCTGAATGACATCTATTAAGAATTAAATTTTTGGAATTAGGCAATCACAAGGAGATACCCTTCATGAATACAAAGAGCCATTGAAAAGAATTTGATCAAGTATCCCCCACCACCATATTAGTGATAAAATATTAATCCAATACTACTATGAGGGACTTGTCTCCCTGGATTGTGGAATGATTGATGTTGAAGCTGGTGGTGCCCTATTTGATAAAACTCTTTCCGCTGCTCATGACTTAATAGCCAACATGGCTCAAAATGCACAACAATTTGGTACATGATCTATTTCTCCAAACCAAGGACTTCATGAGGTAAGTCATTCATCTCTAGAACAAAATTTTGATAACAAGCTTGATGATATGCATGTCTTTTTAAGGGAATTATCTCATGTACAAGGTAACTCACAATCTCCTCCTGTTCCATTACATTGGGGTATTTATTTTGAAAGTACTCATTTTTCTGACCAATGCCCACAACATCAAGATTCATCAGAGTCTTGTGCAGTCGTATTCCTAGGGAATCCATTACAACAAGAACCTCCTTTCATGTAAGAACAATTCTGACCAAATCCAAATCCTGAGTGGAAAGCACAACCCTAGTACTGATAAGGAGGAAACTAAATCTACCCAAAGAAGAATTGGTATCAACAAGGCCAAGGTATGCAACATTCTTATCCTCAAAATTCTCAAAAAAATCATCCCCCACCCAAATATGAACCAATCCTTGATAATATGGTGAAGAAAATGGAAGGCCATAACCTACAATTCCAAAAAACCACACAATCAGTTATTCAAGACCTACAAACTCAAGTGGGGAAATTGGAAAACACCATCAGTGATATTAGGATGCAAGGATATCGGCAACTATTATCCCAACCCATTTCCCATCTGAATGGAAAAAGGTAATGTATGTGTAGTTACACTTCATAGTGGTAAATAATACTCTAATTATACTAATTCTACACAATAGGTATGTCCCCATGTTGAAAACACTCTTTCTCCACCCACAAAATATTTCAATGAAGAAGAGAAAAATAGAAAGGGTAAAAAATTATAATTGATTATTAAAAAGAAAAATCAATTCCACTTCAATCCCCCTAAGGACTCTCTATATCTAAGATGAATTTTGATAATGATATTGATAAATAAGTAATGAATACATTTAAAAAGTTTCATGTTAAAATTTATTTATTGGATGTAATTAAACAGATCCCATGATATGCCAAATTATTTAAAGAGATTTTCACACATAGAATGTGGATGAAGGGGAATGACATAGTCAACTTGGGAAGGAATTTCTTAGCCTTGATTCAACCACAAATGTATGTATTCGGTCACATTCACGATACGGTGTACCATATAGGATACCTTATTTTCTGATGCAATGCTAGATTTAGGTGCTTCCATTAATGTAATTCATCACTCCATATATACTTCTCTATAGGTTGGAGAGCTTCGACTGACAAGAATTTTCATACAAATTGCCAACTGAAGTACTATTCATCCCCCAAGAGTGATTGAGGATGTCAGTGTAAGAGTGAAGAATATCATCTTCCCTGCTGATTTCTACATTCTTGAGATGGAATATACCCAAACCAAAGTACATTCTCCTCTCATACTTGGGATGGCATTCCTTAAAATAGTAAAGTAGATAATTAATGTTCACAACAGTACGTTGTCCATGGAGTTTGGTAGAGAAAAGATATGCTTTATGATCCTTGAATCTATGAAAAACCCCATTGAACAGTAGTCAAATAATTATGTCTATTCGATGGAAGTGCTCTCAAACGATGCACACATGCACAATTCTCCCCTCCACCCATAATCCGATTCACTTTCCTCTTCTTCAACCTTGGATGATTTTACAATTGATTCATGTTTAGTGGGTTTTGTGGGTTCTAAAAAATGTAAATATTGTGTTTTGATTGATGAGTGTGTTCATTGTGAGGTTATTGACCAATTTCCCATCATTAAAAAAAATAATCTCTCTCCACAGTAGGAATCAAAACTGTTCAACCTCTTAAGAGACTGTATCAAGGAGATAAGATGGACATTAGCTGATATTCCTATGATTATCTCATCTATTTTTATGCACCATATAATTTGGGATGATTAGGATAAGACCACAAGACAATCTGAACTCTGGTTGAATCCCGCTCTCCTTGAAGTGGTAAAATTAGATATTTTTAAATTAGTTTCTATAGGGATCATTTATCCTATATATGATAGTAAATGGGTTTTTCTAGTACAAATTGTGCCTAAAAACATGAATAACAGTTGTGTCAAATGAAAGGAATGAATTGGTTCCAACTTGTGTAAAAAATAGTTGGCGAGTCTGTATTGACTACCGCCGACTGAATCATACCATGTGGAAGGACCAATTTACATTCCCTTTCATTGACCAAATGTTAGAATGATCGGTGGGTAAGTCCCATTATTTTTTCCTTGATGTCTATTCATGTTATTTTCGAATGTATATAGCCACCTAGGATCAATAAAAGACAACATTTACTTGTCCATTTCCCATATTTTCATACATAACAATGGCTTTTCGCCTATGTAATAATCATAGTAATTTTCATCGTTCTATGTTGAGTATTATTTATGAGTACCATGAGAGTTTTATGGAAGTATTTATGGATGATTTCATGGTATATTGTTCTTCATTTTATGATTTTTTGGAACACCTAGATTTTATCCTCCGTCACTACATTGGTAAAGATCTTGTATTAAATGATGAAAAATTACATTTCATGGTTGAGCAGGGGATAGTTCTTGGGAATTTCATTTCAAATAATGTAATCCAAGTTGAAAATTATAAAATGGAATTAATTTCATCCCATATATATCCAAAATCTGTTCATGAGGTGCGATCTTTCTTGGTTCATGATGTTTTTTACAGCCGACTCATTAAAGACTTTAGTAAGATCGTACTTCCATTGTCCTAGTCATTACCAAAGGATTATGATTTTGTGCTTGATAAAATTTTTGAGGATGCATTCAATTTAAAAAAATGGAGTCTCACATCAACGCCCATCATCCAACCACTGAGGTGGGATCTCAACTTCAAACTTATTTGTGTTGCCTCTAACATTAAAGTTGGGTAAGCTTTATCAAAAAGGGTTGAGAAGGCTCCCCATGTCATTGCATATGCCTCGTGTACTGTTGACCATGCCCAGGTAAAAAACACAACCATTGAAAAAGAACTCATTTATATTTTTTTTTCCTTGGAAATATTTCATTCATATCTTCTTATATCAAAAGTGATATTTTTTTATGACCACGTCGCCCTTCAATTTTTTCTAAATAAAGATGAAGCTAAGCCCCGCCTCATATGGCTGATTCTCCTCCTCGAAGATTTTTTTCCTTGAGATTAGAGATATTAGGGTTTTGAAAATGTTTTGGACGACCACATTAGTTGGATCTTTCCACCACTAGACCACCATGTTGACTAATCCCTCCCCATTGGAGAATTTTTTTCTTCGTGAGAACCTTTGTGATGTTGTGGACCATACCCCATGGTATGCAGACATTGTGACTTTTATAGCAATGTCTAGGTTACCCACTAATTCTAGTACATCCAAATCCCAGAGACATAAATATTATTCTAGTTGGTACATTTGGGATGACCCATATTTGTGGAGAATTTTTGGTGGCCAAGTAGTTCGTTGGTGTATCCCTGACCATGAGTTCACCTATGTTTTGACCTCCTGCCACACTTTGGAATGGGGGCCACTTTGGCTCTCAACATACAGATTAGAAGGTCCATGAATTGGTTCATTATTGGAAAAAAATATATAGGGATGCCCATCAAATTTTCATGTCTTGTAGTCATTGTCAACTCATGGGGAATATCTCTAAGAATAATGAAATTCCCCAATAACCCATGTTATTCTATGAAATTTTTAATGCATTGGGAATTTCCTTCAAGGGTCATTTTATAAATTCATCTGGATTTGTGTACATATTATTGGTTGTGGACTATGATACTAAATTTGTGGACTCAAATGCCACCAGGACCGATGACTCTCAAGTTGTTATTGACTTTTTGAGGTCCCAAATTTTTAGTTTGTTTGGTTTGCTGGGATTCATCATTAGTGATTAGGGTTCACATTTTTGCAATCCTAACAAAAAAAAATAGATTTTTAAATAAGGGGTTGATCATAAATTATCCACTACATATCACCCCAAAATAATAGACATGAAGAAATCTCAAATCTGGAAGTTAATAGAATCTTCAAAAAAATGGTAAAAATCAACAGGAAAGATTTGAGTTTATGGTTGGATGATGAACATTGGGAATACTGTACAACTTTCAAAACCCCAATCAGAATGTCACCATACAGAATTGTGTTTGTAAATGCTTGTCACCTCCCAGAGTATATAGAAAAATATGGATATTGGGCTGTTAAACAATGTAAGATGAACCTTTTAGATAATGGTGTGCATAGGAAGCTGTAGATTCAAGAGTTGGAAGAAATTAGACATGATACATGTGAGAACTCCTAGATATATAAAGATAATACAACGGCTATCCATGATAGCATTATTCATCAGAGGAAGTTCCATATTGGTGAGAAGGTCCTCGTGTACAATTCTTATATAAAGCTCCACCTAGTTAATCTTCATTCCCGATGGATTGTTCGTTATATTGTTACTAATTTTTACCATTTTGGTGCAATACTAATTTTCCATTAGCAGAGTGGAAGAAGTATTACCATCAATGGGAAGCAATTCAACACCTCTATGATGATTTTCCAAAGAACCCGGAGGAGGAAATCCACCTTCTAGAAGAAACATACTAGTGAAACACACCGGGTTATATCCTTATCACATTATCAATCGTTATATTGAGGACACAACACTTTCTTGGTGTGGGTGTGGATACATTCCTGGTTTCATTCGTATTTTCACCATCTTTCTTCTTTCTTCTCTTTTTCACCTTTTTTATGGTATTTTCACTTTTCCCCATCTTGTTGAGTTCATTAGGATTTTTATTTTCTTTCTTCGTTCTTCTCTTTCTGTCCTTCTTTATGGTATTTTTACTCCCCCCTTATGGTCACCAAATCATAGAACTTACTGAAAATGCATGTTGAAATTTTTGATTCCATGTTGGCTTAAAATTTGTTGAAAACCTCTCTATATTATGGAATGAATATTTGTATTAATTTGACATCAAGGAGTTATTTTTTGTGAATTGGTTTTCTATCAATGATATAAATGGTTGTATCTCTGTAAAACCTTTGAGATGATTGATGCCCCTTGTATGAGTAGTTTTTGGGAGAATATTTTCACTAATATCTCTACAAATTTTGTCACCAAACCACAAAGTGGGAATATTTATTACTTACAAGAAGGTAAATACATGTTAGGATAATATTTTTTAGCTTAAAATGATATTTACATACGTTCATTCCGTATCTGATCGATTTCATTAAAATGACGGATTGACCTATGTGTGTGTACCTCAGATCCAACTAATGCATGCCCTAAAAAAACAAATTTGAGTTGTGCCTTGGGAAGGAAAAAACTACTCATTATAAACCATTTATATTATTATAACTATTACAATTATAGTTGTGAGGATATCAAACATGTGTTGAAAGATGAGTGTGATATTTTTCCAAATGAAACTTCTGAATAAAATAATAAATGTGGGGAGTGATGAAATGTGAAACATATGGGGATATCTTGGTCAGGATCTTATGGTTTGACTTCCGTAAATTCATAAGTGAGTGGGTCTTGAAATATTATTGCAAATGATGTTGGGAAGGTTTGGTGCAGGAAAACATTAAAGATATTTTTTTTAAAAAATAACATATATTTATTGGATAAAAGTGGGAAGAATATCATGGAATGGATTTGGCACACATGCATGGAGAGTTAGGGGCATGGTTGAATTTTAAATTCCTTGCTCAATTTGTTATCATGAATATCTTTTAATTTCATTGTGATATGATTTATGATACAATTTTTCCCATTTCACTAGGAAGAACTCCTTGGTGTGGTTTGTGCATGGATCACATTACATTAATGAATTAAAATTACCTCAAATTTTAAATCTAAATGATTTTGGGAATATATACATGCATAATTTCTTATATGTGTCTTTTACCATGAGCTAAAATGTTTAGGTTCAGGGATGTGATCTCATAGCGATTCACTCTTCAATTCCACCCTTTCACAGCTTTTTTAAACTTGTTTTGTAATGAATAATCAAAATATAATTAAAAAAATTCATTTTATGTTTTATTCGATGAATTAATTATTATAACTATTTAATAGTTCATTTTTTCTTGTTTTTGTGTTAAAATTGTAGTATGAGGTTATTTAGTGATCCCATGATGGAATTCAAGCAAAATGGGCCAAACTACGCGGGAGCCCAAGCATGCATGTGGACATTAATATGTACTATGCATAATTAGTAAATCCAATTGGGATAAAATGGGCGTATGAATGAAAAACAATGTGGGATACACTTCTATCGAAGATCATGGAGCCCAATTCGTCCATTTGGAGACCCACAATGTGAAAATATTCTGGACATGCCCGATTAGACTACCCTTCTATATTTGGGTCATAACTCATGACTTTGAGATCCAATTGGTTGAATTCGACCACCCTTGTACATCTATCTCAATGGTGCACCACTCAACCTAATTTCATGACAATAGAATGTGTTATGGTCAGTCAACAAGTCTAATAAAGAAGGATTAAAATGTTTATCCTAAATAGTGACCTCGTCCTTTAGGCACTTGACTTCTTTTATGGAAAGTGTGATGTTATTTTTCATAAAATAACTTCTCTCCATCATTATATCAAGCGTTAAGACCAAGGTTTAATTTTAGTCAAACTTGATAGCTCTCTTCATCCATTTTATTTATATTATCCCTCATGTACTTCTAAGCCTATTAGTGAAAAATTTGGGTGTGTTCCTTATTGTAATCCCGAGCTCCACGGTTGTAATTTTGTAAGATAAATGATTTCCAGGTTTTCTGTCAATTGTACTTAATTTAAACAACATAAATTATTTTTTATTATGGTATTATCAAATACAAATAAATGGAACAATAATCTACATGCTTCTATGCATAACCAGGATCTTGTGATGATTTATGTGTGGTTTCCTCTTTTCTCACCCCCTCTCTTTCATGAGTGTGAAAATGGATTTCATAGATTGATAAAATCCAAAATATTGATCCTATTAATATAAATATTCTTGTCTTTTGGAATATTTTTATCATTAACACAAATCTGGTCATCACATCATGTTTTTGATGTGATGCCTTGATTGAGTTCTGTTTTTAAATCGATTCATGTTTGATGATTTTGAGCGGTTGTCAATAATCAATATCATAGATTGATGAAATACTATGTGGTAACCTAGTAAGAAAGGACATAACATTACTGTTTACAATATGTATAAAATGAAGGAATCAATTATGCTTCTCTTTCCCTTGAAAGTGATAATGGAATGAGCATCAAAGGAAACTTACCCAGGTTTATCATGATTTCTCCAACCATTTTCTCTCAGTATTTATATACTTTATATATCCATTTTTAAAGACATAAAACCCATGTTTTATAAAACCCCATTCCCCTTTTATTTTCTTAATCAAAACCACATTTTGGAATTAATTATGTAAGGCTCTATAAATAGAGAACATAGGGTTACTGCGATACTATAGAAATTCAAGTTAAAAATAAACATCTAATTTGATGTGCTCAACAATGTGATCACCTCCTCTGGTAGCATCCACAAGTAATCCTGACATCATGTCTCATTTGTGTTTCTTTCTTGACACAAGTGTGAGGTATACTTCTGTTTGTTTTTTCTCACACCAATCGTGGCTCACATGGGATTAGAGGTTATTAAAGATAATTAAACCCATCCACCTCGACCTACGAACATCCTCCTAAGTGTAAGCCCCCAAAACCATCCATTCTCCACCAATGGCCTGCTAGTACACATAATTCATAATCAAGTCCTCCCAAGTTTGAAACATTTATGCATACGCCCCAACAACATGGATATCCATCCTGGAGTAATCCCTAGTCTCCATCTACCAATGGTTATCTCCCATTTGTAGTCCCCAACCATATGATCCAATTAAATGGGCATCCTCCTCAGGTGTAAGCCATAAATCCCCATTCCTCGTAAGAGTTGGTGTCCTAGAACCAACTCGTTTTACTTTGATTACATGGATATTTAATGTGTTATTTCATATTGTTCATTGTTCTTCATGATTATGTTGTAATAATGTCCTATATTATTTTTCTCATTGATAAAGTCATGGAAGTTCCCAGCTATGATGGGAACCTTGAAATGCTATAACAATATTCTTAAATATTGTTTTATGGTTGGATGTAGTGTTTTGATAGGACACAAAACATACAAACCATTAGGTGTGAGTACTCGTAAGCGGATGAGACTTCCTCTCATTAAGTTCACACTTGGTAATCTCCAAGATAAGATATTATGAGAGCATACCCACCAGTAGAAATTCCGCATGTTTTGGTGTCATCAGATATTTATATCTGTGAGCATGTTTAATAATCCTTAGACATTAATATTTTCATTAATACGTTTCACGACTTACACACTTGCATTTACAGATGAAAATTGTCACACATATAGTTGGCGGGAAGTATGGTACGTTGGGTGAGTCACGAGTGGAATGTTTTTAATTGATAAGTCAAGGAATAATTTGTCCCATCCATTTATGGAAATTGATCTCTTGGCCCTCTGATTGAAATAGAATCATCACGCGAAATTCCATGGCCATGGTGTAAAGATGAGTTTGTTTTAGGTAGTCAATGAATGAAATATCAAGCATAAAAGTTGATGACACGGTTATGAAACCTGCTTGATGAAATATTGTGACAAAGGGATTATATTACACAGTGACCATTCATATGTCGATGTCATTTTCATGAATATACATATTTTCTATTGGGTGTCTTGACCCATTTCTAGACAATACCCTTGGACTTTAGGCAAGTCCTCCCAATGACAACGAGAAAGAATCATAGAGGGTCACACACTAAGTGTTTTGGTGGTCTCAGTTAAATTCTATTTGAATTTAATTAATGAAATAAATATTATTCTCTAGACCTTGGAATAATTTTATTCAAGTTAAAATGATCGCATAAATTAAATAAAATATATTTAATTATTTTATCTAAAATTTTATAAATATTTATTTACTAGTTTGTAAATATAATATTTATTTAAGAGAATAAATTATTTATTTATTTATTCAAGTGTTCAATAAATGGAAGTGCAGTTTGAGCAGACCATGTATGGTCCTGTAGTAAAATAATTATTTTCAAGATGGTAAACAATTATTTAACAAATTGGCACAAATTAAAATAACACTGCTATTATTTTGTGATGCAGAATTTTATTTATAATTATGTTTTGCACAAGTTGGTTCGCCATAAATAATAAAATGTTATTATTATTAAATGAATGGGTTTTTATAAGTTCATTAATGTATTTAATTGTTTCTATTAAATTAAATTTTATAACAGGAATTCATGTATATAAATAAGAAAGTACGCCTATTGTCCCATATACCGTACCACACACCTGGTGAATTGAGAATTGTTGAGTCCAATAATTTCTCTCTGGAATCCTCTTATCTCCCCTTTCAATAATGAGTTATTCTCTTCAAGGCCAAAGAACTGGCGATCAATAATGACTGACACAAGACACTCGATTCACCACGCTAACACCTGAAGAACGAAAGGTGTCAATAGGAGGCCATCAGAGCTCATGTGGATCACCACTAGAGGGATTATAGTTTGGATCCTTACAAGTGCAATGAGATAATTTGTAAGGGTCATTCTGGATGATCAACATCATCAACGAATAAAAATACAAAAGAACCAGATATTATTTGTCTTTATGAAATTAATTAAATTAATGATAAACATGATGTGCAAGATCCTCTATAAAGGTTTAGGTCCTCTTTCTTCTTTATCTAAATGTTTCATTATATTCTTTGGAGACTATTGTTCATCATTTTATTGATCTCAGAATAATCATTTATGGTGGTAAAAAATCAAAATTGGGTGTCATCCCAACCATGCTTTCTCTATGCCCAGAACCTTCATTCCTAGATATGTGGGATTTGATTCCCAATTAACTAGGATTCAGAGGTATCCTCCCAAAGGACCAAACCTAACCTTCCATACATTATATAAATTTCATTCAGCCATCTATTTCATCAACTCCATCCACATCCACCCTAATGAACTTCAAGCTACCACATCCTGTAAAGATTGTGCCACCCACATGGGTTTCTTGCACATGTAGACCCCATCTACAACACTATTTCATCCAGAAACACATGGGAAGATTCAATGCATAAGCCAACACTATATAACCAAGATAAATCCTCTAGTGGAGGGAATATCCATGTGTAAGCACTGATCATGTCCCCCCAAAAGGGCATACATATAGTTCTAAGCCCCAACTTCTTGAACTATATGGGTTCTATTCCATGCCTAATAAGCAGGGTACGTAGGAAACCTCTCTAAGGTTTACTCCCAAACAACAGTAAACCATGGTGCCCCCACCTAGGGATTCAACTCCCTAATCCAACATTAAGGGGTGTTCTGATCAGTCTCATTATATCCACATGAGATGTTAAACTATTGAACTGTCTCATATAGCTACATCTTGATAAACAGGGTATTCCTTTGGTGAAAGCCTTGGAATAGATGTGCATAAAATATTGATACTTCATTATAAACACATGATTATTGAGGTGAAATCCTTGGAAGATATTTTTTTGGTATCAGGTACCTCATGAAAGAACTAGGATGCCTTTGGTTTTGCAAACAAGATGCCTCCATGAGATGTTCTACTATGAGAAAGATTAATGGTGGGAAATACTGATAGCATCCAAAAATTATAGTGATTCCCAATTTGACTAATCTCTAATCCGAAGGTTACAATCCTATCATGACCCCTTGAAATGTTTATATGGAAGCACCATAATTAAAAAGAGTTCACAAAGAGATGACACTGGGAATGAGTTCCACAAAGATGACTTAAATCTATGAGGGAGTCTATAAATAGGCAATGAGTTTCAGGGAGAAATCCATGAAATGAAGAACCGACATCCCATCATATTTTTTCACTCAAGAATTAGATATCAATGATGAATGTGATGGAATCCTCCAACCATCATAAATAGGGAATGTAGGGAAATTGGAAGTGATTATAGCACGCATCGGCATGTGAGGTTTCCATTCCCCAGTGAAAGAGTAAGAAACAAAAGTGGTGAAATATATGTGAAACTATATGCCTTTTTATGGGGACTAGTATCATTGGAGACATAAGAAGACTATTATGTCACAGATCGAACTATTCGACATCATGACCGAACAAAACAATAGTGGGAATAAAATTTAACTCACCTAAAATTGGGTCTTTTAAAAGTTGGGAATTCTGGTCTGTGGCATCGTCAATGTGGATCTCTATCTCGGACCATGGAAAATTTCAATATGTTGGGGCATTTGGGAATGAATTACTTGTATCTTTACTGATTGCTAAATCTTTCTACGTTAAAGGACCCAAGCTGTAGGAAACCAACTACCCAATTCCCATAAATACAGGGGTAGGAGAAATTTCAACCTGTTGATCCAACATGAATCAACCTATGAAACAACTTCAACCTAGACTATGGATACCCCAAGTCCACACCCCATCTATTCTTTAGAGACCATTAATAGGGTTGATAGACACCCTCATACAACTGCAGAAGTATAAGGGGTAATTATCACAAGGTACATGGCCCACATGGACATATAGGCTTCTAAGCCTCACTGACACTACCTCACACAAGGGTCACACAGGGTTCTATTAATCCCCACTCTAACGATGAACCATTTAGAGTTCTTTTCCCCAAAAAAATCCTATTAATATTCCCACTATAATAAGGATGTGGGGGATGCCGGAGTAACCATATCTAAAACTACTTCTAGGGATCCTCAAAAGAGGGTTCCCACCAGGCCCCATCAGTTCCCACAACGACCAGTCCTCCAGGCCGGGGAATAGGTAGACAATACCTCTTCTCTTCCATCCTCAGTTCGAATAACCCAATTCCAACACTGTGAGATATCTCAAGAATATTTTTGTCAAGTATTATTATATTCTACAACTCTAGTGGATACTACCACCCACGACGCATTTTCACTAGATCCGTAAAATTGATGAGCAATGTTACATCTTCACCTGATTGGTATTGAGACCCCATCCACCCTACAGGTAGGTTAGTTTTACTCTATAAATCACTATCACAACCAGAAAATGACATGGGATGGACTATGATGATGAGTTCATGTATGGAGGCCCTCCTATGCTTCTACCACCAGCCAACATATAGGCCCTCCCCATTCCACATTCAGTCGGTTTGGAGGTCCTACTCTAGACATCACTATTACTAGTGGAGTTCATTCCTATTTCATTGACTAATAGTATGAATTCCCTCTCTATGTTATAACCATAATTCGGTATTTAGTTCCTTAGTAGGCAATAGCTACAGAGAGTGGAGGTCCTAACCACTCCTCCAACGATCAACATGGAGGTCCTCCCCATGTTTCTAATAGATCAAGCAGAGGTCATCCCCACTTTAGTAGTCACTAAAGTGGATTTTCATCACTTACATATGCTTCTCAACATGGATTCCCTTCCTATGTCTAGTTTGATCAAACGCAAAGCAATCCTAGCACCTCAACCCACCAAAGCATAGGTCATCCCCACTCCAACAATCAACATGGTGCTGGAACCCATGTTCCTGCCAACCAAACCAGAGGTCCTCCCTGCTACATCAACAAATAGAGTGGAGATCGTCCCCACTCCCATAGTAGTTAAAGAATAGGTCCTCCAAAACTCTTATAGTAACTGATATAGAGGCCCTCCAAAAATCCCAACAAATAAATGTAGAGTTCATCACCCACACATCTCACACTAGCATGAAGGTCAACCCCTTGATGAATAACATTCCACCCCTAAAGAACCATTGTGGGGAATAATTGAGAACCACTACCATTGAAGGCATAATTATGGGAGAAATAATTCTGTTTCAATCTTGTTCACTTCTTAGACTCCAAAGTAGAATGTTTATAAATAATGAAACATTCACCCCAATAATTTACATTAGAGACTGGGGTAGGATCCAGACAGGTGAATTTCATCATCACGAATGGTGAGATCCACAGGATCGCCAAATCCCTTCATTGGTACGTGTTGGTAGATGAATGTTTGGTTCTTTTCTAGGGTATCATGGTGCAGTCACCTATATCATCACCAATATCATTCAATACATCTAATTACGGTCATAGAGAGTTATTATAGAGCTTCATAGATAATGATAATCTTGTAGAATCATAGATGATTGTTACTTCCCTCACACATGAGTCAGTGGTGAGTATCGAACCATATAGAGATATAACGATGTGGTTTCCAACAAATTCATGAGATGACCTAATGTATTGAGACCAGTCATCTCGTGGAGTGGTTCCTCCATCTTCTAGCCCACCACTGCATGGATCCACATTAGTGTCACACAAAATATCCCATAAATCACCTATCAAATCTTGGGATAACTAAGATCAGGACCCCACTTCTAAGAAGGAAATCTTATACAGTATGATGGTTGTTGATCAGTTGTTAAGGATTTTTTAGATAAACGAAAAAACTAAATTTGACATCCTAGAATACATCACTTAATATCTTGTGGCATGCTTCCGCCGAACTATATAGAAGATGCATTTTCATCTCTGCATCCACCAATTGGTCTTCCCAGGGAGTTAGGAGGACATTGACAACATTGAGCAGTAGTTCTGCATGGTTGAGTTAGAAACACTCTTAGTAGCTCAGTACCCTACATCACCCAGATACTACTAGACCCATCAACATAGATGCATCCATAAATTTAAAGTGATCCACAAAATCATGAAGGATGCATCTACTCAGGTGAAAATCTGGGGTTGTGTGAAGTATATTGCTATCTCTTTTAGCACTATCCTATGGAAGACTTACATTCCTTTTAATATTGAAGATATGAACTTTGGTATTATTATGATGAATATGGTTGATCTTGGGTTGAATAAGACGATGAAATCATGACAAGGTCCTACAAAGAAAACATGACCCTTAGGGTGGCACAGTACCAGGTGGACCCTCAAACAGTTTTCCACACTCACCTAAAAAGGAACGAACATTGTCTTGGGGAACCCTCTGCATCATTTTCTTTCAGTCAAAACAACTATAAGAAAAAAGTCCCTTTCGAGCCCTCTAATATTGCTGATCTTCTGTAGAAGAAAGAGGTTGATCCTACAGTCATCACATTGCTCCAATAGGCCACAGATCAAATGAGGCTAATAGATGAGATCTTTGTTGTGTTGTTCCTCGATGATGGTACTCATCAACAAGACTATGTCCCTTATCCACTCGGTTAGTAGGTGTAACCATAAGTTTTTATTGGAAAAATTCTAAAAATTGATCCGGACAATCATATGCATCCTAATAGGTAATAGGCTAGGGTTTATGTCAAGTGACCAAGGTATCTGTCACCTAATCCCCCAGAGTTGATTTTCAATACTCCTCAAGACCCAGAAGGTGATACTACAGAATCCACAAAGCCTTCTTAATGGTTTAATGGGCCCTTTAACACATTGGTTGTCAGGAATCTTCACCAAGACTAGAAACCTTTCCAAGTCAATTTTCTATTCTCTCTTATCATTCACCTGAAATCCCTGGATGTGGGACAAGTGGAAATCCCACTTAATAGAAGTCCATTCCTAAAATGGGAAGATGGCATGTGAGAACCCCCAAATTTTGTTAATCCTAATTTCATTACATTCATGGAATGGCTGACCCACTATAGCATCTGGCCCACTAAAACTCAAGGTGAAGAACCATGTTAGGAACTCTAGAGAAGAAATAGACCACTAATCATCGATGTTTCATTCAGACATTGGAAGGTATTTCATTATTATTGTACAAATAGTTACCCATAAGGTCCATTACTAATTTTGAAGACCTTTTTAGAAAACTATTATACCAGTTCAGCTCCACTGTATAGAATATAATTATTACTAACTACTTAATGTGTAAGGAACTTCCAGATGAACACATCAGAGAATTTTAACCTGGGGGAAGGGTCTCCTGTATTCAATCGATATTTCACTGACACAATAGTAGATGAAAATAATGTTGGTTAATAATTTTAGGTCTGAGCTCATCTCTACCCCCATCACTCAGAACATCCCCAGGGGGCTTGGAAATTTCTCTACCAAGGATAAACACCTGCATGAAGCCTTGTATAAGGGCAAGCAATCATGTCTATTTCTTCTTTCAGATCCTATAAGAATATCCATAAAGGCAAATAATTATACTAATGTATAGGTTAATTCTCCATAGCCACTAGAGTTCTTACCCCTTTTTCTAGTACATTCTCTTCAAGTGGATCAGCCTCATCAATATTTTCCTCACCCAATGCAGAATGAGTAGGCACCACCTCATCAATCATACCATCCTAGATGAGAGAATTTGTATCTGGAAGTTCTTCGGGATCCAGCCCCACATTAGTGTCAGGATCCTAGAGCTCCCTTCATAGATAGTAAAAATTTTACCTACTCCTTCAAAGAAGAAAAGGTTCTTTCTTATTTCTATAGTTCCTTGGTACAATTGATTCTGAATCTGCCAGAGTGGAAAAAGACCCATAAGTTTGAGCATGATAACATCCCTAACCACTACCACTGCCATATAATTCACAAGCATACCATAAATAAAATTTATGTGGTGAATGATTGGGTTTAGGATCAAGTTGAAAATGGTGTGGTAAAGCTGGTTGATGTCCTGATGCAGGTGGCACACATCTTAATCAATAATGACAATGAGAGTAAGGCTTCTGGAAAATAGAAACATGTTTTCCACCATAGGACATAGACGTATGATGAATGTGTTGGGTCGGAAGAACACCCCAAGGAGGGAAAGATGGCAAGAGGGGGGTGAATTGCCTTTTAAAAATAATTAACAAATTAAAAGTCAAATATCAAAGTGCAGCGGAAAATAAAAGAGGCAATCACACAAGAACTTGATAACGGAGTTCGGCCAAAACCCGGCCTACGTCTCCGCTCCCAACTCAACCGTTGAGAGATTCTACCGCTTGCTTTTCAATGGTTGTAGCAAGAAACCCACTAGGCTTTGAGGTAGCACTAGGACCTATTACAGCTTGCTTTTGATGGTTGAGCAAGAACCCAATGCTTTTAATGGTTAAGCAATAACCCACTAGCCTTTTTACGGGTGAAGGCTAGCTCACCTAACTCAAGCTATTTAAAGGAAAGCTTGACAACCTCTTCACACCTTAGTGGTGGTGTGAGAACCCAAAAGAAAGAGGGATGAGAAAAGAGTTTGGGGTTTGTAGGCACAAACCCAATTTTAAGCTCAAAAAGGATAAAACAATAAAAACCGTATTTGGAGAAGTCTTGGGCGCCTTTGATTGATTGAAGAGGTTGAAGGCCGCTTCCAAGCTTCTTTGATGGAGCTCCTTGGATGTGGAAGTTGTTGGAGCAAGGTGGGTTCCCTTGGAGGAAGTCCGCCGGAGGTACGCCAAGGATGGAAAATGTGTACGGTGGCTTCACAATTGTTCCGGGTGGTGTCCGGGGCTTCCTTGGCCTTTATTTATAGGCATGGAACCCTTGGGGAGGCTTCGGAGCCGTTGGAGAGGCTTAGAGAGCCGTTGGGAGCCAAGTGGACAGGCTGGTCAAAAGCCCAACGGCTAGTTTGACTGGATCCACCGGCTGGCCGGTACAGTCCCACCGGCTGGCCGGTGTGTGCAAAAAGGCATAGGATTCTTGTCCAGGGCCCACCGGCTGACCGGTACATCTCCACCGGCTGGCCGGTGCCTTGGTAGAGAGGAAGAGTCTTGATCCAGGCTCTACCGGTCGACCGGTGAGGAGCCACCGGCTGGCCGGTGGCAAGACAGTAGCAAACACTGTTTGAGCTGGGTGCCACAGGTCGACCGGTGGCAGAGCCACCGGTCGACCGGTGGGAAGGCAGTAGCTTCCACTGTTTGGTCTGGGTGCCACCGGCTGGCCGGTGACAGAGCCACCGGCTGACCGGTGGACTGAATTGTAGTCCATTTCTTGTCCATCCTTGGGCCAACTTCTTGGCAACCTTGTGCCTATCATCACAAACACTTAAAACACAATATTAGAAACATAAGAGGGTGATTGTGATCATGAAAATCAAACCTCGAGGGGTTCGAGAGGTACAACAATCTCCCCCTATTTTGATGATCACAATCACCAAAACAATTAAAGTAAAAATGAAATTAAAAGGAAATGCAAAGCATGATGAAAAAGGATTCTCCCATTCTCCCCCAATCAATCAAGAAAATTCTCCCCCTTTGTGATTATCAAAAATAGAATGGGGCATAAAACTTGATTGAGGGAAAAATTTGAAAAACAAGATTTTAAACCAATTGAAAATGATACTAATTGTTGGAAGTTTTGAAATGAAAAATTGAATAACAGTTTGAATTGAAAGTTTTGAATCAAAAACCAATTGAAATTCGAAATTTGAAACCAAATGAAATTTTTGAAATTGAGAGTTTTGAAAAATCGACACCAACTGTTGGATATTTAAAAAAGAAAATTTAAAAGAAAATTTGAATTTCAAAGCCAAGTGTTGAGTTTGAAATGAAAACTTTGAATACACAACAAGGCTTAAAAAAAATCCTAACTCCCCCTAAATAAAAACAAAGAATCACTGGGGAGTGGTTTTTGAAACCGAAACAAATTTAGGCCCGGAGAGACTTGCCAAAAGGGATTTTTCAATCCAAATTTGTTTCATGGCGGGTCTTCTCCTATAAAACTCGTCACTATAGAAAATAGACTTGGGTTGGCCATACCGGGCGTTTTTACAATTACACTCATAAATGAGATGCCCGGTTTTCTTGCAATAATTACAAAATTTGTAATTGGAGCTCCCTCTTACAAAAACAGTTTGAGCATGGGAGGAGGAGGCTCGGTTGGTATAGCCAAGTCCATTGGTGGTTCGGGATATACGTTGGGAACCAAGAATATTTTTCAAATTTTGTTCACCTTGGGTGAACTTGGCTAGGGTCTCTCTAAGGTCTTTGATGGTTGATTCCATGGAATCAACATTTGGAAAATTTTGGATTTTAAGGGTGAGTTCCTCCTTCTCTTTGAGAAGTTGGTCTTTTTCGGAGGAAAGTTTTTTGAAAGACTTTTTCAACGCGACAAATTTAGAAGAGAGTTCGTGAAAACCATTTTCTAGTTGGTCTCTAGCATGTGAGAGTTCTTCATAAGATAGATGATTTAAAGAATTGGAATTTGAAGAACAAGAGGAGGAGTCAGAAGATGTTACCTCATGGAATGCCATTAGGCATTTGTTACCGTTGTCGCTCGAGGAGGAGGAGGAGGAGGATGAGGAGTCACTCCATGTGGCCTTGAGGACCTTTTTCTTTCCTTTCTCCTTTGCCCGTTTCTTGTTGAGTGGGCAATCGGGCTTGTAATGGCCCTTTTCGCCGCACCCGTAGCATTTCACCTTGGGCTCGGATATTTCGGTGGGTTCTTGCTTTCGGTGCTTGCGGGATTTCTTCTTCTTCTTGTGCTTCTTCATAAACTTGTGCATTTGGCGGGCGAGATTCTCCATTTCCGAGTCGCCGCTTGATGATGAAGTAGATGAGGAAGATGAGGATGAGGAGGAGCTTACTTCTTTTTGTACCTTGAGGGCAATGTTCTTTGGAGTTTTGATTGGTGTGCCCTCCTTTTGTGCTTGCCTCCTCATCGTGATCTCGTACGTCATTAGGGATCCGATGAGCTCTTCGACCGGCATGTTCTTGACATCCTTAGCTTCTTGGATTGCCGTCACTTTTGGTGCCCATGAGCTCGGAAGGACCCATAGGATCTTCTTGACCATTGCTTCAGCTGAAACATCATCACCAAGGGACTTTCTCCCATTGCACACGTCAGTAAATCTAGTAAACATTTCAGAAATAGATTCATTTGGATGCATAGAAAAAGATTCAAAATCCTGACGGTACATGTCCAATCGAGTGTCCTTTACTTTGTTGGTCCCCTCATGGGTAACCTCTAAAAGTTTCCAAATTTCATGTGAGGAGGTGCAAGTAGACACTCGATTGAACTCATTTCTATCTAAGCCGCAATGGAGAGCATTCATGGCTTTGCCATCAAGCTCAAAATTTCTAATATCGGCGGGGGTCCATTTGGATTCGTCGGGGGTAGACAAAGTGTAACCTTGCATGACAATTTTATATATGGGATAACCTATGCTTCTAAGGAAAGTAGTCATGCGGGTTTTCCAATAATTATAGTCGGTTCCATCAAAAAATGGAGCCCGACCCAATGAGTAGCCCTCGGGGGCGAAAGAGGTAGATGCCATCACAATGGATCTTTGAATTTGAAACCTTTTAAGGTATTACTCAAATTACTCCTCTGATACCAATTGTTGGGTCGGAAGAACACCCCAAGGAGGGAAAGATGGCAAGAGGGGGGTGAATTGCCTTTTAAAAATAATTAACAAATTAAAAGTCAAATATCAAAGTGCAGCGGAAAATAAAAGAGGCAATCACACAAGAACTTGATAACGGAGTTCGGCCAAAACCCGGCCTACGTCTCCGCTCCCAACTCAACCGTTGAGAGATTCTACCGCTTGCTTTTCAATGGTTGTAGCAAGAAACCCACTAGGCTTTGAGGTAGCACTAGGACCTATTACAGCTTGCTTTTGATGGTTGAGCAAGAACCCAATGCTTTTAATGGTTAAGCAATAACCCACTAGCCTTTTTACGGGTGAAGGCTAGCTCACCTAACTCAAGCTATTTAAAGGAAAGCTTGACAACCTCTTCACACCTTAGTGGTGGTGTGAGAACCCAAAAGAAAGAGGGATGAGAAAAGAGTTTGGGGTTTGTAGGCACAAACCCAATTTTAAGCTCAAAAAGGATAAAACAATAAAAACCGTATTTGGAGAAGTCTTGGGCGCCTTTGATTGATTGAAGAGGTTGAAGGCCGCTTCCAAGCTTCTTTGATGGAGCTCCTTGGATGTGGAAGTTGTTGGAGCAAGGTGGGTTCCCTTGGAGGAAGTCCGCCGGAGGTACGCCAAGGATGGAAAATGTGTACGGTGGCTTCACAATTGTTCCGGGTGGTGTCTGGGGCTTCCTTGGCCTTTATTTATAGGCATGGAACCCTTGGGGAGGCTTCGGAGCCGTTGGAGAGGCTTAGAGAGCCGTTGGGAGCCAAGTGGACAGGCTGGTCAAAAGCCCAACGGCTAGTTTGACTGGATCCACCGGCTGGCCGGTACAGTCCCACCGGCTGGCCGGTGTGTGCAAAAAGGCATAGGATTCTTGTCCAGGGCCCACCGGCTGACCGGTACATCTCCACCGGCTGGCCGGTGCCTTGGTAGAGAGGAAGAGTCTTGATCCAGGCTCTACCGGTCGACCGGTGAGGAGCCACCGGCTGGCCGGTGGCAAGACAGTAGCAAACACTGTTTGAGCTGGGTGCCACAGGTCGACCGGTGGCAGAGCCACCGGTCGACCGGTGGGAAGGCAGTAGCTTCCACTGTTTGGTCTGGGTGCCACCGGCTGGCCGGTGACAGAGCCACCGGCTGACCGGTGGACTGAATTGTAGTCCATTTCTTGTCCATCCTTGGGCCAACTTCTTGGCAACCTTGTGCCTATCATCACAAACACTTAAAACACAATATTAGAAACATAAGAGGGTGATTGTGATCATGAAAATCAAACCTCGAGGGGTTCGAGAGGTACAACAGAATGGTTTCCCCATCGATCAGTTTCTCACACCCATGTCATTATCCATGTCCTCTTAGTTCGGAAAGATCCTCCTAAAGTCTCTACACATTCCATGGTTACCGCTTTGGCATCCACCTCATATCCTTCTCCATCAAGAATAATAGTCATTAATTGATCAATGGAATGGAATGTCTCCCACCACTGCTAAATCACTTCAACACTCTCAGTGATTTCATGCCTCTAGAGATGGGAATCACACCTAAGATCCACCAAGCATTAGAAGACTCTTATATGGATGGAAATAAGTATATCTCTACAAATACCATCAAATTTTTGTATCCCTTCAAGGTTCCCGATGATGAGGAACGTCAAGAATGATCTTTTGGTGCCTCCAAATAACATAGTCAAAGAAATATTTGAAGGTATGTGAACCGATATAATTTTTCAAGTCATTTCATGCATGAAACTAAAACAAAAGAGAAAGCTCCTCACAGAGCTCATCAGACATTTTCCTCTCATCCCAATCATTCAGATATGTAACTACAGCTATCAATTCTAATTGACATGGTAGAATATCCCAGACTGCATCGTGATAGATAATGTCCAGCCATATCTAAGCCTTAGAAAAATGGTAATAATCTAGAAGTGGTTCTAGGAATGTGATCTGATGAGAAGTGGTACATTTTGATCACCAACCAGAATCCATTGGTTCAGGTGGTAGTGTTTTTCGTGCCTCCTATAAAAGAGAAACCCACTATGGTTATAAATGTTCATTACATATAGAAGTGTTATGTGATGAAGAACCTCTCCATAATTCTTGTAACAACCCAATGTTTTGTCAATGACAATTCCCTTCTAATAATTATGTCATATATTTTAAATCACATTTAATCACATAATGAATATAATATAAACTCTATAAAAGAATTATTAATAAAATAAGATGAATTCTAAGAAGTTAATGAAACCTATATCGATGAAACAATAGCTTGAGCTTTGGAATAGTAATGTGACCCTTATGAACAGTAGAATGGACAATGGAATAGTAACCTCACCTATGGAAGCAGAAATAAACTTTAAGCATCTTATAATTGGTAATATGATATAATTATATCATTTTATAAGTATATAAGTTTTTTAAAAATATTAAGTAATTGGAAATAATTTTATAGGTTATAAATATTTAATTAATTTTTTTTAATTTATTTAATAATTTAAAAGGAAATTTATTTCCATAAAATTTATTCATAAATTATTATTTTGATGTCTTATGATAATGATATAATTTAATGAGACCGTAATTAATTTTTCAGAGTGATAGTGAAGGGGTATTAATTTTTAATTTTTTAAATTTTTCAATTAAATGATATTTTTAATTAAAATTAAATTTCTCATAATTAGAAAATTGTTTTTATAAAAAGGAGTTTTTTTTAATTCTTAATGTAAAAATATTTTTAGGTTGAATGTTTTTTATTTTTCTAAAATACATGAATATTTGGTGATTAGTAAAATAAGATAATTTACAATAAATGCTAAATACTTGAATTATGGAGTCATAGATGATGTAGCGATGATATAAGCCAATTATATCAAACTCACATTCTCAAACTACTATATTTGTTAACAATAATCAATACTATTTATTATCTTGAGCAAAATAATAAACTAAGGATTAAATTATGGAGAAAACACCCCTCTCCTCCACTATAAATACCACCCTTTGCCACCTCTTCTCCTCACTCTTCTCAAGACTTGATCCTTGTAAAAGTTCTACAACAATATCCTCCCTATTCCCTCCCCCACGTCCAAAATATTTTGGTTTTAATAAAATATCAAAACCAACCCCCTAAAGAGGTCCCTATAAAGAGGGAATCAAGAGGTAAAACCCTCTTCATATTCTTTTAATTTCATTTCATGTTCCTTTCTTTTCATTTTCACTCTTATCCTCCCCTCGTCAAAACAATTTGATAACTCAAGTAACTTAATATACTATAATATTCTTATTATAATGAAATAAGTCACCATCATATCACTTTACCCATACTTTTATACTAAAAATTATAACATCATCTATGGTGTGTTTGTTTATCACATTCAAGGGCGATGATGTTTTCAATTTCTATTACCATATTCAAGGCTGGTCATGAAACCAATTTAATTTTTGAACTAGATTATAATTTATATATCATATCAAATTTCATTTTATGAAATCATTATGTAAACATGATATTAATTTATAAAACAAAATGAGTTTGTTGTGAACAAAAACCACCAAAATAAACCCAATAAAATATCTTTAACTATTTATCTAATGATTCATCCTCATGACATAAAACCGAATGATATATAAGACCAATTTAACCTTTTTAATATCATTAATAATATTTAAGATAAATTATATATAATTACCCCCACTTTATATGATTTTCATACATGTATACAAGTGAACCGATCAGGGGAACCAAGGAACCCAATGCTTCTAAACAATGAAATTGAACCTATTAACCCATTAAGAATGACCTAAATGTGCTTAATAAAATTATAATAAATAAAATACATGTATAAAGGGATCTAGAATTAGTAATTTAATAATTTAATGCGACTATCTAGGAAATTAAGATCATGTAAAGAACACCTTCGGACTTAAGGTAAGGGATTCTACCTGACCCTCCAATATTCCTTCAGGTTATTTGTTGTCTTTTTACCTGAATGAAATTCTATTTTATTTTTTGTAAATATTATTAATTATATGTATTTTTTTCGAACTCTTGTATCAAGATCCATTCACCCTTCCTTTTTGGGGATATACATGTTTTTTAAAAGCTTCCCTACTCAATTCATCCTGATAAGTAAGACTTTTTTAAGGGAACTTCCTGAATTCTTACCCATTTTCAAGATCACTAAATAATCGATTTTAGTCAACCATTATTTTTATAAAATATCTCGTTTTATTATGAAACTTTTATTTCTTAACTTCTAGTTTTATATAAAACATTATGACCTTTTCTACTTTAACTAATCATTAATATTTTACTTAAATTGTTTTTTCAATTCTAGAGTTTCTTAAATAGTATTTTATATGTCATAACTTTAGTTTGAAATCAATTATCACAATACATGCCTATTATCCCTTATAAATTTCCTTTTATGATTTAAATACTTTATTTTATGGACATCATTGTGGCAATCCCTTAGGTTATGCAATTTTTTACAAGATTATAATACCCAACTCTTATCATGGGTAACTTTTATATTTTTGATTGATTCTCTATGTATGATTATTCATGTGTCACACATATTTGTGAACATATTATTAAATGTTTTACAAGAAAGATCTCTAATGTATTGGGTAATATTCATTCTCATAAGACGTTATATATGGCGGTCTTGGTGGTTAGCCTTGACTCGTGCTCCATGTGCATTGGTATTAGTGGTTAGCCATCAATTTTTCTCCTCTATGTTCAATGAGACTGGAATAATTATCATCTATCAACAATTATCCTTGACTGATTCTAAGGTCATGTTTTATCTTTCTTCCACACTACTATGAATCCTTGATTATAGGATCCCATGTTCTGATTACTTATATTTAATCATGTTTCATGCCTATTTATATCATAATGTTTTGCCTTCTAACCCATGTGCTAAACTTTATTCTTATTTTTAATACCTTAATGGGATTTTTAGCTCATCCTTCTATTAAAGTTATCCCCAGGTTATCCTATCTATATGTAAGGGATCATTGGAAGTTATGATCTCTTTATGAAGATTAAGTAAAAGATGTTATTATTTTGGAATCATGATGTTTAAATGTGTACCTAATCTCCAAGAAATAATACATTATGATACTTATCTTGCAATTAATTATTTAATTATGATTAAAATCTTGTAATGATATGTGAAAAAGGATGGGGTCTCTATATTTTTTATGATAGGAAAAGATTAGTTACTTTAAGATATTATAAATAGAGAATTTTTGTAAGAACCCTAGGAATAAGACTAGGTGTGAGAGAACATCCCAAATTTTTGGTAAGTATAGAGTAAGTGGTTTATCATGAAAATATATCCATGTTTGGATAATACACATAGATGTGGTTCTAGTTAAAATGTACCTAAAATTATCATCTCTGATAAGGTGATCCAGGCATGACTCGGGGTATCTTAGTACACGACCATGGGCCTTACTGTGCACCAAGTTTGACACTCCTGGGAGATATGCTTTTGTAAATTCATAAGAAGATTACAAACCATTTTTAATGGAACAAAAAAAATTCCAATAATAAAATTTATGTAAGGAAAAAGATCATGGATAACGTAGATTTAAACCAAGTGAATCCCAAGTTAGGATATACGTTTCCTATACAAGTTAATCCTTTTATGTTAAAAGACTCTTTTTTATGAAAATTATTCAATTACCCTAATATCACTTTTTTCATAGATAATGGATAGGAATAGAAGAAATAATTCCAAAAATCAATGTGATGGACAATGTGAAAAAATCGTTAATGATATAAAAAATATGATGGGAATTTGTGCTCGAAACTTTATGACAGAACTTTCTCAGGTGGCTCATGTTATGAATAATAACTTGAATCGTGTGAAACACCATCTATATCCATGGAAAGAGAATGTTTTCCTAAAATCATTAATGTGGCAAAGGCCTCCCATGTTTTGGCGATCTTCTGATCCCCTCCTCATGGAACAGTTTATTAACTCCATTGAAACG
This sequence comes from Viscum album, assembly GCA_963277665.1. Classification (NCBI taxonomy): domain Eukaryota; kingdom Viridiplantae; phylum Streptophyta; class Magnoliopsida; order Santalales; family Viscaceae; genus Viscum; species Viscum album. Next base: position 106,235,418 of record OY728149.1, on the reverse strand, counting down.
ATATTCTTTGTGTTCCAATCCTTTGAAAAAGAGAAAGTTGTTCTGGTGGTCAATAGTTTTGATGGAGAAGCTGCGT